>CM042538.1:9559259-9911759 GCA_023630585.1 Cranoglanis bouderius | reverse complement strand
CTGGCCCTGGCCTAGCCTGGCCTAAGCCTAGGCCTGGCCCTGGCCTGGCCTGGCCTGGCCTGGCCTGGCCTGGCCTGGCCTGGCTGGCCTGGCCTGGCCTGGCCCTGCCTGGCCTGGCCTGGCCTGGCCTGGCCTGGCCTGGCCTGGCCTGGCCCCTGGCCTGGCCTGGCCTGGCTGCTGGCCTGGCCCCTGGCCTGGCCTGGCCTGGCCTGGCCCTGGCCTGGCCTGGCCTGGCCTGGCCTGGCCTGGCCTGGCCTGGCACAGCCTGGCACAGCTGGCCTGGCCTGGCCTGGCCTGGCCTGGCCTGGCCTGGCCTGGCCTGGCCTGGCCTGGCCTGGCTGGCCTGGCCTGGCCTGGCCTGGCCTGGCACAGCCTGCACAAGCCTGGCCTGGCCTGGCCTGGCCTGGCCTGGCCTGGCCTGGCCTGGCCTGGCACAGCACAGCACAGCCTGGCCTGGCCTGGCCTGGCCTGGCACAGCACAGCACAGCACAGCACTGGCCTGGCACAGCACAGCACTGGCCTGGCCTGGCACAGCACAGCACAGCACAGCACAGCTGGCACAGCACCAGCTGGCACTGCTGCCTGGCCTGGCCTGGCACAGCACAGCACAGCACAGCACAGCCTGGCTGGCCTGGCCTGGCACAGCACTGGCTGGCACAGCACAGCACAGCACAGCACAGCACAGCACAGCACAGCACAGCACAGCACAGCACAGCACAGCACCTTTAGCCTGGCCTTACAGCACAGCACAGCACAGCCTGGCACAGCACAGCACAGCACAGCACAGCACAGCACCAGCACAGCACAGCACAGCTGCTTTCTTTCTGAGCCTGGCACAGCACTAGCCTAAGCTGCCTAGCCTAGCCTAGCCTAGCACAGCTAGCCTAGCCTAGCCTAGCCTGGCCTAGCCTAGCCTAGCCCTAGCCTAGCCTAAGCCTGGCCTAGCCTGGCCCTAGCCCTGGCCTGGCCTAGCCTGGCCTGCTCAGCCTAGCCTAGCCTGTTACAAGCTGCCACAAGCCCCTAGCCCTGGCCTAGCCTGGCCTAGCCTAGCCTAGCCCTGGCCTGGCCTGGCCTGGCCTGGCCTAGCCTGGCCTGGCCTGGCCTGGCCTGAGCCTGGCCTGGCCTGGCTGGCCTGGCCTGGCCTGGCCTGGCCTGGCCTGGCCTGGCCTGGCTGGCCTGGCCTGGCCTGGCCTGGCCTGGCCTGGCCTGGCCTGGCCTGGCCTGGCCTGGCCTGGCCTGGCCTGGCTGGCCTGGCACAGGCCTGGCCTGGCCTGGCACTGGCCTGGCCTGGCCTGGCCTGGCCTGGCCTGGCCTGGCCTGGCCTGGCACTGGCCTGGCACTGGCCTGGCCTGGCCTGGCCTGGCCTGGCCTGGCCTGGCCTGGCCTGAGCCTGGCCTGGCCTGGCTGGCCTGGCCTGGCTGGCCTGGCCTGGCCTGGCCTGGCCTGGCCTGGCCTGGCCTGGCCTGGCCTGGCCCTGGCCTGGCCCCTGGCCTGGCCTGGCCTGGCCTGGCCTGGCCCTGGCCTGGCACAGCCTGGCCTGGCCTGGCACTGGCCTGGCCTGGCACAGCACAGCACAGCCTGGCCTGGCCTGGCCTGGCCTGGCCTGGCCTGGCCTGGCACCAGGCCTGGCACTGGCCTGGCCACTGGCACAAGCACTGGCCTGGCCTGGCACAGGCCTGGCCTGGCCTGGCCTAGCCTGGCAGCCTGGCCTGGCCTGGCCTGGCCTGGCTGGCTGAGCCTGGCCTGGCCTGGCCTGGCCTGGCCTGGCTGGCTGGCCTGGCCTGGCCTGGCCTGGCCTGAGCTGGCTGGCCTGGCCTGGCCTGGCCTGGCCTGGCCTAGGCTGGCCTGGCCTGGCCTGACAGCCTGGCTGGCCTGGCCTGGCCTGGCCTGGCCTGGCCTGGCCTGGCCTGGCCTGGCCTAGCCTGGCCTGGCCCTGGCCTGGCCTGGCCCTGGCCTGGCCTGGCCTGGCTGGCCTGGCCTGGCCTGGCCTGGCTGAGCCCTGGCCTGGCCTGGCCTGAGCCTGGCCTGAGCCTGGCCTGGCCTGGCCTGGCCTGAGCCTGGCCTGGCCTGGCCTGGCCTGGCCTGGCCTGGCTGGCCTGGCCTGGCCTGGCCTGGCCTGGCCTGGCCTGGCCTGTACAGGCCTGGCCTGGCCTGGCCTGGCTGGCCTGGCCTGGCCTGGCCTGGCCTGGCCTGGCCCTGGCCTGGCCTGGCCTGGCCTGGCCTGGCCTGGCCTGGCCTGGCCCTGGCCTGGCCTGGCCTGGCCTGGCCTGGCCTGTACAGCCTGGCCTGGCTGGCACAGCCTGGCCTGGCCCCTGGCCTGGCCTGGCCTGGCCTGGCCTGGCTGGCCCCTGGCACTGGCCTGGCCTGGCCTGGCCTGGCCTGGCCTGGCCTGGCCTGGCCTGGCCTGGCCTGGCCTGGCCTGGCCTGGCCTGGCCTGGCCTGACCTGAGCACTGGCCTGGCCTGGCCTGGCCTGGCCTGGCCTGGCCTGGCCTGGCCTGGCCTGGCCTGACAGCCACCTGGCCTGGCCTGGCCTGGCCTAGGCCTGGCCTAGCCCTGACCTAGCCTGGCCTGGCCTGGCCTAGCCTGGCCTAGCCTGAGCCTGGCCTGGCCCTGGCCTGGCCTGGCTGGCCTGGCCTGGCCTGAGCCTGGCCTGGCCTGGCCCTGGCCTGTACAGCCTGGCCTGGCCTGGCCTAGCCTGGCCTGGCCTGGCCTGGCCTGGCCTGGCCTGGCCTGGCCTGGCCTGGCCTGGCCTGGCCTGGCCTGGCCTGGCCTGGCCTGGCCTGGCCTGAGCCTGGCCTGGCCTGGCCTGGCCTGGCCTGGCCTGGCCTGGCCTGGCCTGGCCTGGCCTGGCCTGGCCTGGCCTGGCTGGCCTGGCCTGGCCTGGCCTGGCCTGCCTGGCCTGGCCTGGCCTGGCCTGGCCTGGCCTGGCCTGGCCTGGCCTGGCCTGGCCTGGCCTGGCACTGGCCTGGCCTGGCCTGGCCTGGCACAGGCCTGGCCTGGCCTGGCCTGGCCTGGCCTGGCCTGGCCTGGCCTGGCCTGGCCTGGCCTGCACCTGGCACTGGCCTGGCCTGGCCTGGCCTGGCCTGAGCCTGGCCTGGCCTGGCCCCTGGCCTGGCCTGGCTGGCCTGGCCTGGCCTGGCTGGCCTGGCCTGGCCTGGCCAGCACTGAGCCACAGCCTGGCCTGCTTTGGCACAGCTGGCCTGGCCTGGCCTGGCCTGGCCTGGCCTGGCTGGCCTGGCCTGGCCTGGCCTGGCCTGGCCTGGCCTGGCTGGCCTGGCCTGAGCCTGGCCCTGGCCTAGCCTCCTGGCCTGGCCTGGCCTAGCCTGGCCTGGCCTGGCCTGGCCTGGCCTGGCCTGGCCTGGCCTGGCCTGGCCTGGCCTGGCCTGGCCTGGCCTGGCCTGGCCTGGCCTGGCCTGGCCTGGCCTGGCCTGGCCTGGCCTGGCCTGGCCTGGGCTGGCCTGGCCTGGCCTGCCTGGCCTGGCCTGGCCTGGCCTGGCCTGGCCTGGCCTGGCCTGGCCTGGCCTGGCCTGGCCTGGCCTGGCCTGGCCTGGCCTGGCCTGGCCTGGCCACTGGCCTGGCCTGGCCTGGCCTGGCCTGGCCTGGCCTGGCCTGGCCTGGCCTGGCCTGGCCTGGCCTGGCCTGGCCTGGCTACAGCCTGGCCTGGCCTGGCCTGGCCTGGCCTGGCCTGGCCTGGCCTGGCCTGGCCTGGCCTGGCCTGGCCTGGCCTGGCCTGGCCTGGCCTGGCCTGGCACTGAGCCTGGCCTGGCCTGGCCTGGCCTGGCCTGGCCTGGCCTGGCCTGGCACAGCACAGCCTGGCACTGGCCTGGCCTGGCACAGCCTGGCCTGGCCTGGCACAGCACAGCCTGGCCTGGCCTGGCCTGGCACTGGCCTGGCCTGGCACAGGCCTGGCCTGGCCTGGCCTGGCCTGGCCTGGCCTGGCCTGGCCTGGCCTGGCCTGGCCTGGCCTAGCTGGCCTGGCCTGGCACTGGCCTGGCCTGGCCTAGCCTGAGCCTGGCCTGGCCTGGCACAACTGGCCTGGCCCTGGCCTGGCCTGGCCTGGCCTGGCCTGGCCTGGCCCTGGCCCTGGCCCTGGCCTGGCCCTGGCCTGAGCTGGCCTGGCCTGGCCTGAGCCTGGCCTGGCCTGAGCCTGGCCTGGCCTGGCCTGGCCTGGCCTGGCCTGGCCTGGCTGGCCTGGCCTGGCCTGGCCTGGCCTGGCCTGGCCTGGCCTGGCCTGGCCTGGCTGGCCTGGCCTGGCCTGGCCTGGCCTGGCCTGGCCTGAGCCTGGCCTGGCCTGGCCTGAGCCTGGCCTGGCCTGGCCTGGCCTGGCCTGGCCTGGCCTGGCCTGGCACTGGCCTGGCCTGGCCTGGCCTGGCCTGGCCTGGCCTGGCCTGGCCTGGCCTGGCCTGGCCTGGCCTGGCCTGGCCTGGCCTGGCCTGGCCTGGCCTGGCCTGGCCTGTACAGCACTGGCCTGGCCTGGCCTGGCCTGGCCTGGCCTGGCCTGGCCTGGCCTGGCCTGGCCTGGCCTGGCCTGGCCTGGCCTGGCCTGGCCTGGCCTGGCCTGGCCTGGCCTGGCTGGCCTGGCCTGGCACTGGCCTGGCCTGGCCTGGCCTGGCCTGGCCTGGCCTGGCCTGGCCTGGCACAGCCTGGCCTGGCCTGGCCTGGCCTGGCCTGGCCTGGCCTGGCCTGGCCTGGCCTGGCCTGGCCTGGCCTGGCCTGGCCTGGCCTGGCCTGGCCTGGCCTGGCACAGCTGGCCTGGCCTGGCCTGGCCTGGCCTGCCTAGCCTGGCCTAGCCCTAGCCTGGCCTAGCCTAGCCTAGCCTAGCCTAGCCTAGCCTGGCCTAGCCTGGCCTAGCCTAGCCTGGCCTAGCCTAGCCTGGCCTAGCCTGAGCCTAGCCTAGCCTAGCCTGGCCTAGCCTAGCCTGGCCCTGGCCCTGGCCTGGCCTAGCCTGGCCTAGCCTGGCCTGGCCTGGCCTGGCCTGGCCTGGCCTGGCCTGGCCTGGCCTGGCCTGAGCCTGGCCTGGCCTGGCACAGCCTGGCCTGGCCTGGCCTGGCCACAGCCTGGCCTGGCCTGGCCTGGCCTGGCCTGGCCTGGCCTGGCCTGGCCTGGCCTGGCCTGGCTGGCCTGGCCTGGCCTGGCCTGGCTGGCCTGGCCTGGCCTGGCACAGCCTGGCCTGGCCTGGCCTGGCCTGGCCTGGCCTGGCCTGGCCTGGCCTGGCCTGGCCTGGCCTGGCCTGGCCTGGCCTGGCCTGGCCTGGCCTGGCCTGGCCTGGCCTGGCCTGGCCTGGCCTGGCCTGGCCTGGCCTGGCCTGGCCTGGCCTGGCCTGGCCTGGCCTGGCCTGGCCTGGCCTGGCTGGCTGGCCTGGCCTGGCCTGGCCTGGCCTGGCCTGGCCTGGCCTGGCCTGGCCTGGCCTGGCCTGGCCTGGCCTGGCCTGGCCTGGCCTGGCCTGGCCTGGCACAGCCTGGCACAGCCTGGCCTGGCCTGGCCTGGCCTGGGCCTGGCCTGGCCTGGCACTAGCCTGGCTGGCACAGCACAGCCTGGCACAGCACAGCACAGCCTGGCCTGGCCTGGCCTGGCCTGGCCTGGCCTGGCCTGGCCTGGCCTGGCCTAGCTGGCCTAGCCCTGGCCTGGCCGACCTGGCCCGGCCTGACCTGACCTGACCCTGTTTTGTACAGCCCTCTTACAGCTGCCTAGCCTAGCCTGCCTAACCTGGCCTAGCCTAGCCTAGCTGGCCCCAGCTTTAGCCCCAGCCTGGCCTAACCTAGCCTAACCCTAACCTACATCTAACTACAGCATGGGCAGGGTGGCTGTGATTAATGACTTGGGGTAGGCCGGTGCACAACGTAGGCTCCGGGCTTGTTTGGGTCTGAGTTTCAAACCCACCCCCAAACCATAATGCTAACCTTTACCTCTTACCTTAACCCCCTTGCCCCACCCCAATCCTAAGCCTAATCCCTAACCCTTACCCCTAACCCTAACCCCTAACCCTAACTCTAATCCCAACCCTCCTAATCCTAACCCTAACCCCACTACCCTCAACCCTAACCCTAATCCCATAACCCTTACCACCTAACCCTAACCCTAACCGTCCTAACCCTAATCCCCTAACCCTTACCACCTAACCCTAACCCTAACCGTCCTAACCCTAATCCCTAACCCTAACCTCCTAGTCCTAACCCTAGTTCCCTAACCCTAACCCCAACTCCCCTAACCCTAACCCCCCTAATCCTAACCCTAACCATTACCCCAACCCTAACCCTAACTTCCTAACCCTATCCCCCTAACCCCCTAACCTTAACCCTTACCCTAATCCTTATTCTTGGGCCCAGACGTAGATTGGCCTTGGGCCTCGGCCATTTTCCCTAACCCTAACCCTAACCCTAACCCTAACCCTAACCCCTAACCCTAACCCTAACCCTAACCCTAACCCTAACCCTAACCCTAACCCTAACCTAACCCTAACCCTAACCCTAACCCTAACCCTAATCCACTAATCCTAACCCTAAGCCCTAACCCTAACCGCTAACTCTTACCCTAAACTTAATCCCCTAACCCTAACCTCAGGCCCTAACCCTAATCCTAATGCCTAACCCTAACCGCTAACCCTTACCCTAAACCTAATTCTATCCTTAATCCCCTAACCCTAAGCCCTAACCCTAACCGCTAACCCTTACCCTAAACCTAACCCTAACCCTAACCGCTAACCCTTACCCTAAACCTAATCCTAACCTTAATCCCCTAACCCTAACCTCAAGCCCTAATCCTAACCCTAATCCCCTAATCCTAACCCTAATCCCCTAATCCTAACCCTAAGCCCTAACCCTAACCGCTAACTCTTACCCTAAACTTAATCCCCTAACCCTAACCTCGGGCCCTAACCCTAATCCTAATCCCTAACCCTAACCGCTAACCCTTACCCTAAACCTAATCCCAACCTTAATCCCCTAACCCTAAGCCCTAACCCTAACCGCTAACCCTTACCCTAAACCTAACCCTACCCGCTAACTCTTACCCTAAACTTAATCCCCTAACCCTAACCTCAGGCCCTAACCTAATCCTGATCCCTAAACCTAACCGCTAACCCTTACCCTAAACCTAATCCTAACCTTAATCCCCTAACCCCAACCACTAACCCTTACCCTAAACCTAACCCCTAACCCTAACCTCAATCCACTAACCCTAACCTTAACCTCAGTCCCTAAACCTAATTCTAACCTTAATCCCCTAATCCCTATCCCTATCCCCAACCCTAATCCCTATCCCCAACCCTAACCTCATCCCTAAACCTAACCTAACCTTAACCCCTAATCCTAACCTTAATCCTAGTCCCTATCCCCAACCCTCACCCTAACCCTATATATATATATATATATATATATTTGATATTTTCTTAATCATGCCCCATATCTCCTCTACGGGTGTATTCTTCCCTATTTCACTACAGTATGACATCCAATGCACTTTCTTAGCTTTCCTTACTATACTCCTTACAACTGCTTGTGTTTGTTTATATTCTATTAAATCTGTGTGTTTTCCTAAATGCTTTCCTTTTCCTTCTTATAGCACTTGTACATTCTTCATACGTATCTTATTCTTTCTTCCCCCTTTACTCTTTGGTATATACTTATTTGCTGCCATTTGTATTGCTTGTACTGTTTCTTCACTGATCATCTCTATCGACCTATCAGTCCATCACCATCTGTCACTGAACCTCCCCTTAGCGTACTCTGTGCATTAAAACCCCCACACCAAATCACCCTATCTTCATTTTGACCCTCTATTTGTTCTCATTCAATATTATTTTCTTACAAGGGTTATACAAGTTTATTATTACATGTTTTTTTTTCCCATTCACCCACACCTCCACTAACACATACTCTTTCCTTACACCTTTGCCTAATGTTATATATTGTATACCTTCCTTGATCAGAGTAATACACCCTCCACCATTACCCTCCCCACGATCTCTTCTTTCACTCACATAACCTTTTATAACAAAATCAAATTTGGGTTTAAGCCAAGACTCTTGTATACATATCAAATCAGGTTTAATTTCCATCTCATTAATAACACTTTTAAACTCCAATCCATTAGCCACAAGACTTCTCACATTCCATTGTAATATTAAAATCATCCCTCCTATCCAAACCAAGCTTCCTGACTTGTCTGTGTCTCAGTCACCAGCCCATACCTGATCATTACCCATGTTATATCCTTCACTCCTAAGAATCTCTCTGCTACCCTGACTATAGTTTGAATCTTAATTGTGTTCTTTTCTGTTTGGGCAGTACAATTAATTACTTCAGCTTTGAACAACAAGAAGTTTACTTTGTTCACAATCATCGTATCCTCTGACATCAACCACTTTAACAGCTTCTCCAAATGTTATGTTCTTCTTAGCCCTCTCATTCTGCACTTCAATGGCTCTTTTCCTCACCTCACATCCCCCAAAAGCAACACTGTGTTCCCTATCAAAAGCTACTCTCGATGCTGTGCATCAAACGCTAATGAGAACATTCTTTGTTCGACCGGTTGCGAAGTATGTTTGTCAAACACACCAAGAATTTGGCCTAAATAACTTTGGTGAGTTACGTCATTGATAACGCACCTGCAGGTTATAAATAGATGTGAAACAGGCATACCTTCAGGGTTTCTTTGTCTTCGAGACCGCTTTGTGTGTGTGTGTGTGTGTGTGTGTGTGTTGTCTTGGTAAGTGATAAATTATTCCGGATGATGATCCGCATGATTTTTGTTTGGAGTGCCTCGGGGAAGAGCATGCTATTGCTGCTCTTGAGAACGCTGAGTGCGAGCACTGCGTGAGAGCACCGCCTCCTCATGCTCCTCGCGCGACGACAAGGCATTTCGGGAGCTACTCGAGATAGTGACTAACGCGGTGGCTAGGCTTAAGTTAGACTGGTCACAGGAGCAAGAGAACCCCAGGCACTCCAAACTAGACGACAGATTTCTGTCGGGTGGCCAAGGCGAGAGATATATCGATCTCCCCCCTTTTTTCCCAGACCTCCATAGGAGTTATCTCACTCATGGAGTAAGCCTTACTCCCCGCGTATCTTTGATGTCGATCTATTCACGAGGCTGAATCCAGCTTCTTATTCGCAGCTTCTTATTGATGCTATCCGTTCCCCCTTAAAAAATGCGACGCTTCCTCCTTTGGAGCTTCTTATTCACGCTCAATTTAGGGACCGTGTGGTTTTTCTCTTTTTTTCACATTTTTTAATGGCCCGTGTTGCCTTTGTGGCTGTTTTCAGATTAATACAATAATCAATTATTTTAGATAGAAATAACACTGATATATCAGCGAAAATGGACATTAAAAATGTAACATACAATATAATTACAGTATTATTTAATTACTGAACGCATCATCAGCTCAACTTCAAGCCCATGTAATTTTTCTCTTATTCATGTTTTTAGGCGCCCTGTTACTGTTGTATCTATTTTTTAGAAAAGAATAATAAACTATTCTGAAATGTATATAACAAGATATCAGTGAAAATGACTGTAAGAATATTAAGGCACATAAAATATAATTACATCATTCTTTAACTATTGCATATGTCATCATTTGATTAATGAATCAACTGCATTAATGAATCAACTGAATTTAAAAAACAATAATTCAAACAATTGTTACAAATTTCAACATCCCAAGGTAACTAGAGATTGCCAGCTCCAGCTTGGATCCTCTAATGAAGACTTCACATGACCCAACACGTTTAAATAGATGACACCTACCCCTCCAAGGACTCCAGAACATCAACTCGGGAAAATTATACAAACTTATCAAGATGTCATTGCTTTAAAATGAACATAAATTTCACTTAAATGCATATATGATATTTGTAAATACTGTAATTTGTAGCATTTTCCAACTGTACTAACCCTATATCATCTCATAAAAGACTATTGTGGTGTTGTAACATGGAAACATGCATTTTCTTTAAAGGGTTATGCACTGTACTGTGAACATGTACTGTGAAAAGCATTATATAAATAAATGTGAACTAAACTGAATTGAATTGAAAGAGCCATTGCATTGTTGGTTACTGTACCGTTTGGAAGTCATGGACACTGACAATACAGTTATAATAGCCATTATAACCAGGGGCCAGACTGCCTCAAAAGGGCTATAATGTCTGAAAACCATACTCGGATTTGGTCAAAGTGGAGCTACCAGCAGCAGACTTACTGGTTTTGATGAACCCCCTGTTCTGAAAACAGAGCTATGGAGAAAGAGGCGTGGCCTCAACCACCCCTTTCCCCGGGCCTCAGCCCCTACCTCTGTAGGATGTCTGTCTTCAACAACATTCCCCATTTTGATATGAGAAGAGATATTTCCTCAGAAATACCCTGCGTTCATACCAGCCCTAACAGACTTGACTGAAAGGGGGGGGGTCAGTACTCAAACTGACTGTACAATACGATAGAATGTGCGTAACATACTGCAACCGCACGTATGATGAGCCTGGTTTCAGGTAACGCAATCTAAGCTCAGCTACACTCCCAAGGCCCACCCAGAAGCATTGGGCTGGATGTCCTCTCAAGATAAATCCCACCCTTTACCCCCTGTTCTGAAAACAGAGCTATCGGGAAAGAGGCATGGCCTCAACCACGACATTTCCCGGGCCTCAGCCCCTACCTCAGTAGGATGTCTGTCTTCAACAATATTCCCCTTTTGATATGAGAAGAGATATTTCCTCAGAAATACCCTGCATTCATACCAGCCCTAACAGACTCGACTGTATGATGAGCCTGGTTTCAGGTAACGCAATCTAAGCTCAGCTACACTCCAAAAGGCTGTGGTAGGGACTTTCCCCCTAAATATGAGAAAAATGTTTCCTCAGAAATATTATAGCTCATAACCACCCCAACAGCCTCGACTGAGGAGCGGGTAGAGAAATGTCAATGTGGAAAAAGATAAGTGTCCATACTGGATAAACATCCAGAAACCATACATAAGAGAGCACGTATTTTATACCATTTTCATATATTGTTAAAAATATAAATCAAAGTTTGAATCAAGCTGCCTTGTGTTATTGTGTAGGTTACTGCGCAGTGAAAATTACCCCATAGCACCATTTAGCTTCCAACCAATGCAAATACCGGTATTACCAGTTTGAACTAGGGATACTGTACTGGTATGAAAATTATGATATGATGGCAAGTCTTAATAAGTGGTATGGAAAATGGATGGATGGATGGATGGATGGATGGATGTTACAGCTTCATTCTCTTTAGTAAAAACCACTAGGTGCCGATGTCTAATATTAGTTTCTTTGTCCTGCTGGTTTAATGGGAAATGTGTAGAATATTTTTTTAAGAAATGGAGCTCATAGTACACTACAGGTGTACTATAAAGTGGACAGTGAATGTATATACTATACATTATACTATATAGTATATATAGTAATATATATATATATACATTACATGTATATACTATATAGTATACATATATACACACTGCATAGTTTTACAGAGACAGAGGTGTGGGAATGTTTGAGAGAAATGTCCCAACACCTTGTGCTCATTAAATCCTATTAGTTTTCTATAGAGACTGAGATGTGGAATAAAGCAGCATGACATCCACTTAACATGTTTAACACGTGGAGAATCATCAAGTCGGACTACAGAGGTGCAGAACCGTTTCATGAGGAGTGAAAAGGGAAATCAGAAACAACTTTCACACTGAACAACCTGAAGCGCTGCTTTATTTCTCTAAATTAAACTACATCTTAAATGAGTTCATCAGCAGAATCACCAGAATATTACTCAGGAAACTACCTTAAATCCTAGGGGTAAAAATCTTACACAGGCGGTACAGCAGTTTCATCTCTGTAAAATCTATCAACCGGAAGCCCTGTTTCTGTAGTATGAGCCAATAAAAATGCACAAGTATGTTAAACATAAAGCACTATAACAGCACTGCTACAAATCATGTTTACAAAAATAGATTTAAAAGTCCTGATTTCTAATAATTGTTAAATACTTAAGACCAATTTTGTTTTATTACAATGAACAGCTTTATACACGCAGCCCTGACCCCAGTTTGAACATTTCTCAGGTGAAATAAGAGACAGGTGTCCATCTTTTCTAATTTTGGTCCTTCCTTTATAAAAATAAGAACTACAAGCAGCTTATTTATCATACAAGTTAAATAATCATGAAGTTAAGAAAGTTTTAATAAAATACAGGACAGAGAATTCTGTTTCTTTATCTCTCTTTATTTAAATTGTGTATAAAGATTATAATGTAATAATAGTAAATGGCATTGTGTATTAAATATTAAATGCATGGTCTAAATTTAAATACACTGCAGAAACAGATGATTAAAGGTGGTAATATTGACATTTTCTGTATCAGTCCAATTCTGAAAGTAGTAAAATGAAGAAGTAATCACTAAAGCTTTCAGCTCCTGTCTCACACTTTTAGGCCAACCAGGTTTCTCCTGATAATATCAGCTAAAGGCTTCTTAGTGTAACTAATATACAGGAAAATGTAGACTGTTATTATTCAGTGAGCAGTGTGATGTTAGTTAGACGTGTGATTGCTTGGAGCTCCTGCAGATGGAGCTCAGGAGGAAGCAGGAGAGACTCAGCAGAGGGAAATATCCTGCACATTATTCATTTATTCTCACATCACATAGTCTATGAACTCTACTTCATCAGGAACAGAAAGATTAGTTAATGCTTATGATAAGGAAAGAAATAAAAGCTTCTACACATGAGTCCTACACTATGATGGATCTTAGAAATGTTATCTGAAGTGAGCATTGAAAGATTTGGTTGTATATTTACACAAAACATTTTATGTGAAATTGTTAATTGTTGACGTTAATTACATGTTAGTTACATTAGCATGGTACCTGTTAAACTAAAGAGGTAAACACCCAGAAACATCTCAGCTGATTAACTACATTTAGTGTAAAGAGACGTCATAGAGAACAAAATGCAAATTAAGTTAGAATTATGAAAGAGAAATAGTGTAAATTAGTTTTTCCCTTCACCCTCCCTTTAATAGTGAACTACATCTCATTAAGTTTCCCAGAGTGAACACATTACTGACTCTAAAACTGGTTACAGCACTACAGAATTAAACGATTTAACACACAGCTAAAGACAGAGTTCTTCATTTTCTGCAGTATTATTTTCTTTCTTCTTGTGAAACACCTTTCCATCTGGTTTCAATCTCCAGTTCACAGTGATGTTCTCTGCCATCCCATGATCCTTCAGTTCCTGCTTGATCTGAAGAACAGAATTATACTTTTATTACTAGATAATGCAGGATAGAGACACTAATCCCCTGTGAAAGCTGTAAAAATTTCTATAGAAACTGTCAGATTGTGATTACAATACAATGTTTGTGTCAGAGCTTGATGGAGACTCGTACATTATAAGGTTCGTTCATTATAAGTGGAGTCTTGTGGATGATGAGACTCACCTGCTCTAAGATGGCCGCCTTTACTGCAGGATCGTTCACATCCTGACTGGACCGCACCTTCACCCTCATGATTTGTTGTTGTCCTGTGATTACTGAATGTAGAAATGCAAAGACACATACAAACACAAACATGAACACACAAAGAGACATTCTAAAATTAGTTTAAATTTGTCTAAATATGAGACTGAATGAAACTTTAACTCACCTCTGTAACAGAAGAAAGGCATTATGTCTGAACACTGTGCATCAGCAGTCTGACTGTTATTTACATAACCACAATTTTCATTCCCCAGTTTATTATCAGGTTTTCCAGACATCCAGCTGATGGTAGAGAAGTTGGTTTGGTCTGTCCATTTCCAGGTGTCTCTGAACAGACCAATCCAAGTGCCCCCAGTGATCAGCCCATTTATAACTGAGATTTCTGTTCTATTTCTAGCACTGGCCAGATCCGTATGATATGTTCTGCAGTAAGCCTGAGCTTCAAACCATGTCTTACTGTTAGAGATGTGAATGTACCTGTCAGTGCCAGTTTTAGTGTCTGTGAGAATAAAAAAAAAATACATGACTAGCATTTAAGTTCATTATAAGTTAAATGTATTCTTAGAAGAGAAAGTTAAACAGGTTATAAGATAAAGTTAAAAATAAGAACTCCACTACACTATTTGCTAAGTGCACTACATGTCAAATTCATAAAGATCAGGTTTTTGTCTGTTTTCCCTATTAAGATTGGGTATTTATCATTTTTGCTATTTAAAAGCACAGTTAAGTTTAATAAGAACACTGAGAGCTACATGGTTTTAATGACGACCTTCTCTACTGACAAAATGTGAAACGTGATGCTCCTTACCATCAAAGCACACAAAGGGGTATTGGAGGGTACATGGCGCATCAAACCAAATCATCAGATACATCGCACCACACCACTCAGCTCCTTTCTGGTTGTCAGGCTCGCTTGTATCCCACGGTCTCATACTTCCCAGTGGCTCATTTCCGAAGGACCAGCGCCAGCTGTTGATGTCATTGTACAGTCCAATCCAAGCACTGGAACCGAATTGTTGTTTCTGTGCTTCATTCTGAAGTTGGACCAGGTTGTCATTACTTTGGATGATAGCCAGGTCAGTGTGTTCGGCTCCGCAGTAAGCCTGAGCATCATTCCATGTTTTCCCATGCTGAATCAGATAGTACTTACGAGGCACAGGCAGGACGAGAGGGACGACTCCTGTGGAAGAGAGGTTTAAAAGTTTTATGCATTGTTAGCTCTGTGTCAGAACTTTCTATTTGAATCAATTAAAAATTGTAACTTTTTAGTATGAAAGATATTTTTCTCATTTTGTTGGATGCAAACATGAAACAGTGAATTTTATTTGTTCATAAAAACATCTATCTAAACAATATTTCTGTAGCTATTTAACTCTAGTGCTGCATTTTCATAATAATTCTCTCACCTGTGAAAATCAGGAGTATGAACAGACGCTGCTCCATCGCTGAAGTGTTGTTGGGAAACGCCCTGAGAAATAAGAAGTGTGAATAAAAGTCACTAAACAGAGACTCCAGTAAAACTGATAACTGCAAGTTCCACATCACTACATATCATTCTGTTAGAAATTAAACTCGAATCATCACACATCACCCTTGAAAGGAATAAAGGAAAACTGAACCACTTAATAGCGTTTAAAACAGTGTTACTATGAATGCAGGCTTTAATACACTGAAAAAGACACACTATCAACATCAAATAAATATATAAAAATAAAATTGGTTTCACTACGTTTTACATTTTTTCCTACATTCTTTTGAATGTCCATGGAATAAAATAAAATATTAGATGCCACGAGTGAACCTTCTGCCATCATTTACACATTTGAATGGCCGTGTAATATGAAGCAATGTGATCACATTAAAAATTAAAAATGACCTTATATGGCCATGGGCATTGGTGTGTGAGAAGGCGTGAATTACAGAGAGGGGTTAAAGAAATGCAAACATCCACACACATGATGCAGTATTAAACCATAAGCACATCATAATGAATCTAAAGCCGAATCCTGGACATTTTCTCAAATGTAGAAATCCCAGCCGGAGGGGTTTTTTTACAGTCCGAAAAAGAGGACATGTCCGGGAAAAAGAGGACGTATGGTCACCCTATTTTAGTGAAACAATTCAACAATATCTCAATGCAATATGAATAGTAAAATCTCCCCTGAACACAGAGGTGATAGACACTCAAGAGAAGCCTATGTGACTCTGGGTGTCTATGCAAGCTTCAGGTACACTATATTTTAATGGAATGAACGATTAACACTCATTGGACAACAGGCTTTTAACATCATTTTAAGCCACACCCTGAAGCACAACTTCATTGGGAGTGAATGAGAGTGTGGGGCGGGTGGGTCTTACACAGAAAAAAAAAACATTATGAGATTTATATGACAGTGAGCTCTTTGACTTCTACTTATAATGATTGGTAGGTCTGGTTTGTAAATGGAGAGTGGAGCCAGAGAAGGTGAGTGGTAAGGATTGCACACCTGTGGGGAATTGTACTAAAGAATGTTCTTCATTAGAGAGAGAGAGATCAGCAGCAGCAGCAGTAGCAGTTGTTTTATCCATTGCTGTTGGTGAATTTGCCTCAGGTTTAACATGGCAAGTTTGCTACACATGTGCTTTAATAAAAAATATACCGGTGCTACTCAGAGAGGTTGATAAGTTTTTCCCCCCAGGACATAACTTACATTTTACACTGATATTCTTGTCTGAACATGTCATAAATTCGAAGGAATGAGAATATTTCCACTTAGCAAAACAGCCAATCATTGCTTCTGCCATCCTTTCACAAGAACGCAGCACGTGCTCTCTCAAAGCACATAGGCATGTCGGATTCATCATCAAATTTAAAGGGAGCACAATTAATGGACTTTGAGTTTAGTTTTAAATAATGATTTGCTTATTTATTGTTTAGTATTATTGAAATTCTATATGTAATGAAAGTATTGCATTTTATTTAAAACATAACTAAGTAAACTGAAAAATAAAGAGTAATCCTTACATTACTTTTTACAGGGAAATGGAATTTAATTACAGTAACACATTCTAACACGTTACACCCAACACTGGTTATGATAATTTATTATTCAAGTGTCAATTAAATCTGTTTCATCACTCTTGAGGTTCTTTCTTTTATTGGCAGTTGGGGGTTGGCATGTTGAGGGTTACAATAAACTGACTTCTTTGCGATAAACTGATTTGTTTACGATAAACTGAATGAATCACATGTCTGTCCTGCTTTTTCCTATGTATTAAAAAAAACTTTATGGTAATGGGATGGGTCTTACCCTGGTTGAGGTTTTATTATACCAGAGGTTTTAACCAGTTAAAATGTCATTATAGTAAACTCTGACTGCTACTGGTCATATAACTAGTGTTAACGATATACGCCTTCGTCAGTCAGAGGTTACTAAGTGTAATGTTGTAGAGGTGTGTAAATTAGCGAAGGTGATGTCCAGTGCAGTAATATGCTCTGGCCCCATCCCAATGTAGCGTGGCGATGTAGCTTACAGCAGGTTATGGTTGCTGAACTGCTGGATGTCCAGGTGGTGCTCCAAAAACAATGTGGGCTTTATAGATACAGTGAGAATAGAAAAGAATCACCCCCCTTTAAAATAATCACATTTTGTTGCTTTTCAGCCTGAAATAATGAAAAGCAACAAAATTACCAACCGGTAATTTATTAAATCACATGTGTAGCAAACTTGCCACGTTAAACTTGAGGCAAATTCACCAACAGCAATGGATAAAACAACTGCTGCTGCTGCTGCTGCTGCTGCTCTCTCTCTCTCTCTCTCTCTCTCTCTCTCTCTCTCTCTCTCTAGGTGCTCGTCTCTTTCCTTGTTCCTTGTTCCTGTTTTTTTTATTTTTTGGTTTTATGTTGGTGTTATATCTTTTACTTGGATGTTATAAGTTGCATAAATACAGCTGGATAAAACAAAAACTGTGTCCGTCTTCATTTCAGGCTGAAAAGCAACAAAATGTGATGATTTTAAAGGGGGGGGTGATTCTTTTCTATACCCACTGTAATTGGAATAGTTTTGAGGGCAAGGCTGGCCTGTTAGGGTGGGACGGTATCCATCCCACTCGGGAAGGTGCTGCTCTTATTTCTTGTAGCATAGCACAGAACAGGCCTAGTTAATCGTTGACAATCTAGAGCCAAAGCCAGGGAGCAGACAAGAAGGCTAAACCGACTGTCTGCTAGCTGCACTGAGTCATCACATAGGTGATGTAGATGTAGAAATCTAGAAATTTTCAGAAAGTTTGTTATAGTAACCTAATTAACATAAAATTAGATCATACTGAATGCACAGCCAGCACCTTTGAAGCTATCTGAAGCTAGGCCTGTTAAATATTAGATCTCTTATGTCTAAAGCACTTACTGTTAACGAAACCATTACCGATCAGGAGTTTAATATAATGTGTTTAACAGAAACATGGATTAAACCAAATGAGTATATAGCGTTAAATGAAGCCAGTCCTCCTGGATACAGTTATATACATCAGCCCTGTCTAACTGGCAGAGGAGGAGGTGTTGCAATCATTTATAATGATAATCTAGGCGTCACACAAAAACCTAGCCATAAGTTCAACTCATTTGAAGTTCTTCATACTAGTATAACATATGTAGCCACAAAAAATAAGTCTACCAAGTCGCTTCCGCTGATTATTATTTACAGACCCCCAGGGCCATATTCTAAATTCCTTGGTGAATTTGCAAATTTTATCTCGAACATGGTTGTTTCTAGACAAAGCATTAATTGTTGGCGACTTTAGGACATTATTAACTTCCTCTTACTTAATTCTGACAAGACAGAAGTACTTATACTAGGACCACATGCAGCTAAAAGTAAGTTTTCTGATTACATCCAACTCTGGATGGCCTTTCTGTTTCATCATGTGCAACCGTAAAAGACCTTGGTGTGATGATTGAATCCAGTCTTTCATTTGAAGCTCATGTAGATAATATTACTAGGGTAGCCTTCTTTCACCTCAGAAATATTGCTAAGATAAGAAATATAATGTCACTACACTACGCAGAAAAAATTGTTCATGCTTTCATCACCTCTAGGTTGGATTATTGTAATACCTTCCTGTCTGGATGTTCCAGTAGGATCATAAACAAACAAACAAAAATGCAGCTGCTAGAGTCCCTACTAGAACCATCACCCCTATCTTATCCACACTTCATTGGCTCCCAGTAAAATTTTGCATTGTTTATAAAATACTACTATTGACCTATAAAGCACTAAATGGTCTTGTGCCACACTACCTGAGTGAACTTTTTGTCTTTTATGATCCATCATTTTATGATCTGCCTAGTTCAATCGAAAGGTGCAGGCTATTTGTTGGTACCTCAAATAGTGAAGGCTACAGCAGGGGGAAGTACTTTCTCTTACAAAGCCCCACAGCTATGGAACAGCCTTCCAGTTAGTGTTCGGGACTCAGACACAGTCTCAGTGCTTAAGTCCAGGCTGAAAACATATTTGTTTAGTCAAGCTTTTTGTGAATAGTTTTTTTTTTTCTTCTTAGGTAAAGGAGCAGATCTAGAGGTCTCACAGGCATAGAGTGTTGTGGTGAACTGGGATGTTTGGATGCTGGAGAGTCTGTGGAAGACATGCTGTTGGAGGTGGCAGAACACGTGGGACATGACAACGTTGTTTCAGCGTCCCGAATGAACAAAGTGGTGGTGGTTTTTCTTAAGGATGAACAACTAGTGAATCGTTTGATTGAAAGCGGGATTTTGGTAAGTGGTGCTTTTGTTCATGTTCAACCATTAGTGACTCCAACAAGTAAAGTGACCGTTCATTTCTGATGCAGATATTGCGCGCGAGCTTTTGCATTTCGGGAAACTTGTTAGTGGAATTAGAATCGTTCCACTTGGCTCTAAAAATGCGAATTTGAAACATGTGCTGTTGTTTAGGCGACAAATATTTATGTTCTTAAACTCGCAGACTCTTAATGTGTCATTTCAATGCATGTATGAAGGCAAGTGTGTATATGTTATATGCGAGCACAGGTGAGGTACGTTGTTTTGAATGCGGTGCTGTCGGGCACGTAAGGTTATCCTGTCCTATTAGAGCTGAGGCAGGCCCGAGTGAAATCGAAACTGAAGTGCAAGTGAATTCACATGAGGATCAAGCTGTGATTAATACTGAGAATATAAGGAATGATGAGGAGATTCTTACTGAGAAAGTAAGGAATGGTGAGGAGATTCCTATTGAAAGCATTAGGAAGTACAAGGAGTTGTCTAATGAGAATGAGCTAATGGTTGAAGGAGACCAATCCAGACATCTGAAATAAACGCTGTTGTGAGGATGGAAGGCCAGATAAGCAAGGATTGTGTAGTGACGGAGTTTGGAGGCACTGAAGATCAGAATAGTGTCAAGGAGGTAATTTCATGTAGGCCTAAAGAAAAATTGCTAAAATTAGGTGTGGATGAAATGGATGAGGCTGATGATGAACACATTCAGATAGTCAAAATGAAGTTGGATGGTGTAGATGGTGGGAAGGTGAATGTATTCTGAGTCATGGAACAAACTTGAGCACAGGGGTAGCGATTCTTTTTTCTAAACATTTAGATCTAAAACTTTTGAACTAGAAAAAATTAGAGTTTTAATGGCTATAGTAGAATTTAAAGAGTTAAAGTTTATTTTTATCAATGTATATGCTCCAAATATAGGTCTACAACGGATTGAATTATTTGGAAAGTTAAACAGTGCAATAAGAAAATATGATGATGGAAAAATGTGTGTAATAATGGGAGGAGATTGGAATTTTATACTGGATAGTGTAACATCTGAACGTATCAAACTGATTTCTGAATCAGCCTGGATCTAGCAAAGAAGTTTCTCTGTGTCTTTGAGCCATGAATCCTTATCTAACCTCTTGTCCAGATACCATCGGAATGCGACACGATCCCCCCCTTCACACACAAACACACACACACAAAGCACACGCACACACAATGGGAGAATCTCTTTTCAATGTAACATGTAATTATATGTAATTATTTCCAGTTATGTCAAAATAGTGTGATGTTATCTTATTTGCATATATTGTGTGTTTATGTAACCTAACCATAATGATTTTAGATAGTCTTAACTTAGGATATTATTTTAAATGTCTGTAACCATGTTTCACCTTTTAATATTCTTCATAAGTCCATCGAATTTGGTATGCAGTTAATCATCTCGAGATACCCTGATTGATTATGCATATCATATTGCAATGGGATACATTATTTCATGCTTTCTCTTAATTTCATTTATAATATGGTATAAACCAGCTCCTCCCTGGACATGCAAATCCAGGTCTGAGACCAGACAAAGAGAGTTCATCCTGCCAACAAATCCAACTTCCTGATTGGCCCATAGCCCAAAGAGGCGTGTGTGTTGGTGTTGTCTTTAAAACAACACCATGCTTTGAAACCTCAGGCTCTCTTCCAGCACACTTTCTCAACTCTTCACTTCAACTTGACACTCTTCCGGTTTCTCTCCCCCAGGGCCACGTGCCCCAGGAAGAGGAAGCCAGGATCTCTCTCTCCCGGACAAAAGATGCAACCGCCTCACGGCCCACGCCTTTTCAAACGGCACGACGAACCAGCGAACTCTACACAACTTCGCACGAACTTTTAAACCAAAGCCATGCAAGTATAGTTAATGGATCTATATCTGCGTTTAAGATTGTACCCCTGCTTACAGGAGATTTAAGTTCGTTGCTGGTTTTGAAAAAGGCTAATTAGTTGTGTTTTTGTCTGCCATTCCCTTTTATTTCATTACTTTCTTTCTATACCTTTTCTTTCCTTGTATATAGATGTACATATGTATGTTTTGCTTAGAGTTAGTCGTGTGTATCCATAGTTACATCTAGTTATTAAAATCTATTATCCCACGCTTGATTTTCTCTGTTTTTGGTCACGTGATAGAGTCCCTTCTTCACTGCATAAGAGTCTCGCTACCCGCTCTGGAAATGGAGATTTCCTTCCTGGCCAGAAGGATAAACTCCCTCTTTAGAGTTCATAATTCTAAACTAGACTACAGCTAATCCTAAAAGCTGATCTAGACCACATATATAGTCATAATTAATTATAATCCATTGTAGTTAATTATCTATATGTATATGTGCACATACATGAATTCCCTTTCATGGCTGATGTATATTTATAACTGGTCACAACACGCGTTGATTAGATATATAGATATATTTCACGCCAGTCGAGCTAATTCCTTATATAAATTGGAGAATACATTTAAACTTGTTAAACATCTTTTAATTTGTTACATAAATTTTAACTGGTGGAGAATATTTTTAAACATTGCAGATTCATCCGATTTACTACATATTCTGGTAGATAACGTGGGCACGCTTTAAAACTCGTCCCCTTTAAAAAGGTTTAAAGTTGATCCATTACATTACTCTGGTGGAAAAGAATAATGCTAGTAATGATTGATTCGTTACAATAGGAATGGGGAGGAACCTCATTTACAGTCTAGTAATATGCTTCTCAAGATTACTCAAGAACTAGAACTGAATGATGTGCGGAGAAATCAAAATCAATTAACGAAACAATATACATGGGTTAAAATAGTAGATTCTACTGTAAAGGGAGCAAGACTGGACAGAATATATGTAAATAAATCGGACAATAATAGAGTTATGAATGTTGGTATATCTCCTTGTGGGTTTTCTGATCATCATATCGTGACTATTGATTTCAATACAACAAGGGTAGCACATCCGAAATCTTATTGCCATTTTAGTGTTAAATTGTTACATGATAAGTCATTTTGTGAAAAATTTGAATGTTTTTGGTAGAGTTGGAAACGGGAACAGGAAAATTTTGAAAATATAATTCAGTGGTGGGAGGTAGGAAAAGTCCAAATCAAGATTTTTTGTCAGCAATTTTCTTATAATAATACTGTGATTGTAAAGAGGAATATTGAAAGGTTGGAGAAAGATATTAATGAAATGGAAAATTTACTTGTTTTGAATGTTTCGGGTGTAATCAATGATTTAAAGAAGAAGAGATTTTAGTTGAAAACTCTTCTAGAGGAAAGAGCAAAAGGTGCCTTAATCTGAGCAAGGATATCTTCCATCAAGGAAATGGATGCTCCAACAAACTTCTTTTTTAATCTAGAATGTAAAGTAGTAAAACAAAAAAATATGCTTTACCTTTGGAAGGACAATTGCATATTAAATTCAGATGAGAAAAATTGCAATGAACTTTTATGCTGAACTTTTTGGGCCCAAAGACAAATGATCCATACCCTGGGAGTATGAATCAGCTACTGAATGGACTTCCTAATTTGAAACCTGAGGACAGAAAAACATTGGATAAAATGATTTCCTATGAGGAACTTTCAGAGGCTGTTAAGCAATTGTCCACAGGGCATGCCCCAGGAGTAGATGGTCTACCTGCTGAATTTCACCTCTGGCTTTCTCATTAGGGATAAATTAATACATTTAAAATCTATATCCTGAATTTATATATTTCTGTGAAGCTGCTTTGGGACAATGTCCATTGTTAAAAGTGCTATACAAATCAAACTGAATTGAATTGAATTGAATTGAATAACTAAGTTGTGCTTCCCCTACTTTAAAAATCGTCTTGGTTACACATATAACCTTGTTCCCTGAGAAAGGAATAAGATGTTGCGTGAGCTTCACGCCGTGGGAAGCACCTCCGCTACCCTAATTGTAGAACATTTACGGCATTTGGCAGATGCCCTTATCCAGAGTGACTTACATTTATTTCATTTATACATCTGAGCAGTTGAGGGTTAAGGGCCTTGCTCAAGGGCCCAACAGTGGCAGCTTGGCGGTGCTGGGATTTGAACTCACAACTTGCCGATCAGTAGACCAACGTCTTAACCACTGTGTTACCACTACCACAGAAGGAAGAAGGAACCAACCTTGTTGAGAAACGTTCCTGTAAAAACTCCAGGACTGTAGACATTGTACAGTTTACTGGGTCACAATGATGTTCCTAGCATTTAACATGGTCTCTACAACCTCGGTTGAGAGACAGGAATCTATGAGCTGGTGGCCCTCAGGGGTCAGACTCACCGTTTCCATAGTTCCGGCCGAGAGTGATAAATCAACCCTCTGGCTTGAGACAATAGATCCCTGCAAACGGGAATCTCCGGGGGAGTGCTGCCCAGCAGAGATATTATCTCTGAGAACCAAATTCAAGCTGGCCAATCCGGTGCTATTAGCAGCAGACATAGCATGATCATGGCGAACTCACGCTAGAGGCTGTGGGAGCAGAGCAATCAGGGAAATGTGTACAGATGTGACCTCGGCCACATGTTTATCATGGCAAGCAGTCCTAATGGTGCGGGAGGAGTGAGGGCGAACCACAGCGGGCAGTGTGTCATCTCCTCGGAGGCAAACCAGCTCCGCTTGGCCGATCCTCCGCCATATGGACTCCACCACTTGTGGATGGAGCCTCCAATCCCCAGGCCTGATCCCCTGACTCGACAGGATGTCTGCCCCCACATTCCAGTTGCCCAGAAAGTACATTGCACTCACTGACAAAAACTTTCCCTCTGCCCAGAGAAGTAGTAGTTGCACCTGCCTGAACAGGGGGCATGAACGTAACCCTGGTGGTTGATATATGAGACCACTCCTGTACTGTCTGTCGCAACTAACACATGGTGACCTCTCAACTGAGGAAGGAAGAATTTCAGTGCTAGGAATATGGCCCACATTTCTAGGCGATTTATATGCTAGTCTAGATGAGTGCCGCTCCAGAGACCGTGAGCTGGACGGCCATCTAAGACCGTGCTCCAGCCCTAGAGGGAGGCGTCTGTCATTACCATCTTGCGATAAGGAGATACCCCTAGAGTGTGACTCGATGCTAGAAACCAGGGACACCTCCAAATTCTCAGAGCATGTAGGCATCGCCGTGTGACACTGATTATTCTTAGGGGTTTCATCCTCAGATAAAAACACCGACTTTTCAGCCGCCACTAAAACGGTCTCGTGCAATGGGCCCAGCAGTATGACGTTGGCTGCCGCTGCCATAAGCCCCAGCAGACTCTCATAGAGACTGGAGGCGATGCCCTGACCCAGCTTTATCTTGCTCAATGTTGATAGGATTGACCCTACATGTGTTGGGGATAGATACACCCTTCATCATAGTGGAATCCCATATAACCCCTAGAAAAGTCGTCCTCCTGAGCCCCAAGCAAGAACAAGAACAACATCTCCATGTTGGAATCGCCAACTCCCTGGATTACGCTAGAATTAACCAGTCGTCCAGGTAGTTTAGTACATGGATGCCCTGGAGTTGCAAGGGAGCCAGAGTGGCATCCATGCACTTCGTGAAGGTGCGAGGGGATAAAGCTAGACTGAAGGGAAGAACCCGACATTGGTACGCGTTGCCTCCAAACGCAAACCTCAGGAACTTCCTGTGACTGGGCAATATTCCTATGTGGAAATATGCATCCTTTAGATCTACCGTCACAAACCAGTCCTCGAACTGAATCTGTGGAACAATAAGTTTGATCGTCAACATCTTGAACCTTTATGTCCTTTATGTCCGAAGAGTATGGTTCAGATGACGCAGATCTAAAATTGGCTGCATACTCCCATCTTCTTTGTGGACCAGGAAATAATGGCTGTAAAAACCTCCTAGGATTAGGGTCAGGATTAACCCTAACCCTGACCCTAACCCTAACCCTGGACCCTCGGAGTCAGAGAGGATGAGCTGACTCTCCATACTTGAAGGAGGAATCATGACACAAACTCCAAAACTTGGAAGCAGAGAGTTGGATCTGGAGGACACAGCAAGAGATAGAGCAGTGCTCATCTCCAGTTCCTCCTCCAGATCCATACGGGATCCCTAGGACCCGAGCCACGAGGCTCAACTCCCCTCGGCTGAGAAGAGAGCGAGCTGAGAGTGGAGCTGCCTGAGTGGAGGCATCTTGAAAAAGAGAATAATGGCAAGGCCTCTGGTAGCACGGTAATCCACTGCTGAATGTGCCAAAAACTAGGAAGTTTAGTTTAAATACAGACAGTTTTTTTTAATAACAAATGACGCCCAAGGCCGAAAATAAGGGAAATCTAGAAAAACAGGAACATCCAAAAAAGGGCATAAGAAAATGAGTAAAACCGGGAAATAAGGGGAAATTCAGAGAACAGGATATGAGTCAGAAATGACGCATAAAGAGGAGTTACCCAGGAAAATGGAAAATAAGGGGAATTCGGCGAAAGATCAAATTAGAATAGGAGGGGCCAGAAAGGCCATAGTAGAAAATAAGGGGAATTTGCCAGGGCATATGCAAATTAAGAAAGGAGGCGCTTCACAGCGCCTCAGAATAAATAGAGGGGATTTTCTGGGGAGTTTTTGAGAACACAGAGGACAGTGAGGATGCAGTGGATGCTGATATGCACTTGCTTACAATAACATAGAAATGTGTTTTGTACTGTGAATGTTGTTCTCCTTGAGCTCAATGGATTTTTATGTTTTTGGATTTGCATTAAAACAACGTTTGCTCTTTCTCATCCAAGTCTAAAGAGTCTTGATTTATTGGTAGTAGTTAAACTGAAACAAGAGTTGGAAAAGACTAAAACAGCCGAGAAGGACTTCAACTCCACCCTGGATGTCGGTGCTCGGAGGGAGGCTCTGCGGCATAAACTTTTTCCGACACAGCCCCCTTTTTTCTCGTTTTTTCCCAAGGGCCGCTGCAGCATGCTCCAACCCCATACTCTTCACACAGAAAGTGTTTGTCCATCCGTCCCTGAAGTAAAACCAGGCACGGAATAACACTTCCTGAATTCTCTCTGACTCATACTCGCAAAGAGGTGAGGGACAGAAAAGTAAAGATAGATATATATTCTTTTTTGAAAAATAGAGAGGAAGTGAAGAGTTTTTAGGAGCGTTCACACAGACGCACTTAATTGCCATGTCAGGCATGATTTTACACAGACTTCAGATATCGGTTACGCAAAGAGGTGCTTCCCACAGCGTGAAGCTAACGCAACTTTGAGTTCCCTTAGAAAGGGAACATCAGCTGCACATCATGTAAAACCCACTCCTGTTTTTAGTGTGTTTACATTGAAATTTAAATTTGTTTTTTTAAAACTGTTTTTAACATGAGGTGTACAACAGAAAACTCTTTCATGTTAAACTAATATTGAACTACTTATTAAACTAATTACTGGAAGGGCGTTAGTGAATAAGGGAGTTCAGCTTAACACTGCTCTGTGTCTTCTGTTAACTAGAAAGTTGTTCACAGTTGTGTTGGGTTCAATACCACCTTTGGCGACACCAGATGCTCAGATTGGTTAATTTGCTGGTTGCAGTACCTTCCTAACCTGGCATAAAATCGCTGTGGTATTATCATTTTGTAGAAGTAAATACACAGGACATACAGTACTTAGGACATGTTAAGCATAGCCTGTTCTTCTAGCATGCAGAGCTTGCTAAGACTGAGACCGGTCTTGAGTACCACAACACTAGTTCAAAGCTGATAATATATGATTATTAAGATTATTTCAGACTCACAGCTCAGCTGGTGGAAATGATCTTCTTACATCAGGCCTAAACTCAGCAATAATGTTCCAGAGAACAATAACAACATTAAACTTTTTATACATTAGAGAATTTTCATGATTTGTAGTAATTCTCATAGATTTATAGTCAGTTCATTACTGATTATACATTGGTTATTTAATGCACTTTATCACAAATATCTTGTTTTAACCTCAAATTAAAAAGTGCCATTTAAATAGAGATATCATACAGCATTAGACTGTCTAATGTACAGTACTGTGCAAAAGTTTTAGGCACCCTGTTTTTTTTAGTCAGATTTTGTTTTTTTTATTTTATGACTTCTATATTATTAAGTCAGTACAAAACCATTTTAGATTCACAAATATTAGTTTTCTAGCACAAAATGTTACAGAGAAATGTTTGCATGTCATTAAAGAATGCAGCATATTATGTGAGAGACTCTTTTCAGACAAAAAACACAATGAAGGCTCCTGGGTTTTGCTGCAAAAATAAGAAGCGAGTGCAAAAGAAAAAGTCTTTCATTATTTTGAAGGCATCTTTGCTCTACAGCATTTCTTTGCATTTGCCTAAAACTTTTGCACGGTACTGTCACTGGTTCTGATTATTACGCTGTAATCTGTGTTTCTAAAACCTCAATCTATGAGTCTCTTTTTAACTGTAATCACCTGCTGCTCTAAAGAACACAAATATACTAAAAATAATTTATTCAACACGTCAAGACATTTCCCTTATTAAGTGTTAGGAAATTAGTGAATTCAGTTTATACTAGCAAAGCACTGAAATGTGAGAGTATTGAAAAACATACCTGAAATGTGAAGGAGGTAAACTATCAGTGTTGTAGCTTTTACAAATCTCAGTGTCTTTCAGAGGCGTTCTGTAGTGTCTAATAAACTGAGTTACTATTTATTTTCTTTTAGACTTGATGACTAAATGCAAACCACCTTCTCCACCTTCTTTACCTACTTTACAAAACAGATTAGATGGAAATCTGAGATGGATGGGGCACGAAGGAAAAAAAAACAGAGCACTGGAGATGTTTATCAAGGTGTCTTTAGTATGTAATTTGAGAAAAAAATGATTCAGTTCAGTTTTGATTATTAAACTTATACAACACAAATATGACCTCATATTGAACTGTTGCCATGGATACTGTAGCTGTACTAATCCATTTCTTTTCATTTTTATCATGGTTATTATTTACAATGAATTTTTATAACAATGTAGCATGTATTAGTGGCATATTAAAGGAAAACACATTTGTCTAGAGCCCTATCCTGGTGGGATTATGTTCTCTGGGTAACGTTTGTAATGTAAATTGAACGTTTGTAATGTAAATTGTTTTTTGTCTCCTCCATGATAAAACTCTCATAGCCGAAAGGCAAGAACCTTGAGACAAGCGAGTTTCTTTTTCCTACAAACCCGGATATTTGTGTCACACATTATCATATGCTGTTTTATATGCATTAGCAGAGGACATTATTGAATCAGTTAAAATGAACTCCGTTATATGTTTAAACTCAGCTGTTCAGACAGTTCATTCCTCCACCTGGGTGCAGGACAGGAGTGTTGATGAAGATCTTCCTTGTATCCTGAATGATGGTGGGTCAAGCAGTGCTGGAGGCTCAGAGAGAGCATGGTGCAGAGCAGGGTGTGTTAAGTGCTTTATGGAAGGTGGGTGCTGGTACGTTTTTGGCTTTGTAGGTGAGCATCAGTGTTTTAGATCTAATGCAGGATGCCTGTGGAGGGAACACAACAATGGGGGGATTTGGGGGAACTTGGGGAGAGTGAGCACAATTCGTCCAGCTGCATTCAGGTGTCCAGGGGCATGCCTGATAAAGAAGGGAGGCCCCACTCTCCACAGATACGAGGAATAGGAGGGAAGCCCAACTCTGACCTATGTATGTGTGTTAGAAGAGTCCAACTAAATCCAGCTAAGTCCAGAGCTCGACCTCCTCTCTGTGTGCTGTCTCATCATCGTCGCTGATCAGACCTTCCACTGTGGTGTCATCTGCAAAGTTGATTATAGAGTTCGAGCCATGAACAGGTACGCAGTCCTGGATGAACAGAGAGTAGAGGAGAGGACTGAGCACACAGCCCTGTGGGTTGCTGGGATTCAGCACAAGGGTGGAGGACATGTGGTTGTCAAACCTAACAGACTGCAGTCTGTTAGTGAGGAAGTCCAGGGTCCAATTACAGAGGGAGTTGCCAATGCCAATGTTGGTAAGCTTGAAGATCAGGTTGGAAGGGTTAACAGTGTTAAAGGCCAAGCTTAGGTCAATAAATAGCATCCATAAATAGGGGTTGCTATTGTCCAGGTGGATCAAGGCAGAGTGGAGTGCCATGGTGATGGCGTCCTCTCCTGACCTGTTGGAGTGGTAGGTAAACTGATATGGGTCCACTTTTTTGAGGGCAGACAGGATTTCAGGTGGCAAAGGATCAGCCTCTCAAAACAGTTGGAGATGAGGGTCATGGCCATGGCATTTTTCGGCACTGACACAATGGTTCCCGTTTTGAAGCAGGTTGGAACCACTGCTAGGTCTAGGGACAGGTTGCAAATGTCTGTGAAGACCTCGGCCAGTTGTTCTGCACAGGCCTTTTGCACACGACCTGGAATGCTATTAAGGCCAGCAGCTTTGTGTGCCTTCACTCTAGTCTAATCTAGTTGCACACTTGCTATCATCCAATATCCAGATCAGTGGGGGCTCACCATCATTTTACATCTCAATTTCTTGAAATCCACAAACAAAAAACCCTGACCAAATCCATGTCATTATGTTAATTTTTATACACATTTGGCTCCTTAAGTCAGCATGATCCCTTCTCTCTCTGTGCTTCTCACAAAATGATGGACTCAATTCAATTCAATTCAGTTATTTTTGTATAGCACTTTTAACAATGGACATTGTCACACAGCAGCTTTACAGAAATATATAAATTCAGGATATAGATATTAAATGTATGAATTTATCCCCAATGAGCAGCCAGAGGTGATGGTGGTGAGGAAAAAGTCCCTGAGACGATATGAGGAAGAAACCTTGAGAGGAACCAGACTCAAAAGGGAACCCATCCTCATCTGGGTGACACTGGATAGTGCGATTATAAATAAATAAATCCCTTCTATAAATGTGCTAATACTACATGGACAAATAGTGCAGTTGTGTAACCAGGAAAATTCATTAAAGTTTTTGCATGAAGTCTGTTTTATTGAACTTCTCCACTGTTCACTGATGGAGACTTGAGTGCAAAACTGTTTGTGGCAATTGCAGTCCTAGCCATCATAGCATAACTGTTCATATGAATTGAGGTCCAAAGCCATCTTTATGGTTTTTAAGTGGTACCATCCTCAGTAATCTCAATGATCTTTAGGCTGCACCGTGTGGGGCCATCCTCAGCAGCAGCATATGACTTCCAATTGATGAGAACTCCAACCAGAAGTAGTGCATCAGGATGGATCAGGCAGGTCCAAGGAGCAGAAGGGGTCAGGATCACTGGCATCTTAGGAGTACCATGTGTAGCTCGAGAGTAGTGAGAGAGCAGGCTTAAAGGGTCTTAAAGGAGACATTTGGCAGTTGACACCACATACATGGAATACATGCACATACTCAAAAATAAATATTCACAAAATGAAAAAAAGAGAATAAACAGAGGGTTTTCTTTTTTTTCATTTCTGACATACTTAGTCACCTGTGCTACAAACGACACCAGACTACAGACATGATCCAGGTTGTTGTCTCCGCTTGTGGGACAGGAGACATCCTAGTGGGATTTGGGGAGAACAGTCCTGAAATTGGCATGATTAAAATCTCCAGCAGCAATAAATACTCCATCCAGGTGTGCAGTTTGTAGCTTGCCAAAAACAGCACCAAGGTCTTTCATGGCTGACTTGATTTTATCATCCGGAGGGACATAGACAGCTGGAATTATAGTACATGTGAATTCACAGGACTGGTAGAAGGGTCTACACTTGATTGTTCTAATGAGTGGTCTGAGCAACAGAACAGCTCAAAGTTAACTCACTGAAAGCAGTAGTGATTTAGCAAATAGACACAGAGTTCCAATGGCTCCAAATGTACACTATATGGCCAAAAGTATGTGGACACCTGAGCATCACACACATATGTGGTTCTTCCACAAACTGTTACCACCACGACTGAAGCACACAATGGTATAGAATGTCTCTGTACGCTGTAGCATTACAGCTTCCCTTCACTGTAACTAAGAAGCCCAAACCTGTTCCAGCATGACAATGCCCCTGTGCACAAAGTGAGCTCCAAGAAGACATAGTGTGTTAAGGTTGGAAGAAGGTGGAAGAACTGGACTGTCCTACACAGAGCCCTGACCTCAACCCCACTGAACACCTCTGGGATGAACTGGAACTGGAGCGTCTGACCTCAACCTTACTAATGCTCTTGTAGCTGAATGAACACAAACCCCCACAGCCATGCCCCAAAATCTAGTGGAAAGCCTTCCCAGAAGAGTGGAGCTCATTATAACAGCAAAGGGGAATAAATCTGGAATGGGATGTTCAACAAGCACATGATCACATGTGATGGTCAGGGTGCACATTCTTTTGGACATACAGTTGCAATCAAAATTATTCAACCCCCACTGCAAATCAGGTTTATTGTCAAAATTTACAGACTTTCAGCATATCCTGTAGTGTGTGTGTGTGTGTGTGTGAGTGTGTGTGTGTGTGTGTGTGTTCCATGCCGAGACCTTAAGCAAATAATTTTAAAAATAAAAGATAAAATAAAAATTATAACTGAATTGATGTATTTACTGTGCTATCCTCTCCTATGGTTCCTCTTCTTGGTGTGTGTGGCGCAGCCATTAGCAGGTTGGTAGGGACAAGGCATCGATCCTTAAGCAGATCCAGCACACACACGTAGTTGATGAAGACTGTTCAGTGAACAATGCTGAAAATATTATGAAGATGTCAGTATGTAGCATCACACAATGATTTTGAGATCTAAATTAAATAAGCTTGTGGACACCAGGACAATATTGATGGTCATTACACCTGTTATTATGAAGTGCTTTGAGAGACTGGTTCGGACTCACATCATCATCAAAACTCCCACTCAGGTTTGACCAATACCAGTTTGCCTACAGAGTTAATAAGTCCAGAGCGGACGCCATAGCAATAGCCCTCCATACTGCTCTGTTCCATCTGGAGCTGCAGGGGAGCTACGCTCGGTTGTTATTTGTGGACTTCAGCTCGGCATTCAGTACCATCCTCCCAAGCAGACTTCTGTCTAAACTGTCAAATCTGGGAATATCGCCCTCCATCTGTCTCTGGATCAAGGACTTCCTTACTGATCGCTTACAGAGGGTAAGATTAGGCTCCTACATTTCCTCAGCCCTTAGCCGTAGTACCGGCTCTCAACAGGGCTGTGTGCTAAGCCCCCTAATTTTTACCCTCTATACACATGACTGCACCCCCATCCACTCCAGTAACACCATAAATAAGTTTGCTGATGACACCACGGTGGTGGGGCTCATCTCTGGGGGGACGAGTCTGCTTACCGAGATGAGGTGGAGCAGTTGTCTGTTTGGTGCATAGAAAACATTTACATTTACGGCATTTGGCAGACACCCTTATCCAGAGCAACTTACATTTATTTCATTTATACATCTGAGCAGTTGAGGGTTAAGGGCCTTACTCAAGGGCCCAACAGTGGCAGCTTGGTAGTGCTGGGATTTGAACTCATGACCTTCCGATCAGTAGCCCGACGTCTTAACCACTGATCTACCACTGCCCCTAAAACAACTTGTTTTTGAACACCACCAAGACCAAGGAGCAAAGAAGAAAACAGACATTCAGCCACTTTTCATCAGTGGTGTCTGTGTGGAGACAATCTCGGACTTCCGGTTTCTGGGCATTCACATAGAGGACAATCTAACCTGGAGTGTTAACACCTCAGCCATCATCAAGAAGGCACAGCAGAGACTGCTCTTCCTGAGAATACTCAGGAATTACCAGCTCACACAAAAACTGTTGGTTTCCTTTTACCGTTGCTCTGACAAGAGCATTATGACATACTGCATCTGTGTGTGGTTTTCCAGCTGCACTGCTGCAGAAAGGAAAGCACTACAGAGGGTCATTACCATAGCCCAGAAGGTAATAGGTTGTTCCCTCCCCTCTATGGAAGAGTTACACAGTTCTCGCTGCCTTATGAAAGCATAGAAAATTCTCAGGGACCCATCTCACCCAGGACATTCTCTTTTTGAATTGTTACCTTCGGGCAGACGTTATATGGTTCTGAAAACTCGAACAAACAGACTAAGGAATAGTTTCTATGCCAAAACCGTTTCTGTTTTGAATACTGCAATAACTTAAACTGAATATCTAGTGCAATGGCTATAGATGAGGTGTCCATCTCTGGTGAATGCGAGATTAAAAGTTTACATGCCAGCCATATCTGTTTATCTGAATATCATGTACTATGTTGATGAGTCGTGATAGTTCATTGTCGAACATGTGGCTTCTTTGTGTGTAATGGTGTTTTTGATTCAGTAATCTGTTTACTATTTATGAGATTTATTAGTTTACTGAGTTATTATTGATAGATTATGCACCAAAAGGATTGCATTTCAATTTTGTTGTACTTGTACAATGACAATAAAGACTTTCAATTCAATTATTAATGTTTAATGAACTGGATAAAGGACAAGAAGAAATCTTACATAAAATGAGAAGCACAACTGAATAAAACGAGAAGCACAAATATTTTAGTGTTTTATAAATAAATTAAAAAAGTCAGTGAATGCATTTGGAAGATATAAAGAAACGCTCCTATCATTGTGTGTTGGAGTTCAGCTGCTTCTGGTGTTGACTGTCAGAGAGAGCAGTCTGTTGCGGTCAGGGAGGAGATAAACCCCAGCCTTCACCTTGAACAGTTTATTTCCTGTAGTGTTGCCGCTCAATGGAGTAGAGTGTGGTATGGTGAGAAGAACCACGAGACCATGCTAACTGCACATGTTCATAGGTCTGTAGGTCACTTGTGCGCTGTACAGTTCATAGCTAACTCACAGACAGAGAAGTAGTGATGATAAGTTAGAGAGTTAGGTCCAAGAGGTCTGACATTTTATGAAGTGAGTAGAGTGAAAGGAGCAGAGAGACGTGATGAGAAAATGTTTATAACAAAAACTGCATCATCTTAATTTTGTGACTTTGACATTAACGAGCCTAATGTGAAATATTCAAACTCTTTTATTGTGTAAACTGTGGCTGTTTTGTAGCTTTTCAGGAAACATTTCTCCTTAGAGAGTGTTAATACCTCGAGTGTTGGAGTAGTGTATTAGAAGAGAGCTGAAATCTGGAGATAAACCATCAATGTTCTGCTTTTATTTTGTCTCTGTGACCTTCAGTGACCTTTTTCCATTTGGTGATAACCTCAGTTTCATATTTGTCGTCCTTCAGACAAAAAGGCATATGCAAACCACTCTGTCCCTTTTGTCCTGCTTTACATGAACTCTGAATAAAACAAACCACAGTGACCAAGACACACCCTCTGAGCATGACATTTAGTGTGTTTGGTTATGTTAATGTATCCTTCATTACACTGACATCTCTATTATTTCTTGTATTTATTTTTATATTTATTTCTATTATTTCTATTATTAATTCAGCAGATGATTAGTGAACTATATTAGATGAAAGGTGAACTATATAACAGAGCTACATTTTCCTTTTTCACTCAGAGCACAGGGAGATGCAGACAGACACATGGACTGTAAAGGTCCATGGCAGGTCTACGTGAGTCTTTCTGTTGCATCATCTTCAAATAACTCAAGTTCATCAAAAATAAAATGTAATCTACAAATAAATAAAAAACAGGTCTAATGGCTCCAAAAGTATAAGAGTTCACTCACCACAGCCATGAAGAGATGATAGGAGTCTGTCACCAGCTTTAGAGGACAGGTCACATAGATCCAAGATACACAGGAGAGATTCATGATGAGAAGGTATTTGTAACAAATATTGTATGATGGTCACTGTGACATTGTTGAAGGTCTCAGCATGGTTCACACACACACACACACACACACACACTAGAGGATATCCAGATGTCAGACTCCACCCTTGGCAGGTTAGATGGAGTGAAATAGGACACAGACTCAAACTCTCTGCAGTGTGTGTATATTAATCAATAAATAGACTAAGTAATTCCAGGGAATACATGTAACAGAGTTACGTAATCAGAATACAAAAACCTGGTGACTGTAATCTGTCACAGTTACATCAAAAAAACAAAGTAATCAGATTACAGGTACATTTGGTAAAAAAAAAAAATGGGAATACTATCAGGATTAAACATTTTTTCATTTAAAACCAAAAAAATGTAACTTTTGCAAGGCTCCAGACTGCACCTAAAACCAAAAATATTAATTTGTGAATGATATTTTTGCTGAGATCGCCACTGGTGACTATATAAATTTACACGTTATGATTTAAAAATGTGCATGTAATGTCTTTTTAATTGAGTGTTAAAAGTGAGGAGTAGCATGTCGCATAATTTGTTGTGTTGACGTAATAAAATGACACTAAAATGGGGGGGGGGGGGGTTGGGGGACTTTTTCAAACACTCCTCATCTCTGTTGAGCACCAATGCTGATGGCACACCTGCTAATAAAAAACAGGCTCCAGTTGTGCCAGCATGACAGAGATAGTTTCAGTAAAAGTGCAGAAAGGCATTTTAAGACTTCTTGGATTCAGGAGTTTGCATGGCTCAGGTATGATCATCGCACACAGAAAATGTTTTGTGACTGTTGTTCCAAGCGGGCAGAGGAATAGCGGGAAATGGATTTCATTACCGGAACGAAGCATTTCAAGAAAGAGACTGTGAGAAAACAGGGCGATAGTCAAAAGCCTAAAAAAAGCTGGTGATTATGTAATCACAGAGAGCTCCACAAGAACACCGTTAGCACAAGCAGTGTCTCGTGCATGTGAACTACATGACGAGACCGAATGGAAAGAGCTAAAAATAAAATTCAACACTGCCTATATGATTGCATGTGAAGAGCTGCCTTTCACTAAATTTACCTCTCAGATATTACTAATGAAGAAACATTTACTGGATGTGTCAGAGACGTATGACAACGACACAGCATGTGCTTTGAGCAGAATGCATCTAGTTGAGATGTTGCTTATTCCTACCAATATTGGCTGCTCAGTGCAAACGTGGCTTTTCAGCTCAAGACAGGATAAAATCAAAAGTACGCAATTCCACCTTGGAAGACTTGATCAGGATCAGCACAGAGGCCCATCACTTGAACAGTTTGATCCTGAACTATGTGTCAAACGCTGGCTTTCTGCAACACAGAGGAGGCCAAACTCCACTCAATGGCCACGTGACACTGGCTCAGATTCTATGTAAAGAACAATTCTTTGTGACTGTATATAGTTCTCAAGTTGGAAAAGACATTCAGTTCCCACTTTAAGTGAACTTGGATGAAAATGCTGACGCTGTAAAGGGAGTCCAGACGTACACACACATGACAGGATGACTGAAAGTAAGTGTTTTAAAATTTTCAAATGTAAATTCATTCTTATGTGGCACTTAAAAAATCATTTGGCACCTGTTTTTTTTTCTTATAGGAGCCAATGGCTCTTTAATAGATTTGTTTGTCTGGAGTCCTGCTTTTGACATAAAAAAAATATAGACAGCTGCATGATTATAGTTCTGGTTCTCTCTTGCCAGTTGTGACTCACATGAGCAACAAATTTATTTATTTTTTTAAAACAAATCCAAACATTGATGTCACAGTACATGTTGAACATGCCAACATGTACTGTGACATACTGAAGCAGTTCCCTTCAGAAACTAGTATTCCAACATGATGACGACCCCAAACACACCTCCAAGACGACCACTGCCTTGCTAAAGAAGCTGAGAGTAAAGGTGATGGACCGGCCAAGCATGTCTCCAGACCTAAACCCTATTGAGCATCTGTGGGGCATCCTCAAACTGAAGGTGGAGAAGCGCAAGGTCTCTAAAAGGGAGGATCATTAAAAGGGAGGATGATGTAACACAGTCGTAAATATGCCTCTGTCCCAACTTTTTTTTTGAGTGTATTGAAGGCATCAAATTCTAAATTTGTTTATATTTACAAAATACAATTAAGTTAGTCAGTGAAAACATTGAATATCTTTTCTTTGTACTTTTGTCAGTTAATTAAAGTTGACAAATCACAGATTTTTGTTTTTATTGCATTTTAGAAAAAGCAGTGTTAGCAGTTAAAGGAATCCTCTTGTGGGTGCTGCAGCACTCTCCTACGTCCTCCTACTTCCTGTGTCTTCAACCTCTCCACACACACACACACACACACACACACACACACACACACACACACACAGTTCTACCCAAATTCCGATTTGATTTAATCAAGGTTTTATGTATAGTAGGACAAAGGGACAGAGGTTTGAATAAGGTGATTTGCCTGAAGTCAAATAGGCAGCTCTATTTATCACCAAATGGAAAAAAAAAGTCTCTGAAGCTCACAGTGACAAATTAAAAACAAATAGAAGCCAAAGCTCACAGATCTGAAATGACAAGTAAATGGCAAAGAAGTTGAAGTTAAAGTTTTTTTGACTCATGTCTAAGCATGAAAAGTACAATTACTTAAGTGCATAGCAATGCCTTGTGTCAACAGTTGGAATCCCTGAATTTGTCTCTGATCCTACTAATAATTTGGGTCATACACTTGATCTTGTAATGATCTCTGGTTTTGCTGTAACTAATCTTGAGGTTGTCAATTCTGGGATTTCTGAGCATTATTCAGTTATGTTTGAATATGTTAGAGAGGCCAGGTTGAGATGGTTTGGACATGTTCAGAGGAGGGAGAGTGAATATATCGGTAAAAGGATGCTGAGGTTAGAGCTGCCAGGCAGGAGGCCGAGAGGAAGACCAAAGAGGAGATTTATGGATGTAGTGAAGGAGGACATGAAGGTAGTCGGTCTGAGAGAAGAGGACGCAGGGGATAGGGCTAGATGGAGGCAGATGATTCGCTGTGGCGACCCCTGAAGGGAACAGCCAAAAGGAAAAGAAGATTCAGTTATGTTTGAATCCGTTTGTTTCTGTCCTTCATCTTCTATCTCTCAGCCTATGAACAGTTATCGTGTCATCCATGCCTCTACTGCTAGTCTGTTCTAAGGTTATTATCGGGATACTTTTATTGATGCTTTTAATATTTATATGGATACTATGGAGCTGGTTGAAGTTTTTAATTATACTTCCTCTCTTACCTTAGACACTATCGCTCCACTCAAGTCCAGGAGAGTTAAAAAGAAAGATACTCTTCAGCCGTGGCTTAATGATTGTACCCGTGCTCTTAGACAAGAGTGCAGGAAAATGGAGCATAAGTGGAAGAAAGATAAACTGCATGCCTCTTATGATATTTTTAAGATGTGTTTAATAAATTATCAGAGGTCAGTGGAAGAGGCGAAATCAAATGATCTCTCCAAATTAATAGCTGTGAATGCAAGTAGGCCTAAAGTATTGTTTAATACTATTGATTCTGTGTTAAATCCTTCTCGAGCTGTTGGTCCTGACCCCTCTCCTGAGTCCTGTGATGAATTTCTTAATTTTTTCATCAACAAAATTGAAGTGATCGATTCTTCTATTATACCTGCAAGATTTGATCTACAGGATTCACCTCTGCTGAGGTATTTAACTAACTTTCAACCAGTCTCCTCAGCCCAGCTTTCTGATTTAATCTCACAGATGAAGTGTTCAAGCTGTATAATGGATGTTCTTCCTGCACGTCTTTTGAAAGAGGTTTTTGAAACTGTCAGTCCAGTTGTGACAACCATTATTAATAGCTCTTTAGCTACCAGAGTTGTACCAGCCAGCCTCAAACATGCAATTGTGCCTTTGCTTAAAAAACCTTATCTTGATCCAACATTACAAAACAACTACAGGCCTATTTCCAAATCGCCTGTTATCTCGAAGTTGGTGGAAAAAGCTGTTTATGCACAGTTATATTCTCACTTGATTTTTTCAAATATTTTAGACAAGTTTCAGTCAGGTTTTAGATCTTTACACAGCACTGAACCTGTCCTATTAAAGGTTACTAATGATATTTTAATGTCACTTGACTCTGGGACTTGTGCTATGTTGGTCTTATTGGACCTTAGTACTACCTTTGATAGTATCAACCATAGTATTCTTATAAATTGCTTAGAGTCTGTGGTTGGTATCAAGGGTCTGGCTTTACAGTGGTTTGAGTCTTATCTGAAAGATAAGACGTTCACAGGAAACATAGAGAATTTCTCTTCTTCATCAGCCCCCTTATCGTGTGGTGTTCCCTGTTGGGCCCTCTGTTGTTTTCCCTTTATATGCTTTGGATAAAAGTGTCTGCTAAATGAATAAATGTAAATGTAAATATGCTTCCCCTCTATTCTATTTTTCGGAAATATGATATTTCTTTTCACTGCGATGCTGATGCCCAATTATATTTGCCAGTTAGGGCAAATGACATCAGTCCTTTTGGGTCACTTTTTAAATGTCTTGAGGACATTAAATGTTGGATGGCTAAAAATTATCTGCAGTTAAATGAAAGCAAAACTGAAGTTATTATTTTGGGCTCCCCTGCCGTTTCTTCTGCTCTTGCACTTGCACTTTGATCAACAAATCAGTGCAATAGATCTTAAATGAAAGAAGCTTCCCTTAACAACAGCAAAGTTAAAATAGTTTCTTTCTAGAAAAGACCTAGAAACCATGATTCATGTTCATGCTACATCACGGTTGGACTGTTGTAATTCTTAGTAGGTTGGCCTTCCTCAATTTGTCTTATCTCATCTGTAGCTTGTGCAAAATGCAGCAGCTAGATTTTTAATAGGGACCAAAAAGAGGGATCATATTTCCCCTATTCTGGCATCTTTTCACTGGCTTCTTGTCAAGTTTAGAATTGATTTTAAAATTCTAATTTATGTATACAAAGCTCTTTCTGGTTCTGCTCCACAGTATATCACTGACCTTCTTCACCTTTACTCTCCTACTAGAGCATTGAGATCATGTAATCAACTTCTCTTTTCTGTTCCCCGTTGTCGTACTAAGACAAAGGGTGATCGAGGCTTTTCTGTGGTTGGTCCCAAACTTTGGAACAGTCTCCCTTTTCACATGAGGTCTGCTCCATTTTTAGCTATTTTTTAAATCTTATCTTAAAACTTATTTTTATTCTTTGTGTTATAATGTTATTTAATGTGATGAATTTTAATGTTTTGTACAGCACTTTGGATCAACTGCTGTTGTCTTTAAATGTGCTTTATAAATAAATTTGACTTGACTTGAACAGTCCAGGCTGGTGGAGGTCATGTAATGGTCCTGAGGTGTGGGGAATGTTTTCTTGGCACACTTTGGGTCCGTTAATACAAATAAATCATGGCTTGAATGTGACAGACTATTTTAGTATTGTTGCCGATCATGTGCATGCCTTCATGGCCACAATTTACCATCTTCTAAAGGTTACTTCCAGCATGATAATACACCATGTCACAAAGCAAAAGTTGTCTCAAACTGGTTTTATGAACATGACAATGAGATCAGTGTTCTTCAGTGGCCTTCCCAGTCACTGGATCTGAATCCAGTAGAACACCTTTGGGATGAGATAGAACAGGAGATTCGCAGCATGAAAGTGCACCTGAAAAACCTGCACTAATTGTGTGATGCAGTCATGTTAACATGGACCAGAGTCTCAAAGGAATGTTTCCAACATCTTGTGGAATCCATGCCATGAAGAATTGAGGCTGTTTTGAGAGTATTGGGTCCTACCCAATATTAGTATACAGTGCATCCGGAAAGTATTCACAGCGCTTCACTTTTTCCACATTTTGTTATGTTACAGCCTTATTCCAAAATGGATTAAATTAATTATTTTCCTCAAAATTCTACAAACAATACCCCATAATGACAGTGTGAAAGAAGTTTGTTTGAAATCTTTGCAAATTTATTAAAAATAAAAAACGATTTTTGGAACACTGTAGTGTTCCTACTAAAGAGCATGGTGAGTGTATAAACCTCACAGTTAATTACTTAGTCTATTCATTGATTTATATACACACACTGCAGAGAGTTTGAGTCTGTGTTCTATTTCACCCCTACTAACCTGCCAAGGGCAGAGTCTAGATATCCTCGTGTCTGGATATCCTCGCGTGTGTGTGTGAACCATGCTGAGACCTTCAACAATGTCACAGTGACCATGATACAGTAATTGTTATAAATACCTTCTCATCATGACTCTCTGATCCTTTTACTCTACTCACCTTGTACCATGTTGGACCTCCTGTGTATCTTGGATCTATGTGACCTGTCCTCTAAAGCTGGTGACAGACTCCTATCGTCTCTTCATGGCTGCAGAGAGCAAACTCTTATACATTTGGAGCCATTGGAACTTGAGTTATTTGAAGATGATGCAACAGAAAGACTCACGTAGACCTTTCACACAGTCCATGTGTCTGTCGGCATCTCCCTGTGCTCTGAGTGAAAAAGGAAAATGTAGCTCTGTTATATAGTTCACCTTTCATCTAATATTGTTCACTAATCATCTGCTGAATTCTAATAGAGATGTTAGTGTAATGAAGGAACACCTACATAGCCAAACACACTAAATGTCATGTTCAGAGGGTGTGCAAATTTTTGCATTTACTGTCAGTCACTGTGATTTGTTTTATTCAGAGTTTATGTAAATTAGGACCAAAGGGACAGAGTGGTTTGCATATGCCTTTGTGCCTGAAGGACAAAAAATAAGAAGCTGAGGTTATCACCAAATGGAAAAAGGTCACTGAAGGTCACAGAGACTAAATAAAATTTTGTCTTCCCCTGATTTCTTCCTATGGGGGATCAATAAAGGTACATCTTATCTTATCTTATCTTATCTTATCTTATCTTATCTTATCTAATAAAAACAGAACATTGATGGTATGTATCCCGATTTCAGCTCTCTTCTAATACACTACTCCAACACTCGAGCTATTAACACTTACTAAGGAGAAATGTTTCCTGAAAAGCTACAAAACAGCCACAGTTTAGACAGTAAAAGAGTTTGAATATTTCACATAAGGCTCATTAATGTCAAAGTCACAAAATTAAGGTGATGCAGTTTTTGTTATAAAAATCTTCTCATCATGTCTCTCTGCTCCTTTCACTCTACTCACTTCATAACATGTCAGACCTCTTGGACCTACCTTTCTAACTTATCATCACTACTTCTCTGTCTGTGAGTTAGCTATGAACTGTTCTGTTGCTCAGTACAGCGCTCACCTCTCAGTCTGCTAATGAGTGGGTTCTCCCACCATCTGGTGACCTACAGACCTATGAACATGTGCAGTTAGCATGGTCTCGTGGTTCTCCTCACCATACCACACTGTACTCCACTGAGCAGCAACCCTACAGGAAATAAACTGTCCAAGCTGAGGGCTGGGGTTTATCTCCTCCCTGACTGCAACAGGCCGCTCCCTCTGACAGCCAACACCACAAGCAGCTGAACTCCAACACACAATGATCTTTATATCTTCCAAATGCATTCACTGACCTTTTTTTAAAGTTTATACAACACAAAAATATGTGTGCTTCTCGTTTTATTTAAGATTGCTTTTTGTTCTTTCACCAGTTTTGGAGGGTTGTCCTGTTTTTGGAAATGTCTTTGTAGTGCCCCTTAATGGGGTTCCATGGTACATTTATGGAAAATCCTACAGAAACAGCTGATCTTTATTTGGGCTTAATCAGAGTCACTTCACTGATGACAGGTGTGTGATTGGTTAATTCTGAGCACAGTCACATGATGCATTATAAAAGGGTGTGCAAACTTATGCAACTTATGCAGGTTATTGTAATTGTTGTACACCCCACACCAGATTTATTCCCCCTTTCCTGTTATAATAAGCTCCACTCTTCTGGGAAGGCTTTTCACTAGATTTTGGGGCATGGCTGTGGGGATTTGTGTTCATTCAGCTACAAGAGCATTAGTGAGGTTGAGGTCAGGCGCTAATGTTGTACCCAGGACTGCGTACCTGTTCATGGCTTAAACTCTATAATCAAGTTCACAGATGATAGGTGGTAGGCCTGATCAGAGACGATGATGAGACAGCACACAGAGAGGAGGTTGAGCTGTGGACTAACCTTGACAGTTTGCACAGTACTACTTCCATTCCACTTGCACCTTTGTTCACTGCACTGTACTGTCTTCATCACTGTAGTCCATGTTTCCAGACCATGTCTCTGTTTTTCTTCATGCCTACATATCAGTGTCACTGTTGATACCAGGCCATTTGCACATTTCACTTGCACTTTACTGCTAAACTACTTTTCACTACTTTTTATATTGTCTCTTTTCACTTTACACCTAATGTGACTTGTTGATTTGCACTCCTGGTTAGATGTTAACTGCATTTGTACTTGTATTCTGCTCAATGACAATAAAGTTGAATCTAAATCTAAATGTCTGTCAGTAGGTGGCTTCTCTCTGCAGTCTGAGGTTTTTCACATCACCCACTGTCTGATGACCTGCGGACCTGTGAATATGTGCAGCTAGCATGATTGACTGGTTTTGCCTCATCATAACACACTCTACACTACTGAGCTTGCAAAATTAGCTGGATTCTGCTAGCACACATACATAGGCCAGAGTTGGGCTTCCCTCCTATTCCCCATATCTGTGGAGAGTGGGGCCTCCCTTCTTTATCAGGCATGCGACTGGACACCTTAAGAAACTGAACTAGAATGCAGCTGGACGAATTGTGTTCAAACTCCCCAAGTTCTCCCAAATCCCCCCATTGTTGTGTTCCCTCCACAGGTGTCCTGCATCAGATTTAAAACAGTGAAAGTCCTTAAAGCACTTATCACACCCTGCTCTGCACCATGCTCTCTCTGAGCCTCTAACACTGCTCAACCCACCATCCCTCAGGATACAAGGAAGATCTACATCAACACTTTTCTCTGTCCTGCATACACGTGGAGGAATGAACTCCTGTCTGAACAGCTGAGTTTAAACATATAACAGAGTTCATTTGAACTGATTCAATAATGTCCTCTACTTAACCTGCTAATGCAAATAAAACAGCATATGATCATGTGCGACACAAATATCTGGGTTTGTAGGAAAAAGAAACTCGCTTGTCTCAAGGTTCTTGCTGTTCGGCTATGAGAGTTTTATCATGAAGGAGACAAAAAACAATTTACATTACAAACCTCACCCAGAGAACATAATCCCATCTGGATAGGGCTCTAGACAAATGTGTTTTCCTTTAATATGCCACTAATACACACTATGTTGCTATGAAAATTAATTGTAAATAATAATGACATATTTGCAGTAATGAAAAGAAACGGATTAGTACAGCTACAGTATCCACGGTTACAGTTCAATATGAGGTCATCTTTGTGTTGTATAAGTTTAATAATCAAAACTGAACTGAATCCTTTTTTTCTCAAATTAAACACTAAAGACACCTTGATAAACATCTCCAGGGCTGTTTTATTCGGTCATGCCCCGTCCATTTCAGATTTCCATCTGTTTTGTAAAGTAGGTAAAGAAGGTAGAGGAGGTGGTTTTTGCATTTAGTCATCAAATCTAAAAGATAAATAGTAACTCAGTTTATTAGACACTACAGAACGCCTCTGAAACACACTGAGATCTGTAACAGCTACAACACTGATAGTTTACCTCCTTCACATTTCAGGTATGTTTTTCAATACTCTCACATTTCAGTGCTTTACTGAAATACTAGTACTAATATAAACTGAGTTCACTTATTTCCTTATACTTAATAAGGGAAATGTGTTAAAGACCATGTCATCTTGGATAATGAATGTTTTTTAGAGACTCGTGGATTTAGAAACACAGACTACAGTATAAGAATCAGAACCAGTGATTACTTTACATTCGATTGTCTAATACTGTGATATCAGTATTTAAATAGTACTTTTTTATTTTTTATGATAAAGCACACTGAATAACCAATGTATAATCAGTAATGAATTGACTATAAATCTCTGAGAATTACTACAAATCATGAAAAGTCTCTAATGTATAAAAAGTTTAATGTTGTTATTGTTCTCTGGAACACTATTGCTGAGTTTAGGCCTGATTTAAGAAAATCATTTTCCACCAGCTGAGCTGTGAGTCTGAAATAATCTTAATAATCATACATTATCAGCTGTGAACTACAGTACTGTGCAAAAGTTTTAGGCACCCTTTTTTAGTACAAACTTTGTTATAGATGTTTTATTTTATGACGCCTACATTATCAAGTCAGTACACAAAACATTTTAGATTCCCAAACATTAGTTTTCAAGCACAAAATTAAATGTTACAGAAAAATGTTTGTATGTCATTAAAGAAAGCAGCGTATTACGTAAGAGACACTTTTCAGACAAAAAACACAATGAAGGCTGCTGGGATTTGCTGCAAAAATAAGAAGCGAGTGCGAAAGTCAAAGTCTCCAGAATAACTGTGGCTGGTTCTGCAAGATGCTCAATAAAACTTACCAGCTCATTTCCACTAATTGTACTGGAGACTACTATTTTTATTTCTATTTTTTTGTCACACCAAATATTGACTTTGTTTCATTTACTGCTGTTTACTGCTCTTTACTGTATTTTTTTTTAAATGTAGAAACGTTTAATTTCATTATTTTGAAGGCATCTTTGCTCTACAGCATTTCTTTGCATGTGTCTAAAACTTTTGCACAGTACTGTAAATAGAGTTGTGGTACATGAATCCAGTCTCAAAAAAACAGCATTATACTGCGGCACTTGCTGAAGAATAGGCTATGCTTAACATGTCCTAAGTACTGTATGTCCTGTGTACTTATTTCTACAAAATGATAATACCACAACAGATGGATTATTTTACTTGAGTCAATGGAAATTTCATGCCAGGTTAGGAAGGTACTGCAACCAGCAAAATCTGAGCATCTGGTCCAAGTCTTGACATGGACTCAGGCAACGTGTGGTGTTGGTCTCATCTTGGTCTTGCCCCCACATCACACACTCTGACTTCACATCTTGACTCTTTCTAAGGGAACTCAACGTTGCGTGAGCTTCACGCTGTGGGAAGCGCCTCCATGCGCGACCGGTATCTGAAGACTGTGTAAAATCACGCCTATTTGTAGGCCTGCCATGGTCAGGTGACATGGCATTTAAGCGTGTCATGTTATATAAAAACAGCACCTGTGAACCACGCCGTCAGCCTTATTATCTTCAGCGAAAGACCTCATGTTGTCTGTGTGAACGCTCTTCACTTCCTCTTTTTTTCAGAAAAGAATATATATATATATAAAGATATATATATATCTTTACTTTTCTGTAAAGAAAAAGGGTGGAGCATGCTGCAGCGGCCCTTGAGAAAAAAAAGAGACAAAAAGGGTCTGACTGCGTGTGTTGTGAACATTTCACAATTAGGCAGCTCCGCTCTCGGCTCGCTCTCTTCTCAGCCGAAGGGAGTTGTGTTTCGAAGCGTCACTGCCGAGGCAGCCAGCCGGCTTGGGTCCTGGGGATCCCGTATGGACTCTCCGCTTCCGGGTTTTGGAGCTCGCGTCGCGACTCCTCCTTCCATTATTGAGAGTCAACCCACCCTCTCTGACTCCGAGGAGCCAGAGGGGGGTGCCAGTGCACCAAAAATGGTGAGCAGCTCTCAAACATATAAAGAACTGCTTGAAGTGATCACTAGAGCTGTAGAAAAGTTGAATTTAGACTGTCCCGGGGATATTAAGTGGCTCATAGCAGGCATGTCTCCCCAGTGACATTAAAACTCCCTCACACAGCAGAAAACTCCCCCCTTTTTTTCCAGAAGGGCATTATGAAATATCGCGTTTCCTCATTATGATGACAGTGTATCTATCCCCAACACAGGTAGGGTCAATCCTACCAACATTGAGCAAGATAAAGCTGGGTCTGCGCATCTCCTCCAGTCTCTATGAGAGGCTCTTTGGGCTTATGGCAGTGGCAGCCAACATCATACCGCTGGGCCTATTGCACATGAGACCGTTTCAGTGGTGGCTGAAAAGTCGGTGGTTTCGTCCAAGGACAAAACCCCAAAGAATAATCAGTGTCACGCAGCGATGCCTACGTGCTCTGCGAATTTGGAGATGTCCCCAGTTTCTAGCATCGAGTCACACTCTAGGGGCGTCTCCTTATCGCAAGACGGTAATGACAGATGCCTCCCTCATGGGCTGGGGCACAGTCTTAGATGGCCATCCATCTCATGGTCTCCGGAGCAGCCCTCATCTAGACTGGCATATAAATCGCCTAGAAATGCGAGCCGTATTCCTAGCACTAAAATTCTTCCTTTCTCAGTTGAGAGGTCACCATGTGTTAGTTGTTACAGACAATACAGCGGTGGTCTCATATATTAACCACCAGGGAGGGTTACGTTCGCACCCCCTGTTCAGGCAGGCGCAACTACTACTTCTCTGGGCAGAAGGAAAGTTTTTGTCAGTGAGTGCAATGTACATTCTGGGCAACCAGAATGTGGGGGCAGACATCCTGTCGAGGCAGGAGCTGAGGTCCAGGGATTGGAGGCTCCATCCACAAGTGCTGGAGTCCATATGGTAGAGGTTTGGCCGGAACTATGGAAACTGTGGTCTGGTCCCTGAGGGGCACCAGCTCATAGATTCCGGTCTCTCAACCGAGGTTGTAGAGAACATGTTAAATGCTAGAGCACCATCCACGAGAAAATTGTATGCATTCAAGTGGCAACTTTTTCATCGTGGTGTGAGGAACACCAGTTAGACCTAGTAAACTGCACAATCGCTACAGTCCCGGTGTTCATACAGGAACGTTTCACAGCAGGGTAGGCTCATTCTACAGTTAGGGTCTACGTGGCCGCCATATCGGCCAGTCACGCCCCTATTGATGGAGCCTCTGTGGGGCAACATCCTCTAACTTCGAGGTTTATGAGTGGCATCAGGCGGCTGAGGCCCATCTGCAGACCACGCATACCTTCCTAGATCCTGGAAGGTCTGTCAGGCGCCCCATTCGAGCTCTTAGAGTCAGCCTCAGCGAAGCTTCTGACTCTAAAGGTAGCTCTTCTGCTGGCCCCAACATCTCTCAAGCGAGTAAGAGATCTTCAAGCTGTCTCTGTTGCCCCTTCCCGCCTTGACTTTGCCCCTGGATTAGCCAAGGCCTCCCTATATCCTACGCTGGATGACTCCTAAGTACCTATGTCTGCTGCCCAGCCGGTAGTGTTGCGGTAGTGGAAGCAATCTCTATTGCTTATGAGGTGTGCAGTCTCGCTACGCCTTTGGGCATAGGGGCTCATTCCACTAGGGGGGTCACCTCCTCAAAGGCTTTATCTAAGGGGTACCCTTACAGGTGTGGGTGCTGCGGCGGGGTGGTCTATGACCATATCCTCAGTATGACGGAGCTTCACGCTTGTTCCCACAGCGTGAAGCTCACGCAACATTGAGTTCCCTTAGAAACTGAACATTTGAGTTACGCATGTAACCCTGTTCCCTGAGAAGGAACTATCTGTTCCCAGCCCAGATAGGCTGACAGTGTGGTTCACAGATGCCATTTTTATATCATCGGACACAGTTAATTGCCACGTCACCTGACCACAGCAGGCCTATAAATAGGCGTGATTTTAAACAGACTTCTGATACCGGTCGCATGTGGGGGCGCTTCCCACAGCGTGAAGCTCACGCAACGTCTCGTTCCCTTCTCAGGGAACAGGATTACATGCATAACCCAGACATTTAGCATGAACGTCTGAGTTATGCATGTTTTACACCTCATGTTAAAAACAAAGTTGAAGGTTTAACGTTGTTCTGCTATTTATGTGACAATTAGGAAAACCTGTACCCAATCCTGAACATCAGTGATGATTGGACAAATACAAATTTAAATTTAAATGTAAATACACTAAAACAGGGGAGTGGGTTTTACATGATGTGTAGCTGATGATTTTTAAAATGGGGGAAGCACAACTTAGTTATATGACCATTAACAGTCAGAGTTTACTATAATGACATTTTAACTGGTCATAAACTCTAGTTTAATACAACCCCAGCCAGGTTAAAACCCACCCCATTACTACAAAAATTCTTTGTAATACATGTGATTCATTCAACAAATCAGTTTATTGTAAACAAGTCAGTTTATTTTAAAAAATCAGTTTATTGAAAAAAAAAAATTAGTTTTGTAAACAAGTCAGTTTATCGTAAAAAAAAAAATCAGCATCATAAACAAGTCATCTTATCATAAAAAATCAGTTTATCGTAAACAAGTCAGTTTATCGTGAAAAAAAAGTTGATCATAAACAAATCAGTTTATCATAAACACGTCAGTTTATCGTAAAAAATAGTTTATCGTAAAAAAAAAATCAGTTTATCATAAAAAAATCAGCTTATCGTAAAAAAAATTCATTTATTGTAAACAAGTCAGTTCATTGTAAAGGCCCACACCAAGAACAATAGCTATAAATATAACTATAACGATAGTGTCCACACCAACGCATAATATCATTCTAAGCGCGCGCTGCAGTTATGTTGTCTGCCACTTTAAATGCTTGAGCTCTTTAAAGCAGGATTGATTCTGACTGGCTGTCACTGATTTTATTGTTCATCAGCTGAAAAAAATTGTTCTGAAAGTGATTCCAACAATATCGTTTCTCTGTGCTGTTATCGTTATAGTTCTGGTGTGGATTCTGCTATTATTTTATATTTAGAATGATTTTTATATTTAGTACTATACTTTTATCATTATCGTTATAGTTATCGTCCTTGGTGCAAACGGGCCTTAACCCTCAACATGCCAACCTTCAACTGCCAAAACAAAGAAAGAACCTCAAGAGTTTGATTGACACTCGAATAATAAAAGACTAATCATCACTGGACTGGTTATAACACCGTAACACGTTATTACTTATACTACAATCTATAAACTAATCCAGAACATAACATCTGTTTTAATAAAGTTAGATGTAATGTATAATAGAAATGTAATAGAAAGGTTAAAATGCTTAATATAGTTACAGGAACCTGCATTAATTCAAGGGACAAATAAAAAAAGGTAACTGACAATAGAAACCACGAAATAATTAGTTAAATTCTATTATACTAAACACAACCGTTTCCAAACATAGACCTAGCAGCACTAGCAAAGAGAGAAAATGAGGCTAATTACCACCAAGGATGAAGAATGCAGAATGCAACCCAATCACCACTCAGTTGAATAACAATGTGAAATGCACCACAATTTAAACACTCCACCACAATTGCATGCAACATGCCAGGGTCAGTGTCCTAGTCTAACCCTAGAAAAAGACCCCCTTCCCCCTTACTTTCATATTCACACACTCCGGTCATTAGCTCAGGAACGGCACGACAATCTACTGTAAGACCACATGATTTGAATTTGTCGACTAAATGAAAGTCAACTACAACAGTTTAATCAAGGCTGATTCAGAACAAGTAGAACATTTTCTCCGAATCTACTCAGAGTTCTGATCTCACGGCGCTTAGGCACCGTAGGTAAAGTGCGGCATAAAAGAAAAGTGTGAAAAGAGGGACGTTAACCGGGAGCTCTGAAATGCAAGCCACTCCAACCCTCTCCTGCCCACACAGGAACCGATTTGCTGAATCTTGCAACTGAAAATAAGTACAATTAAAATAGTAGCTCAAAAACAACGCATGCCTTTTACAATCTATTTAACTTTATGTTTGTAATGAAAATGTAATGGATTTTTTTTTTAAATAATCGACACTAAGAGAAATAGAAAATGGAAATCAGATTAGACATCAGAGAGATTAGAGAGTGGTTGCTATTGAATACATCATGTCATCAAGATTTTCTGCAAGTTTGTTAGGTTCCCTCTCTTTCTCTCTCGCTACGCTGCTAGTGGAGCAGCGCCCTTACACATTCCACGGAGCACATTCCAGCGCGATTCATAAAGACTCTCGTTTTGTTTACCTCTGCCATGTGTTCCTATGTTTTTGTTCACGTCATGTCTCCGCCTCCTGTGTTTTCCCATGTGCTTCTGTTTTTGTTTATGTCATGTCTCCGCCTCCTTATTTCTCATTGGTTCTTGTTTATTGAATGATAATGAGTTTCAGGTATCTTTGATTTTTTTGTGTGTTTAAATACGCCGCTCTGTTTCCGCTTCGGTGCGGAGTATTAGATTAGTTTAGTTTCTAGTTTGAAGTAAGATAGCGAAATGTTTCAAGTTCGTAGTTCATAGTTCGTAGTTCATAGTTCCGTAGCTCCGTGTTCGTGGTTCCCAAACCACCTCCTTGCCTCGCGTGTTTTCCCCTATGTTGTGGATTACTACTGCCTTTTTGGATTACTGCTATTTGGGATTACTGCCTGGATTATGGTTTGTCATTTTTGTTGTGGATTCCTTGTGTTTTTTTTTAATAAACTTTTCTGAATTAACTGACGTCTCCCCAGCGCATGCATCCTGACTTCCTCTCCTACCCGTTTACAGACTAAACAATATCAGATTACTCGACAACTGTTACTTTGGACACTTTACAGCTTTCTGAATGTTTGTAATTGTTAGAAAATATTTCTATCACTCTTTGGAAAATATGCCCACATGTTGTGAATGCATGAGTATGTTGCTCCAAGTAGATTACTGTGACCCTTCTCATGATTAGTTTAGTGACTTTTAAAAATATTTTAATGAAAAACCAATACCTGCTGAACAGACAATGCGGTGTCAAAATAAAGGCCTTTAGAAATATTTGTAGACCCTTACAATTTGATACATTAAAATACTGAATTCCACCAGGATTGATACTTAGACACTTATAGACAATGCATTGCTCCATTTTAATGAAATTTTAGGGGAACCTGAGCTTCCTGTGTAGTCTCAAACCAATCACCTGTGTTGTGTACGTATGGCATTTTATTTTACTTATAGTGAAATTATGATTATTATTTAAAATTCCTTCACTTCTTGTATTTACACAAGTTTTGTAGCACAAATTAAAAATAAACCTAGAACTGAGAGTTTATATTACTATTTCTAATTTTAAAAAAGGGTTGGTCAAATTTCTCACCTTCTGTCAGCATGAACAGCATGACGATCAGCAAAACTTCAGACTTGTTCCTAAACTTGACTTGTCCTGAGACAATTCATGATCTAGATGCGACTCACCAACACACACTTCTTCACCTGTTCTTTCTTCTTGAGTGCTCATGCCATGATTCTCTGTTACAAAAATTAATGTCCTTTCATTATTATTACCAGAAATGACATGATTCACCATTTGGTGAAGGTACGGTGTCAAACTGTTAGTGGTTCAGTTTTCCTTTATTCCTTTCATGTGTGATGTTTGATGTGTGATGATTTGAGTTTAACTTCTAACAGAATGATATGTAGTGATGTGGAACTTGCAGTTATCAGTTTTACTGGAGTTTGTTTAGTGACCTTTAATCACATTTCTTATTTCTCAGTGAGTTTCCAGCCATATCAGTGATGGAGCAGCGTCTGTTCATACTCCTGTTTTTCACAGGTGAGAGAAGTGCGTGCGTGTGTGTGTGTGTGTGTGTGTGTGTGTGTGTGTGTGTGTGTGTAGGTGTAAAACAGCAGTCATCATACCCCAGGTGTAGGTGAGCTGCTCAGTGTGCACGGTGGTTTAAAACAATGGATTTCCTGTTAATTGATAGGCCTCATCCTCATAAACTGGTAGCTCTGTGCTGTCTGATACAGAACACCTCCAACATTAAGCTATAGAAATATTGTGTTTAGATAGATGTTTTTATAAACAAATAAAATTCAGCATTTCATGTTTGCATCCAACAAAATGAACAAAAAATGTCTTTCATACTAAAAAGTTCTAAATTAAATTTACTCAAATAAAAAAATTCTGACACAGAGCTAACAATACATAAACCTTTTAAACCTCTCTTCCACAGGAGTCGTCCCTCTCGTCCTGTCTGTGCCTTGTAAGTACTATCTGATCCAGCAGGGAAAGAACTGGAGTGATGCTCAGGCTTACTGCCGAGCCGAACACATTGGCCTGGCTATCATCCAAAGTAATGAGGACATGATTCAACTTCAGAATGAAGCACAGAGACAACAATTCAGCTCCAGTGCTTGGATTGGACTGTACAATGACATCAACAGCTGGCACTAGTCCATTGGAAATGAGCCACTAGGAAGTATGAGAAAGTGGCTTGTAGGACAGCCTGACAACTGGTTCGGAGCTGACTGGTGTGTTTCAATATATCCGTTTGGTTGGTGTGATACGCCATGTACCATCCAATACCCCTTTGTCTGCTTTGACGGTAAGGAGCATCACATGTTTAACAGTTTGTCAGTAGAGAAGGTCGTCATTAAAACATTGTGGACTGTGTGCTCTCAGTGTTCTCATTAAACTTAACTGTGCTTTTAAATAGCAAAAATGATAAATACCCAATCTTAAATGGACAAAAACACCTGATTCTTATGAACTTTGACATGTAGTGCACTTAGCAAATAGTGTACTGGAATTCTTATTTTTAACTTTATCTTGTAATCTGTTTAACTTTCTTTTCTAAGAATTTAACTTATAATGAACCTAAGTGGTAATGATTTTTTTTTTATTCTCACAGAGACTAAAACTGGCACTGACAGGTACATTCACATCTCTAACAGAAAGACATGGTATGATGCTCAGGCTTACTGCAGAACTCATTATACAGATTTGGCCAGTGATAGAGATACAACAGAATATTCAGTTATACGGGCACTGGCCCCTGTCCAGATTTGGATTGGTCTGTTCAGAGACTCCTGGAAGTGGACAGACCAAACCAACTTCTCTACCATCAGCTGGATGTCTGGAAAACCTGATAATGCCTTAAGAAATGAAAACTGTGGTTATATAAATAACAGTCAGGCTGCTGATGCACAGTGCTCAGACATAATGCCTTTCTTCTGTTACTCAGGTGATTTAAAGTTTCATTCAGTCTCGTATTTATACGTTTAAACTGCTTTTAGAAAGTCTGTTTGTGTGTTCATGTTTGCGTTTGTATCTGTCTTTTTTTATTTCTACATTCAGTAATCACAGGACAACAACAAATCATGAGGGTGAAGGTGCGGTCCAATCAGGATGTGAACGATCCTGCAGTAAAGGCAGCCATCTTGGAGCAGGTGAGTCTCATCCTCCTCAACACTCCATTTATAATGTACATTCTCCTCCTCATTACTGCAGCCAGAACCTGAGTCTTCATCATAAAAGTCTTATTCTGTCCTTCAGATCAAGCAGGAACTGAAGGATCATGGGATGGCAGAGAACATCACTGTGAACTGGAGAGAGAAACCAGATGGAAAGGTGTTTCACAAGAAGAGAGAAAATAATACTGCAGAAAATGAAGAACTCTGTCTTTAGCTGTGTGTTAAATCGTGTAATTCTGTAGTGCTGTAGCCAGTTTTAGAGTCAGTAATGTGTTCACTCTGGGAAACTTAATGAGATGTAGTTCACTATTAAAGGGAGGGTGAAGGGAAAAACTAATTTACACTATTTCTCTTTCATAATTCTAACATAATTTACATTTTATTGTCTATGACGTCTCTTTACACTAAATGTAGTCAATCAGCGGTGATGTTTCTGGGTGTTTACCTCTTTAGTTTAACAGGTACCATGCTAATGTAGCTAGCATGTAATTAAAGTCTATTTCACCTCAAATGTTTTGCATAAATATACACCCAAATCTTTAAATACTCACTTCTGATAATATTTCTAAGACCCATAATAGTGTAGGACTCATGTGTAGAAGCTTTTATTTCTTTCCTTATCATAAGCATTAACTAATCATTCTGTTCCTGATGAAGTAGAGTTCATAGACTATGTGATGTGAGAATAAATGAATAATGTGCAGGATATTTCCCTCTGCTGAGTCTCTCCTGCTTCCTCCTGAGCTCCATCTGCAGGAGCTCCAAGCAATCACACATCTAACTAACATCACACTGCTCACTGAATAATAACAGTCTACATTTTCCTGTATATTAGTTACACTAAGAAGCCTTTAGCTGATATTATTAGGAGAAACCTGGTTGGCCTAAAAGTGTGAGACAGGAGCTGAAAGCTTTAATGATTACTTCTCTGGACTGAGGCAGAAAATGTCAATATTACCACCTTTAATCACCTGTTTCTGCAATGTATTTAAATGTAGACCATGCATTTAATATTTAATACGCAAAGCCATTTACTGTCATTACATTATAATCTTTATACACAATTCAAATAAAGAGAGACAAAGAAATGCAATTCTCTGTCCTGTATTTTATTAAAACTTTCTTAACTTCATGATTATTCATGACCAGGGCTGTGTGTATAAAGCTGTTCATTGTAAACAATTTGGTTGTAAGTATTTAACAATTATTAGAAATCAGGACTTTTAAAACTATTTTTGTAAACATGAGTTAGAATTTAGCACTGCTGTTATGGTGCTTTATGCTTAACATACTTGTGCACATTTATTGGCTCATACTACAGAAACAGGGCTTCAGGTTGTTCACTGTGAAAGTTGTTACTGATTTCCCTTTTCACTCCTCATGCAATAAAGCATTAGTCTCACCACCGGTTCTGCACCTCTGTAGTCCGACTTGATGATTCTACAGGTGTTAAACGTTAAGTGGACGTCATGCCACTTTATTCCACACCTCAGTCTCTATAGAGCTGTGCAAATGAATTAAACTAATAGGATTTAATGAACACAAGGTGTTGGGACATTTCTCTCAAACAAAAAACTATTTAAAACATATTTCTAAATAGATTGTTTACATGCATTTTTTCTTGCATGTGAGGACTAATTGCTTACAAAATGAGAAAATTGGACAAAAAGTTGGTTTTATCATAAAACTTGGCTCCAGTGTTATCACTGTTTGCAGGACTATCAGACCAGATATAAAATTACAGCACTGCCGTCTTCTTTTACTGACGTTCAGTTGCGTAGTGACAAACCGGTCCAAGTGGAGAATTATTCTATAAAATAATCACTGGGGCTACAGCCCTGAATGCCCTGGCCAGGTTACACCCCTGGTTGTTGTATGCCTAATATAGCTGTTTTATCACCTTTCAGTTCAGCTGCTTCAGGAGGGTGATGAGTGTGAAGGTGTGCAAATAAATTCAACGTGTTCCCTCCTCTCGCTGAAACCTTTTTCACGCAATTTCTGCAGATGGCATCATCTGTGTTTTCAGCTTCTCCGTGTTCGTTGGGTGTAAAGCCACACGGGAGATGCCACTTCTCTTTTAGGAATCAAGCGTTCGGTCATTTCAATGATGGTCTCTGATTTGTTTTTCTAAATGCAGCTGGATAGAGAGCATTGCAGAGTTCTGTTTAATATTTTACACACGTTCGTGCTGCCCCTCTGGCCTTGCACAGTTGTTCCTGTCTGTGAAACGTAACGTCTTCTGTCAGTGCATGTGCTATGCTGCCTGTGTCGTATTGATGAGTCTTTAAATGACTTTCAATGAGGTCTTTTAATTTTATTTTATCATTAGGTGACTATACATTATTTAAGGCTGTTCTATTTATTAGGATGTTGATATAGGAACTGTTGTTATTAAGTAAGTTGCATTCATCAGGTTTCCCCCTTTAAACTGGTATAAAATTTCATACCAGTATCGTCCCTCATAACCAGTGTAACTGGTCTGACCGTATACGGTGGTAAGTCTAGCACTTATCCTACACAGGGTCATGGGGAACCTGGAGCCTATCCCAGGAAACTTGGGCCACAAGGTGGGGGACACCCTGGATGGGGTGTCAAACCATGACAGGGCACAATCACACACCCATTCACACACTACGGACAATTTGGAAATGCCTGTCAGGTTAGCTCAAGTAATTTACAGTAACTTACAGTAAGTACTACATCACTGTTGTCATATGAGTTTGCGGTAAAGGTTTTGACATACACACACACACACACACACACATACACAGAGGAAAAGGAGGAAAAGGAAGTGTGTGTGTGTGTGTGTGTGTGTGTGTGTGTGTGTGTGTCTTATGAAAATGCAGAACCACGTGAGAAACATGGCCACGCCTCCAGGTATGTGAAACAGGAAAGCATATAAAAATTGATTTGATGGGACAGATTAGGGCGTTTATCAGGCTGGTCCCAGCCCGTGGGCCGTATGTGTAAGACAGCACTTTAGCTTTGAATCAGGCAAGCAGAAGCAGTGAGGGAAATGTGAGGAAATGTTTCTACTGACTTAATTCAGAAGGTTTCTGACTTGAATAAACGGGTGGAGTTGGTTCCCCTTTCAATGTCACATTCAAACCATGTAGCTTTACAATAGTTTGGCGTGTTGTATGTGTGATATCGTCCAGAAATATTCCAGTGTCTGGAATCTGAACCTAACATTACTGCAGTAAAAGAGACACGATGCCACCAGCATGGTCAAAAGACAGACTTATACACAGCCACACAACACACTCTACTACGGCTTGTTATCAAACAGCAACGTGTCCAAAAGCCACAAAAAAAGCGAGTCCAAATGAAATAAAATAAAATATAAAGGCAGCTTCTAATGTTTTAGAAGAACACGTTCCAAAGTTTTTTTTTCCTTTATGATCCTCTATGATATTTTCTGTTATCTGACATTATGACAGTTAGCTAACTGTTATCAAAAGCCAACGTGACTGCACCTGTGTTCCCTCCCAATGTCAAAACCTAAACCATTCAGCAAAAGCCAAATATGACTGACGTACAGCTGAACTTAAAAATTAAAACATCTACTTCAATAAAGTACTGAACTCGGATGAGCCAGCAGCAATATTCAGATCGCTGGACTGAAAATTATATATGAATATGTTTTGATTAATTCGGGGCCCATTTCACCCAGAGCCCTGAGATACAGGTCCGGTTACACCTGCATAAGTCCCGCCCCTGACTGTATACCTTGCAAAATGGAATAGTATTATTAATTCTTTATTTTTATTTGCTTTTTTTTATTGCATGGCAAGTGAAGCAGTCTCAAGCATTTTGAAAAAGGATGTTTCCCCCTCACACACTTCCAGACTTCTGCTTGGATGGGTTAAATGCAGAGGACAAATTCTGAGTATGGGTTACCATACATTGGCCTTCACATGTCACTTTCACTTCCACTTAAGAAAAAATATTACACTGGGTACAGTGCCATGAAACACCTCATAACATCATAATGCTTCAGGGACGCTGCAGTTCCTAAATTTGTTCACACGATGGCATCCGAGCTCCATCCAGCACAGCACGCTACACTACCTAAAACTCTCTGCACTTATAAAAATGATTTATATTGTTATTAATAATATATGTATATGGGGGTACAAATGAAGAGCTAGTTCTGATTTTGTGGTTTAAAGAATTATAAGATTATTATTGCATTTCGTATCCAATATGTATAAACACCATCAAGTAAGATGTCAAAGTTCTCAGTAAATGATAATGTAATGAATGTAACTTTCTTATGTTCACTCTCTCAACGGATTTTTCTCCTTCTTTTTTTTTGGTGGTGGTGGTGGTGAACTAATACAATATTACTATTAACTATTACTATTAGTATATACTATTCTGTTTTAAATTAGTAAACAATTTAATGTGTCTCTAAAAGGTTGATCATTTTATTGGTAGTTTATTAACACTATAAGGACACTGAAACAAAAACTCTAATCCATCAACTTCGTTAAAGAACAAATAAACTATTTTTCAAGAAAACTTCTAATCCGGCCTATTTTCATCTGCTATTTTATTTCTCAGCCCAGCCAGACATAAGCAGCTCTAGAGATCCCCTCAGCTTTACTTTATAGGATTCTAACTGGGATTGATAAATATCCATCCCAGGAGGTGCTTATAACTAAGCTGTGACTTTGACGTAATTGGATCAATTGGATGAATCAGTTCATCTGCTGGTTACTATAATTCCATAGAAATCCTACAAACATTCTACCACTCCTTCTTGAGATATCACTCTAACGAGAAACTCAGACAGACGGATGTACGGACAACCCGGAAACGATGCACAGCGGAGTCTAACAGCATGGTCTGGAGTGTTGGAGATTTGCCAACGATTACAATGTTGGATTCATTAATGAACGGCATGTCGCACATTTTAAAGGCTTATAGTTAGATTTAATGGTGTGGAACATCAATGCACACTACAATAGACTGGCATCCCAGGCAGGGTTTTTTCCCGCCTCACGCCCAGTGTTCCTCCAAATCCACCATGACCCTGATAAGGATAGAAAGTGAGTGAGTAAGCTGGATTTAAGTAAGTATAACAATGAACAAGTTAAGTAAACTCAAATGTTTATACGCTATGTAAGAAATTACAGAGTCTGCTAGACAAGTGGGTTTTGATCGGATGTGATCTTAACTCAAACCCCTCCGGTTCCTCTCTCCCAGGCTGATAAGCTTTTACCACAAATATCCCAGTCACGTATTCAACTGAATACAACATGCCATCACTCCTACTGTTCCAAATGTTGTAAAAGGAAGTTTCTACAGAGTCTCCAGTGCCAAATTTGGTTGAGATACAGCATCACTTCCTGTGTCTACTAGCGTTTCCCAGTGGCATATGAACATGACAGTTCAGTTCAGTTTATTTGTACAATACATTGTATTGTACAGTCCATTTATACAACCGGGACATGTTCCTAAATATAAATGGCAATTTTGATGCTTAGAAAAACTTAGAAAAAAAGAAAAACTTGAGACTACGGATGCATTTTTCAATAGTTTAGTTTATTAATGTTTACTGCTTTTTCTAGAAGTTTTTATGTAGAAAACGCATGTGTTTAAATGCATTATTTTTGAAGGCATTTTTTCTTTACACGAGCCTAAGACTTTTGCGGTCAGTTGTAACTGAAAATGTCATTAAACAATCAGTTCTGATGTAACATTGTATTTTTCTTGTGGGATAGTGTTATTAATGAGAGAGTGGCTAGTGCTGTAGAGTGCACACAAAGAGCACACAAAGGGCAAGCTTATGTAAGTGAAAGAAAACAAAAAGAAAGAAGGAAAGGCAAATTGTTACTGATACGTCTTCTGAGCATTAGCAATAAATTTGCTTTGGTACTTTGTTTAAACACTTTGCATGGAAGCTTCACTGCACATTTCGGTGCACCATGACCAAGACCAAGTGGAGTATAACAGGGAATAGTTATAAAGCTTAAAACATGTGAAATGTGTTTTTTTTTTATTGTAAAATTGTAAATCAAAATGTAAATGATGACTAAAACAATGAAGATTTAAACGGTTTTGTAAAGTGTCCTGATGATAAACTAGCTTGCCTGAAAAATATCCAACCACTTAGATCTGTTCTATTTTTGATAATATCAGTATATTATGGATTGATACCAGTTTCCAGATCATCTTATTGTGGTATAATACTCAGGTACTCTTGTAGCTCGGTAGAGGCCAACTGGTATCTGATCTACTAAACATTATTTGTTGTTTGTTTGATCCATTAGGAAGATTTTAATACGGACTAATTTGTTTAAGATATAACTACTTAATTTTAGACCAGGGCCACTTCTGTATAAAGAGCCATTAGTAAATGTCCTAGTTGAAACACACACACACACACACACTACTAGACCAACTAGTTGAGTTGGGTTAAACAGTGACACATATGGAAATCGAAATGCAATCGGACTGAAATCTTCGAAAAGGCACCTGTTCCCGTCATGTGGGGAAGAAGACGAGCTGTTTTGCATGAGACGTTTTATAAAGAGCAGAACATCTTGGATTAGAAACAGGTCAGAGTACATCATCTTCATTTTACAAGTGAGTTTCAGTAGTGGACTCTGATTCTTTAGCTATTTTCTGTTATTTAGTAAGGTGTGTGTGTGTGTGTATATTATATATATATATATATATATATATATATACATATATATATATATATATATATATATATAGTTATTCGTCTTTACTGTTATTGGAATATCACTATTTCACGTCGGAGTGCTGAGAGATTTCTTACATTCTCATTAACCGCATGACCTTTCAGAGCCTGAGATCCCCAGGAACACATCAGTGATGAAGACTTATATGTTTCTACTCATGTTTTCCACAGGTAAGAGGAATAATGTGTGTGTGTGTGTGTGTGTGTGTGTGTGTGTGTGTGTGTGTGTGTGTGTGTGTGAATTAGGGTAAAGAAATCGTGAGGTTCCTCTAAACATATTGTGTAAGCAATCAGCATGACTGGAGCAGGTACCTCCTGTGGGCAGAGTATGTGCAGAATTCCCCGGTTCACACATCTACTGGCCTTACCCCCTTCCACTGTGTGATGGGGTATCAACCTCCCTTATTCTTGTGGTCTGGTGAACCTTCTAATGTCCTAGATGTTGACAATTGGATTCAAAGGAATGAACAAACACAGGAAGCTGCTCATGTAATACTCCAGAGAGCTGTTCAGCAACAGAAGAGGCTGGAAGATTATCACCATCATACATGTCAACCCCTACGTCCAGGACAGATGGTCTGGCTGTCAACACGGGACTTTCAACTCGACGAAATTTGCCATCATGAAAGTTTAATCCTCGCTACTTAGGACCGTTAGAAATCATTAAACAAGTCAGCCCTGTATCTTATGAACTGGAATTACCAGCACAATACAAAATAGCACCTACTTTTCATATGTCAATGTTAAAACTCTGTTTATCTGTACCATGGTTATCTGGGCTGAACCACCTCCTCTATTGGAGATGAAGGAAGCACCTGCAAACAACTGAAGCATCAGAGAACTCCTTAACTACAAGTGGTGGGTAATACAATGTTCTACCTGGTGGGCTGCAAGGGCTATGGACCCAAGGAGCATTCTCTGGTCCCTGCCAAAGACATCCCAGGCCCCTCCTTGATCTCAGACATTCACTGTGAACATCCTTATTGTCCTGCTCCCTGATTTAACACCCAGCACGGACATATCCCCACTAAATCACCAGAAGCCGCCCTCTGAATTTTAAAATTCTTCTGCTGTTGTCATGCTCATTTCCTGTTTGTTCAATAAAAAAATAAATATGTTCTGAGCTGTTTATTTGGATAGATTCCATGTGTCCTTGCCTTGACTTTACCTAGCCCTCTGGATTTGATATTTCTGTATACTGACCCTGCCTTGTTTTGTGACCACACATTTGCATTGTGTTTTGGATTGGAATTACCCTGAGTTTTACTTGTGTTTGACCTGGAAAGTTTTGAGCCTGATATTTTTGTTAATATATAAATCTCTTGCAATTGGATCTATATCAAGCATCTGAGAGTCCTGGGTTACAATGTAGAAAGATGGTTGTGGAGCTGCTCAGAAATTGGGGGTTTTTTAAAATTTTGGCTAGAAACAGAAGATGAGAATTTGGATATTTATTTGATTGGACATCTGAGTCACCACCAGGGTTTTTTTTTATGGAGTCACAACAGCAGTTTTTAGTTGAGAAGGAACAAAACCAGTCATAAATGAATTGGTAATGGTGATTCTGTGTGGACATATTGCAGGTAAACATTTTTGGACATGCAGGTAAATAAAGAGACGTAGGGATAAGAACAGGAGAGCAAGTTGTGGTTTTCATTTTGGAAATGGGTTTTGTGATGTAATTCTCAGGAAGCTAGATAAACACGTGGAGGCGAGAGAACAAGGTACTTTTAAGGCAATGGGGACAGAGGAATTTGCACAGCTAATACTACAATTAATAGCCTCAATTCTATTAGTGAAAAGTGTTTATTTAATTTGAAGCAAGCTTTTCCAGAGGATGCAGGATTGTGGTATTTATCCCTTGAGAATATAATTTATGGTGATCAGGCCAGTACGGATAAATAAGAAATGACAACACCAACCCCGTGGATAAATATATTGCAGGATGTTAGTGAAATTTCTGACACAGTCCTATCAATACATAAAACTTTTAAACCTCTCTTCCACAGGAGTCGTCCCTCTTGTCCTGTCTGTGCCTTGCAAGTACTATCTGATCCAGCTGGGGAAAACATGGAGTGATGCTCAGGCTTACTGCCGAGCCGAACACACTGACCTGGCTATCATCCAAAGTAATGACGACATGATTCAACTTCAGAATGAAGCACAGAGACAACAAATCAGTTCCAGTGCTTGGATTGGACTGTACAATGACATCAACAGCTGGCGCTGGTCCTATGGAAATAAGCTACTGGGAAGTATGAGACTGTGGCAACCAGGAGAGCCTAACAACGGGGGTGGAAATCAAGAGTGTGGTGCGATATATATGAATGTTTGGTACGATAAACCATGTACCAGCCAATACCCCTTTGTGTGCTTTGATGGTAAGAAACAGCACGTGTTTAACATTTTGTCAGTAGAGAAGGTCGTCATTAAAACATTGTGGACTGTGTGCTCTCAGTGTTCCCATTAAACTTAACTGTGCTTTTAAATAGCAAAAATGATAAATACCCAATCTTAATAGGAACAACAGAAAAAAACATCTGATTATTATGAACTTGTAGTGCACTTAGCAAATAATGTACTGGAGTTCTTAATTTTAACTTTATCTTATAACCTGTTTAACTTTCTCTTCTAAGAATACATAATTTATAACAAGCTTAAATGTTAATTATGTGGGTTTTTTTATTCTCACAGACACTAAAACTGGCACTGACATGTACATTCACATCTCTAACAGAAAGACATGGTATGATGCTCAGACTTACTGCAGAACTCATTATACAGATCTGGCCAGTGATAGAGATACAACAGAACACTCAGTTATATGGGCACTGGCCCCTGTCGAGACTTGGATTGGTCTGTTCAGAGACTCCTGGAAGTGGACAGACCAAACCAACTTCTCTACCATCAGCTGGATGTCTGGAAAACCTGATAATAAACTGGGGAATGAAAACTGTGGTTATATAAATAACAGTCAGGCTGCTGATGCACAGTGCTCAGACATAATGCCTTTCTTCTGTTACTCAGGTGATTTAAAGTTTCATTCAGTCTCGTATTTATACATTTAAACTGCTTTTAGAAAGTCTGTTTGTGTGTTCATGTTTGTGTTTGTATGTGTCTTTTTTTTAAATTTCTACATTCAGTAATCACAGGACAACAACAAATCATGAGGGTGAAGGTGCGGTCCAATTCGGATGTGAACGATCCTGCAGTAAAGGCGGCCATCTTGGAGCAGGTGAGTCTCATCCTCCTCAACACTCCATTTATAATGTACATTCTCCTCCTCATTACTGCAGCCAGAACCTGAGTCTTCATCATAAAAGTCTTATTCTGTCCTTCAGATCAAGCAGGAACTGAAGGATCATGGGATGGCAGAGAACATCACTGTGAACTGGAGAGAGAAACCAGATGGAAAGGTGTTTCACAAGAAGAGAGAAAATAATACTGCAGAAAATGAAGAACTCTGTCTTTAGCTGTGTGTTAAATCGTGTAATTCTGTAGTGCTGTAGCCAGTTTTAGAGTCAGTAATGTGTTCACTCTGGGAAACTTAATGAGATGTAGTTCACTATTAAAGGGAGAGTGAAGGGAAAAACTAAGTTACACTATTTCTCTTTCATAATTCTAACATAATTTACATTTTATTGTCTATGACGTCTCTTTACACTAAATGTAGTCAATCAGCGGTGATGTTTCTGGGTGTTTACCTCTTTAGTTTAACAGGTACCATGCTAATGTAGCTAGCATGTAATTAAAGTCTATTTCACCTCAAATGTTTTGCATAAATATACACCCAAATCTTTAAATACTCACTTCAGATAACATTTCTAAGACCCATAATAGTGTAGGACTCATGTGTAGAAGCTTTTATTTCTTTCCTTATCATAAGCATTAACTAATCATTCTGTTCCTGATGAAGTAGAATCCATAGACTATGTGATGTGAGAATAAATGAATAATGTGCAGGATATTTCCCTCTGCTGAGTCTCTCCTGCTTCCTCCTGAGCTCCATCTGCAGGAGCTCCAAGCAATCACACGTCTAACTAACATCACACTGCTCACTGAATAATAACAGTCTACATTTTCCTGTATATTAGTTACACTAAGAAGCCTTTAGCTGATATTATCAGGAGAAACCTGCTTGGCCTAAAAGTGTGAGACAGGAGCTGAAAGCTTTAATGATTACTTCTCTGGACTGAGGCAGAAAATGTCAATATTACCACCTTTAATCACCTGTTTCTGCAATGTATTTAAATGTAGACCATGCATTTAATATTTAATACACAAAGCCATTTACTGTCATTACATTATAATCTTTATACACAATTTAAATAAAGAGATCATTCTGTTCCTGATGAAGTAGAATCCATAGACGATGTGATGTGAGAATAAGTGAACAATGTGCAGGATATTTCCAGAATTTAAATAAAGACAGTCAAAGAAACAGAATTCTCTGTCTTGTATTTTATTAAAACTTTCTTAAAGCTGTAGTATGGAACTTTTTTTGGTTAAAAATGAACAAAAATAAATTATTGAGCAAGTACATAAAAAAATCAGTGTTTAAAACAGTCTCCTTACTTTACCCCGATTCGCAACGGTAAGCTTATAATAATGATTTTTAAATTAAGCCGTTGGGTCGGATTTCTAGGGAAATGTCAGTTTGATGTAATTCGTGGTTACGTCACGTCCATAAACAGAAAGAAGAAGAGCCGACTACTAGGGTTAGTGTGTGTGGGGGCTGAGGATGGTGGAGTGTTTGTAGTTTTTCTTACAACAGGTGCTTAGAAGTTAAACCTGTCATCTAGATGGCTGCTTTAATCTGGATTGTTCTAAATGGCAATCTTCGTTGATATCTGGGGAATCAGCTGTCGTCAAAACCTACAGAAAGCCTGCAGTCAAAAAGGGAAAGCAATGGAGCCCGTGCTAAAAGGAGAATAAATATCAGCATGGCTTTGGAAAGGTGGCGAAAACTTTGAGACCTAAAGAGATTGAAGTCTGACGCAGACTAGATTAGATTAGAGGAAACATTTGTAATACAAACAGACTATCATCATAATATGATGCATACACATTAGCCAGGAAAACTGATATGATATATCACAAAGTTTACTTATTACTATGACTATAGCGACTCCCAGGATCTGCTTCGACCATTGAAGAATTAAATGGGGTCTTTTCATCAATAAGAATTGCTGTACATCTAGATTTAGAAGTAAAATTAGAGTGATATAACTGACCTACCCACTCGGTTTTCAATCTAAATTGGTCTATTTTACATAAATGTAAAATGTTTCCTGAAGGAAGGTGATCCCCACTTTAAGTTGCTTCAAATGCAAAAGTACTTTTCTACGTTAGACAGGGTGCTTTATGGACTTGATATTTCATGTCTGTTAAAGGATTTCGATTTCAATGTCTGTGTCCATTACATCATCCCAGGTTAGAAAAACAGTGCAGGATGCGTTGATGTGATCAATTGTTCTGCCCGTTGTCGTACTTCTTATTGGTGATGCTCTAGCTCTCTGAATAGAGAACACTTCTGCTGCCATGTCATCTGAGCCGACAAAGTCAAATAGCTGCTTCCAAAAAAAGAACTATCCAATGTATTAAATGTGGAAGAGCTGCCCAGACCTCAGGGCATCAGCTAAGGAATTTCACCTTCACAGTATGAGAACAATCCAAAAGAATTTGGCCAGGCTAAGGTGTTCTCTGAATTACTAGCAGACTTGAAGGAATTGGAGGAGAATGGGACTGTAGTATCAGATGAAACAGTAGTCAGAGGAACCTTGTATTGCATTGCTGGAGATAATTTGGGCTCGCATTGCATTGGTGGTTTCTATGAAAATTTCAGTCACTCACAACATTTCTGTACTAATAACCCAATCTGAATTTCATGGTGGTGATCCAAATCTGTGCGGACCAGAGAGCACCATTGAGAGCTACAATTCTGCTGTTGATCAACTCCAGGATGGAAATACACCAGGGGGGTATATTCCAGAAAGCAGGGTTAACTTACCGTCAGCTAAACCCTGAACTCTCGGTTGATTAACCCAAACCTTGCTTACTCAGGGTATGTTGGTTCCAAAACACCTGAGAAGAGGTAGTTTAATCAACCTCCTATTGGTAACCGAGAGTTAATGCGCGCGCTTGGCGAATACATAAAGGCATTTTCAATGGATCGCCGAAATCAGGAGTCACCATGGAAACCAAAGGTGAAAAGAAAAGGGCAGCGTATTTCACCGAGGCGGAGTTGGAAGTTTTAATGCTGGCATACAAGGAGTACAAGCCGATTATAACGAAAAGAAGCGATACGACTGCATCGGCGAAGGAAAGAGAGTCGGCGTGGCATAAAATAACCGACAGAGTAAATGCGTGAGTTAATTAAATTATATATGAATGTTCTTCTAATGAACCATATATAATGAAATTGAACATCTATCATTTTGAGTTTGTTGTATAACTAGTCAAGCATTTACTTTTCCTGCCATCAATCTGTTAAGATTACATTAATAATGTATTCACCAGTAATATATTGGCTTCTTGTTTTATAAGGTGTAATCCTACTGGAGCCAGAAGAACTCCATCACAAGTCAAAATGAAACACAAAAATATTCTCCAAAGAGGTAATATTTGAATAAACTGTTATCAGAGCTAAGTAGTGCATGATTTTTTTTTGTCATGTCATAGTGTGTCATTTTTCTGTCACAGTGTATTCTTTCTGTCATGTGTACCAAATAGAATGAAGGCTGAGGCCCGTTTACCTGGTGGGGGGCCACCACCACCTCTCCTCACCCCAGATGAGGAGTTGGCTCTGTCCCTTAATAAAGGGTGACCAGTTGTTGATGGCATTCCAGAGGGCATATCATCAGACTCTACCTCCCACGACACGAGTCATTTACTAAAATGTAGGTTTACCACAGTAGTCCTAATGACTTATTCTAATTTAAATTAAAGCAACCATCAACGTTGTCACTTAAATACATTCTTAATGCACTTAATAGTCAATGTTTTACTTGTGCAGTATGCATGCTTATTTTATTTTACTGCATATGCTGTATACTGTAATTTTGTTTTTGAGCACTCTTGTTAGTAATGTGTGTGTGTGTGTGTGTGTGTGTGTGTGTGTGTGTGTGTGTGTGTGTATATATATAAAATCTTATTAGTTGTAATGTCTTGCAGTTGCTGATGGATGTGTTTTATTGGACCCTCCTGAAACCACACAGTCACAGTTGTAAGTGATTATTGTCAGGTACCTTTAGTTGCTCTTAGCTCTTTTGACTTCTTTTTGTTAGCCACAGTATACATATTTCCTCTGTAGGATGAAGATGAAGAAACCACTTCTGACGTGACAGAAATAGACAATGCTGGGAGATCCATAGAGGTAAAATGCATACCATATAATGAATGGCCCTTTTTTACTTATGAGAGTACAAAAAAATATCATTGTCCTTTCACAGAATATGCCTGGGAATTCACATGCAGAGGGTCCATCTACTTCAACACAAACTCTTAGCAGTGTAAGAATTTGTCTGCAGTTGTCCTTATTTCGATATGTTATTGTTTCACAAATTTTAACAATCTTTTTTTTATTCTGCCTTTATAGTTGCCTACAAAGGAGCTGTATAAGGTCCATCTTCACCGGCAAATAAGAAAAGGTGACATGGAGATAGACCTTATACAGCTTCCATTAGAGGAGAAAAGGTTGGCCATTAAAAAGGCCAAACTTGAAATAGAAATACTGGAGTATCGTGTTAAGGTGGGAACTGTATTTCAACATTCATTTGTTACCGGTTGTGGAATGGTATATAAAGCAATGATAACGTTTTCCTCTCTTATTTCAGGAAATAAAGAAATGAGCAAGAAGAAAAATTCTGGGTAAATTTAATTAAAGTGATTTTGACAAATCATGTCTCTTAGCACTCTGCCATCTCTTTGGTCTGATGTATTCATTGGTGGTTCCTCTGGGCCATCTTCATCAAGAGAAGGAGGGTGGCTCTCTCCTCTCATAGTGGCAATGTTGTGAAGAACAACACAAGCAACTGTGATGTCACATGCCCTCTCTGGATTGACCCTGAGCCCACGCAGACACTGAAACCTTGCCTTCAGGTCATCTTCACCTTGGCCCGTGTCCTGCTGTGAGCCAGGTTGAATCGTGTCTATGGTCCAGGCTCAGGTTCAGGGTAGGGTGTCATCATATAGGGAAGACATGGGTAACCTCTATCCCCCTGCAAGTAACCAGTGAAATGACCTATCATTACTGGACTGAATAATGAAGTGTACAATACAAATAAAGTAAAAATAAAACCACTGTGTAAATCAAACCATACCCTGTTGAAATTTGTTGCACAAGGATGACTCTCTGAAAATTAAAGGGAGTGCTCCTAATCTCAGTTTGTTACCTGTATAAAAGACACCTGTCCACAGAAGCAATAAATCAATCAGATTCCAAACTCTCCACCATGGCCAAGACCAAAGAGCTGTCCAGGTATGTCAGGGACAAGATTGTAGACCTACACAAGGCTGGAATGGGCTACAAGACCATCGCCAAGCAGCTTGGTGAGAAGGTGACAACAGTTGGTGCGTTTATTCGCAAATGGAAGAAACTGTCAGTCTGGGGCTCCATGCAAGATCTCACCTCGTGGAGTTTCAATGATCGTGAGAATGGTGAGGAATCAGCCCAGAACTACACGGGAGGATCTTGTTAATGATCTCAAGGCAGCTGGGACCATAGTCACCAAGAAAACAATTGGTAACACACTACGCTGTGAAGGACTGAAATCCTGCAGCGCCCGCAAGGTCCCCCTGCTCAAGAAAGCACATGTACAGGCCTGTCTGAAGTTTGCCTGAATGATTCAGAGGAGAACTGGGTGAAAGTTTTGTGGTCAGGTGTGGTCAGATCTCTTTGGCTTCAACTCAACTCGCCGTATTTGGAGGAGGAGGAATGCTGCCTATGACCCCAAGTCATAACACCATCCCCACCGTCAAACATGGAGGTGGGAACATTATGCTTTGGGGGTGTTTTTCTGCTAAGGGGACAGAACAACTGCACCGCATCAAAGGGACGATGGACGGGGCCATGTACCGTCAAATCTTGGGTGAGAACCTCCTTCTCTCAGCCAGGGCATTGAAAATGACCTTAATGACTTGGAGAGGATCTGCAAAGAGCAGTGGGACAAAATTCCTCCTGAGATGTGTGCAAACCTGGTGGCCAACTATAAGAAACGTCTGACCTCTGTGATTGCCAACAAGGGTTTTGCCCCCAAGTACTAAGTTGAAGGGGTCAAATACTTATTTCCCTCATTAAAATGCAAATCAATTTATAACTTTTTTGAAATGCGTTTTTTCTGGATTTTTTTGTTGTTATTCTGTCTCTCACTGTAAAAATTATACAGTAATTGTTTTGCACTTAAACATGGTTAAACTAATTCACAAATTGATTGGCGTGGTACTGTGAATTAAATGCCATGTAGACTGCACTTAGTGTTTTTGGTTATTTGTTCCATTTTAACACAGCTTAGTATATTAAAATATATTGCAATTAGCTTCAAATTGCTCTTAAACATTATCTAAAAGAACACTTATACTTAAAGTTGTTCCAAAATAACACACTTAGTATAGTACAATTAAAATATGATAAGTGCATTAAAAAAGCACAACTTAAGTATATTTATTTTTAACCGAAACAGTTTAAATTGTCTTGTTTGGGATTTTAAAGGTGAAATAAAGATTATTACCTGCTTCCAAGAAGTGAACTGTAATCATTAGGTGAAATGGCATCTCTAAAATTGGTAGTTTTGCCTCTGAATAATTGGTGTCACCATCTGGAGTTGGTGTCCAAAATTTTGAAAGCTCCTCACATGCTCTGTCTGCAGTTATCTGTATAAATGTAAGTAAGCACCCTGTCTCTCTCTCTCACAAAGGCTTCACCCATCCAACGTCCAACTTTTATAAGTTGGAGATGGTCTGTGTTGGTCAGCGGTTACCAAACTACTCCGAGTGTTTGCTCAGGTCCAGGTGTGTGTTGGAAAGTGTGTTGCTCATTCATGAGACTCGACTGTCATGTCCAAAACTGTCAATCACCTCATCAACCACTCCCTTTTATTTATCACCAAATAACTCCTATAAAACACACTCATTCCCTGCCAAAACAAAAACAAACCCTTATAAAATTTGTAATGGTTTTAATGGGAATTGTATTGGTTTTAATGGAAACTGTAATGGGTCTGTACTGGTAATTTGTTGCCTTCTATTGGTGGCATGTTATGTCCTCTACCATTAAGGACCAGTAATGGTAATGGTTTTAATGGTGAGCTGATGGTTTGTAAACCATTAGAATTTTTGTGATGGTTTCTATTGTTTGTTTGTTTTTTTTTCTTTGTCTTTTCAGCAGGGTTGTAAGGAAAAATATTGGGGGACAGAACACTAATCCCAGAAATAATTAGTGGAGATGGAATTTAAAATGTAAGTTTGGCCCAGTCTCCCGTTCAGTTACATAAGCGTGGGCGGGGCTAGAAATCATACCGCAGTCAGCCACTAGAGGGCCTCAGGGACATTTTGGCTTCACTTTTAAACCCGTTACGACGTCCACTCGTGTACTCACTGCTGTAGACTCCAGGGAGGCGCTCTAACGTGCTAAAGTGAAAACCGGAAACGCATTCTGTCTCTTCTTGAAAACTACAGCACGCTGTGGACATCCTTTCACAATACGAGCTCCACGGATCCTCGCGCACAGGTGACGCAATCTTAATTCCTAGCTCTCTAGCTACACTTTTTAAAAGATAGCCACATCCATAGTACAGATAAAGCAGAGTTTAACCCCAGATTAGCTCGCTAACTCTGCAGTCCTGCTTCGTGGTACAGCCCTCAGCTTGATAAATAAGGCCCAATGCTTGTTTATTCAAACTTTTATTCTGAAATATTTGCGTCCACGTGACCGGAACTGAATGCTCTTATTAAGGGGGTAGTTTCTTTTGTATTCAAATATCCAGATTTAGGTTTCATTTAAACTCAGGGATTTCTTTCCGGTTTATAAGGTTCACGTGACGAGTGTGTAAATATTCACATCTTGCATGATCTCCTTCTCCGGGTGTGAGCGGTAAGCTGCGTGTAATGTCTTATACTAGTGTTAGCGTTAGCAGGTAATGCTAGCTTTAGCCGCAGCGTTGTGTCATAACTAGTAAACTAGTGCATCATCAGAGGGGCAGCGCGCGCAGGTGACTGGTAATATATGGATGATATACCACTATAACCTCTGTCTAAACTTAGTGTCTGTGTAGTGTGTCATTACATTTCACAACCTGCTGGAAGGGGTAAACAACAAACAAAACCCAAACAATAGAAACCATCAAAAACCTTCTAATGGTTTCCACTAAAAAAAAAATACCATTAAAGCCATTACCATGATAGGTCCTTAGACATAACATGCCACCAGTTACCAGTAGAGACCCACAGGGACCATTACAGCAAATACAATTCCCATTATAACCATTAAAACCATTACAGATTCCATAAGGTTTTCTATAGGATATATATATATATATATATATATATATATATATATATATATATATATATATATAAGTATAGCTGTTGGTATATTTGTATTTTGTTGTCATGTCCACCTTCAGTTTGAGGGACAGTAAATTTAGGTTAAGTCATTTGTGGTGCTGGTCTTTTTCAGGTCACAGATCTTCTCCGTCTTCTTACGACTGTACATGTGAACATCATTTTCTAGGAAAAGCAAGTAGGTGGAATAATTTTAGGGGGGAAAAAACAGCAAAAATCACATTTTATTTTGACTTTGCACGATTTATTCCACATAGTGTGTGTGTGTGTGTGTGTGTGTGTGTGTGTGTGTGTGTGTGTGTGTGTATATATATATATATATATATATATATATATATATATATATATATACACACACACACGCACATACACACACACACACACACACATTATGTTTAAGAACAATGGGGGATGCAAACTTTTACACCGGGCTGATTGAGAGTTTGTAAACATGGTGTAAACATGGTGTAAGCACGAGGGTGCTCTAGCACTGGTTCATTTGAATCTTTTATTATTTGTATTTATTTATTTATTTGCTCTAGTGGCATTCAGGAGAGACAGGAGTATCCGAGACATATATGAGCAGCGGTTCCATCCAGACAGAGCTGTAAGGGCTGTCCTGTTTTTTTACTCTCCTCATTCATGCACTTTATTATTATTATTATTATTATTATTATTATTATTATTTAGTTAATACCACCTACAGCACAAACCTGCCAGTTTCAGAGTCGTCCTGTGTTCGGTGATCCCAGTAAAACCTTGGCCGGCTCCTGTGACGAACTGAAGATCCCCTAATGATAGACCTGGCTTGTAATGATTAATGATTCGGTGGTCTTCAGTTCAGCCATCTTAGTCCTTTTCCATTTACCTGTTTCAGGCCCCTTACCCAAGAGGAGCTGGTGGGGAAAGGAGAGCTTTCGGACGTCCCGATGAGGACTATGTCCGAAACTTTGACTATGACTCTCCTCGCTTTTACCCAAACGGTGGTCCCAGAAACTACCACAATGAAGATAAGAAGGGTTACCATAGCGACAGCCACTACCCTTTCGCTAATGAATCCAGAGGAGGCCCAGCTAATCGAAGGGTAAGAGCTGAAGCCACGGCACACATGTAAGTCGGGATTGGATATAAAATTGTATAAAAGAGAGGATATAAGACACCATGAAACCAGTCTAAATTAAACAGAGAAATAAAACTTCAGTTGTAGAGATAACAAACCAAACATTAATTAATGTAGTACTGCATTCTTAAGATCTAATAAAAAACAGAAAACATTTTACGTTCTTAATGGTGGTATATGCTGCCCTGAGCATATCAGTGTTTATAATAGGTGTTTACTGCCAGGAATGTACAGAATCACTATAAATATATTAGTTTATAGCCGTGTGTCCCCACCCCTCCCCCCAACAGGATGACTACCCTTATTACAGAGGACCCAAAGATGATGCTCATTCTGGACGCCAGGTGGATTTCAGGTATTTAAAAACTTGTATATGCATGTTTATGAGATGTGCTGTATTCTGAAAGTATTGTATCAGTGATACAAAAGATAACCTGTCCTCTAACGCTAGTGATGGAGCATCGTTTCTGCTTCTGGGAAAGCATGTTCCACACCTTTCTTCTGATTCCTAAAGTAGGGTAGAGATGGACAGCTCGGCTGCGCTCGGGCTCCAAATCAGGTCACCGCGACCTGTTTCGTTTTTCCCCAGCGCTCACAAAGGTTCACTTGGCCTCGTGTCGGGAAAGTCATGCTGATCAGCCTCCCTACTCAAAAAAAAAAAAAAAAAAAAACAGCCGAACACAAGGTTAGGCGTACAAATACGATCAGGTGTAAAAGTGCGTTCCCAGCACAGCTCATTTGCATATAGCGACGCCCACAAAACTCCATAAAAGGTAACGTGCTCAGACAGCTGGAAAACATAAGTGGAAGATATTTTGAGTCACTACTATGTCAATAAAAGTATTTACTAATGTATATGTGTATGTAATCATTTGTTTAGGACAGTTTTCATACACGCACTCAGGCAAATGAGTAGGATAGAAATTTACTAGATTTTCACAAACACCAACATTTTCTTGCGTAAATGCTCCTACAAACAATTTTACAAATAAATCCGTTCATATCCAGCGTGATAAATGAGGCTCAGTGTCGCATATATTTATTTCCAATATACTGCACAGGTGGATGCTTTATTTGTCTTCAGTATCACTAGCCTGGGCAGATCATGTGTCCTGGCTGTTTTTACACTCACCGTCCACTTTATTAGGAACGCATTTGCAACTGCGCATTCATGCGGCAGCAGCACAACGCATAAAATCATGCAGATACAGGTCAAGAGCTTCAGTGTATGATCTCTGTGACTTTAACCGTGGCATGGTTGTTGGTGCCAGATTTTCACCGACAACAATTTTCACCGACAACAGTCTCTAGAGTTGATACAGAATGGTGCGAAAAACCAAAAACATTGCGTGAGCGACCGTTCTGTGGGTGGAAACGCCTATTTGATAAGAGAGATCAGAGGAACGTGGCCAGATTGGTCAGAGTGTCACAGTCACATAGATCACACTTTTCCCCTTTCTAGGTGTTCCTAATAAAGTGGACAGTAAGTGTATATCTGTTGAAATTTTGAGTTGGAGTTCCCTCAACACATGTACATATCCCAATTCTTCACAAAGACCAGTGATTTGTTTTGTGTGTGTTGACAGGATGAGCCTATCACTTCTGAAACCCCACCTGCCCCAGGTAGATTAGGACTAGATCAGTAAGAAATTCAGAGGGATGGTCTGGGGAATGGTAAACAACGTAAATTCCGAATTTGTCTCCTTGTATAGAAGCTTTGATGATCATGAATTGTCCATGTTTGTCTTTAATACAATCCAGTGGTTTAAATGGAAAGATTTTATTGACTCCCCTGCTATTGGTAGTAAAAGATGAGAAATAACCTTGTCCAAAGCTGCAGTGTTGCCACATCAAACGTTTCCTTTTTCAGTCTTTATCTTCGAGCATACGCTTCTGAACCTCATCAAAATCACTGTCTCTGTTCGCTGTAAACAGAAACTCCTGGAGCCTTTTTGCATCACATTTTGGTTGTTAGTTCTGAACTTGCGCTCTCCTGATATTAATAAGTTTTGGTTTCCCATGTTGAGAAGGCGAAATTACCAAGCTTTGAAAAATGCAGTGGGTTGGCAGCCTTCCGCACCGTCGGGCAAACCAATCATCCATAAATTTCTCCTCTGGCCTCTGTGCTCCAAGTCATTTTTGAGCATTTTAGCTGATACCAAGCTTCATTGCAGGCCATCTCCATCTGTGAAATTCTATATTGAATCTTTCCTCACGGGTCTAGCATTACCATCCATTGATAATTGCTGGGCATCAGGCGTATGACTAAGCTAGCTGTCTGAAAGCTATTACATAAGCTAGTATATTTCTGTTTCTGTATTCGGATTTAATCCGGAAGTGGGCGTGGCCTATACCTACCGGAAGCTTTTTGCTTGTTTGATATTTTCAAAACAACATCTTGGACATTTTCAATCAGTATAAACAAATTAATTATCTAATCGCTGCAAGTCTGTTATAAGATTTGTCAGGACACTGTTGGGTTTCTGTGTGTAGAGTATCATGACTGTGTGTTAGGGTTTTGCTGCTGGTGAACAGGGTGATGGTAAAGGGGAGGGGCTTTTTTGATAGTAAAACACTGTATAGAACTGCCACAATAAAATCATAACATTTAAACCTAGTAGGCTAGGTATTTAAAAAAAAAAAAAAAAAAAAAAAAAAAAAAGAGAGAGAGAGAGAAATACTTATGGGAAAAATTTGGTGCAGAGTAAGAAGGAGTGCTTTTTCCTTTTATTATTCTTCACTCGGTTTCTTTTCTACATGTAGAAAAGCACTATACACAAAGACATTCACTCATTGGCCACTTTATTGTTTGTACCAATACTAATCCTGGGTACAAGCCCGTATCCCTCCCCACATCACATAATTGCTGCAGATTTGTCAGCTACACCGTTCATTCTGCAAATCTTCCGTTCTACCACATCCCAAAGGTGATCTACTGGATTCAGATCCGGTGACTGGGAAGGCCACTAAAGTACACTGAACTCATTGTCATGTTCATGGAACCAGTTTGAGATGACTTGTACTTTATCACATGGTGCATTATCATGCTGGACATAGCCATTAGAAGATGGCAGTTTGTGGCCAGAAAGACATGCACGTGGTCAGCAGCAATGCTCAAATAGGCTGTGGTAGCCCAAAGTGTGCCAAGAAAACATTCTCCACACCATTACACCATGTCCTCCTGCCTGAACTGTTCACACAAGGGTCCATGAATCCATGTGAGATTCATCACACCAGATCATTTTTCCATTTCCATCTGTCCAGTTTGGGTGAGGCTGTGTCCATTGTAGCCTCAGATTCCTGTTCTTGGCTGATCCCAGCAGATCAGCAGTTTCTTGCATCAACAACCACGCCATGGTCAAAGTCACTGAGATCACATTTTTCACCATTCTGATCTCTTGACCTGTATCTGCATGATTTTATGCATTGTGCTGCTGAAACATGACTGGTTGCTTGGATAATTGCATGAATGAGCAGGTGGACAGGTGTTCCTAATAAAGTGACTGGTGGGAGTATATCTTAAAAGAAAAATGCATATATGGTTAAGCATATATAATTGAAATGAGACATGATATCAGTTTCACTCCTGATGAATTCCCCACCAAAATCTTGATCTAATGAATCTTCTTGAGTAGTGTGGAATGGAGGCTGGGCTTAATCTCCTGTAAGCAACACTGGGAGGTGTCCGTCCAAAAAATGGAGATAGTGATGCATTAAAGGCCCTTAGTCATTACTTATTTTACCCGTATTTTGTGCATTTTTCCTTCTATTTTCATCTCACAGAGGCCGCAGTCGAGTTGTCTCCTCTCCCAATGCTCGTGTCCAGAGCTCGTACCCTGCTCCCAGATCCCTGTCAGCAGTGGGCCCCAACCCGGGAGATGACACATTAATCCAGGCCATTATGAACTTGGACCGAGGGTATGCATGTGCGGTATCTCAAATGAATAAAGTTACACTCTGTGTGTTTGGAGTGGGTGTTGATCAAGGATAAGTTTGGGGAAATTTGGTATCTGTGCTGTCTGTGTCTCTATCTATCTGTCTATCTATCTATCATAGTATTAATCAGTAGCAGAAAAAGGTGCAAGGCATTTCAGCATGGAGGAGACCGTGCTCATTATTTTCATTTGTTTCATTAGTTTCTTTTTATTTTAGTATGTTTAATATACACTTTAGTGGAACACCACATTAATACTGGGTAGACCACCAGAATAGTTTTAATTCTTTGTGGCATGGACTCCACAAGGTGCTGGTAACATTCCTTTGAGATTCTGCTCTATTGGATGTGTACACCGAACTCGATTGGATGAGAATCCTGAACTCATTGTCATGTTCATGGAACCACTTGGAGACAGCATGTGCCTTGTGCCATGGTGCATTATCACGCTGGAAGTAGATGTTATAAGATGGTAAATTGTGGCCATGAAGAGACTCACACGTTTGGCAACAATACTCCGGTGGGACATGGCGTTCAAATGATGCTTGATTGGTATTAAGGGGCCCAAAGTGTGCCAAGAAAACATTCCCCACACCATTATACCATCTTGGCATTAACTCCTATGCTTGGTTTCTGTCACATCTGTCAGCCTAGAACGGAAAGCCGAGGCTGCAGTGGGCACAGGCTCACCAAAACTGGACAGCTGAAGACTGGAGAAACGTAGCCTGGTCTGATGAATCTCGATTTCTGCTGAGACACACAGATGGTCGGGTCAGAATTTGGTACCAACAGCATGAATCCATAGACCCAACCTGCTTTTTGTCAATGTTTTCTTGGCACACTTTGGGCCTGTTAATACCAGTCATGGCTTGAATGCCACAGCCTATTTGAGTATAGTTGCTGATCATGTGCATCCCTTCAAGGCCACAATTTATCATCTTCTAATGGCTACTTCCCGCATGATAATGCACCATGTCACAAAGTCACCTCAAACTAGTTTCATGAACATGACAAATGAGTTCAGGGTTCTTCAGTGGCCTTCCCAGTCACCGGATCTGAATCCAGTAGAACACTATGGGGATGTGGTGGAACAGGAGATTCGCAGCATGAAAATGCACCTGAAAAACCTGCAGGAACTATGATGGAATCATGTCAACATGGACCAGGACTTCTTGTGGAATCAATGTCTTGAGAGAAAAAGGAGGCAGTATTAATACTGTGCTTTTAATAAAGTGCTTGGTGAGTGTATACACCCTAAATTTCATCATAAAACTCACCACAAGGTCTCCGGTTATGCTGATGATGTGTTGCCGGTTAACTTAAACCCTAATGCATCTGTTGCCCCATTATTAAACTTGATAAATACCTTTGGATCATTTTCAGGGTATAATTTAAATTTGGACAAGCATGAGTTAATGCCTCACTCCAAATGCATAGACACAACATTTTTAAGATTGACCCCTTTTAGAATAGTCTTGGAAAAATTAGGCATTAGAGTTACAAAAGAAACAGGCAATTTATTACAACAGAACTGGGGTGAAGACTTTTTTCTTAAACAGTGGTGCTTGAAAGTTTGTGAACCCTTTAGAATTTTCTATATATCTGCATAAATATGACCTAAAACAACACCAGAGTTTCCTATAAGTAGACAGAGGGAACCCAATTAAACAAATGAGACAAAAATATTATACTTGGACATTTATTTATTGAGGAAAATGATCCAATATTACATCTCTGTGAGTGCAAAAGTATGTGAACCTCTAGGATTAGCAGTTCATTTGAAGGTGAAATTAGAATCAGGTGTTTTCAATCAATGGGACGACAATCAGGTGTGAGTGAGTGCCTTGTTTTATTTAAAGAACAGGGATCTATCAGAGTCTGATCTTCACAACACATGTTTTTGAGGACCTCAGTAAAAGAGTTGTTGATGCTCATCAGATTGGAAAACCATCAACCATCAAACCATTACAAAACCATCTCTAAAGGGTTTGGACTCCACCAATGCACAGTTAGACAGGTTGTGTACAAATGGAGGACATTTAAGACCATCGTTCCCCTCCCCAGGAGTGGAGACCAACAAAGATCACTCCAAGAGCAAGACGTGTAATAGTCCACGAGGTCACAAAGGAACCCAGGGTAACTTCTAAGCAACTAAAGGCCTCTCTCACATTGGCTAATGTTAATGTTCATGAGTCTACCATCAGGAGAACACTGAACAACAATGGTGTGCATGGCAGGGTTGCAAGGAGAAAGCCACTGCTCTCCAAAAATGAACATTGCTGCCCTTCTGCAGTTTGCTAAAGATCACGTGGACAAGCCAGAAGGCTGTTGGAAATATTTTGTGGATGGATGAGACCAAAATAGAACTTTTTGGTTTAAATTAGAAGCATTGTGCTTGGAGAAAGGAAAACACTGCATTCCAGCATAAGAACCTTATCCCATCTGTGAACCATGGTGGTGGTAGTATCATGGTTTGGGCCTGTTTTGCTGCATCTGGGCAGGACGACTCGCCATCACTGATGGAACAATGAATTCTGAATTCTGCCAGTGAATTCTAAAGGAAAATGTCAGGACATCTGTCCATGAAGTGAATCTGAAGAGAAAGTGGGTCATGCAGCAAGACGACGACCCTAAACACACAAGTCGTTTTACCAAAGAATGGTTAAAGAAGAATAAAGTTAATGTTTTGGAATGGCCAAATCAAAGTCCTGACCTTAATCCAATAGAAATGTTGTGGAAGGACCTGAAGCAAGCAGTTCATGTGAGGAAACCCACCAATATCCCAGAGTTGAAGCTGTTCTGTACTGAGGAACGGGCTAAAACTCCTCCAAGCCGATGTGCAGGACTGATCAACAGTTACCGCTAACGTTTAGCTGCAGTTATTGCTGCACAAGGCGGTCACACCAGATACTGAAAGCAAAGGTTCACATACTTTTGCCCTCACAGATATGTAATATTGGATCATTTTCCTCAATAAATAAATGACCAAGTATAATATTTTTGTCTCATTTGTTTAATTGGGTTCTCTATGACTTGTCTGTCATGGCTTCAAATTCAACTTCTTTCTTGACACAACACCCAGCACACGTTAGTAGTCCAGTGAATGTAAATAAATCTCCATACAGTTCCAGTCCCATAATATAATCCTTTAGGAATTCTAGAACATGCATCTGCATTGCACTGCTGCCACATGATTGGCTGGTTTGATAATTGTATTAATGAGCAGGTGTACCGGTGTTCCTAATAAAGTGTTGCAGAGATGTGATGTGTTCTGCATATTTGGGGCAACAAAAGTAAACACCCAATGCCATACACAAAACATTTTAACCTAGGGGTGAAGCCAAACATTTATATACACCAAGACTAAAGATATTCAGGCTCAGTTTTTCCACAACTGTTACTGTATTTTATGTTGCTGTACATTTCTTTTTGCAAGTCAATTAGCGCATCTACTTTGTTCACATCAGAGGTAGTTTTAAAACAAGTGAATTGGGTTTAATTCATTATATCAGAATTCCAGTGGGTCAAACACACACCAAGTTGGCTGTCTGTTTAACAATCTGGAAGTTTCTAGAAATTAATATCGTTCAGGAAAGAGACACAAATTAACTCCCAGGGATGAATGTGAGCTTCGGTCTGAAAGGTTCTACTGAACCCCAGGAAAGCAACAAAGGAACTGGTGAAGGAGTTGGAGGCATCATCATCATCATGTACTAAAGTGTGTACATCCAATATTAAGAGAGTCCTCCAAGACCAGCACAGAAAATGTATGGACTGAAAAAGCATATCTGAGGCTCACAGACCTGACTGGGTTACACCAATTCTGTCAGGAGGAATGGGCAAAAATGACCGTATTGTGAGACGCTTTTAGAAGGCTGCAATAAGAGTTCAAGCAATTAAAAGGCAACGCCACCAAGTCCTAACAAAGTGTATGTGAACTTCTGACCTACTGAAAGTCTGATATAGTAAATAAAAGCTGTTATTTTGAAATGACCTCTTATGGAAATATAGTAGATACACTAATTGACTTAACACAGGAAATGTGTACACTACACTACAGTTTAGTATATCAGTCCATGTTACTGTTTTATAAGCACCTTTATCCCAGCATCTGCTCTGGTGTGTAGAAAATGCCAATAGCAGGAGCTCCTCCGAGAGATCGTACCATTAATTTTACACAAGCTGAGTACTCGTGCAGCATAGTGTAAATAATATCCAGGTATTAATCGGAATTTTACCTCCTTCACCTGTTTTTAACTCACTGGTTTGTTACTGATTCTCTGCCCACTGGTCCCAACTCTCTTCAGGGTAAAGTTAATGCTAATGCCTGCTCGAAATGTTGCCAGAACTTGCCAGATTACGCCATAGACTCATTTGTGTATTCATTGAACTGTCAAGATCCTTTGCATGAAATCAAGAAAAGAAGCTTGGCGATTAAGGGTTCAACAATCAGGAAAACAATGCTTTACTGGCCCTTCCTCCATTCACCAATTACAGCCATGCCCCCTGTACAGCTTACAGCAGTAATTGGTCCGTGTGACACGAAGACATTGATGAAAGTGAAATGCATTTATACAATACAATCTTTTAAAAAAAAAAAGAGAGAGAGAGAAACCCTGTTTTTCTTCACTGAAGAAAAATTATATATTTTTTTTTTTTTTTTTGGTGTAGCCCATTGTTCTCATGTCACAAATGAAAAGCAATACCATCTGTGTATTATATTTCACTTTTTTTCTTTTTCCTGTCCAGCGTGATTGCTTTTCTATTTGGCACGGAATTTTCTCCATGCATTTTCAATTGCTTTAATTGTGATTACAGTGCACTCTAACCACAGCTTGTCTATAACTGCAGTTTTTAAAGTGATCACTGGTCATTCTGTGGAATATTGGATTGGGGTTTTGGACTCACATGATAGATTTCCTTTTTTCCATCCATTTTATTCCGTGCAAAGTTTCCGCAGAGCTGTGTGTGACTTCCTAGGAGCAGGACTTCCTAGGTTGGGAAGGTAGAGGGCAGAGGAGGCCAGTTATGTAGATGCTAGACTAAGCACTGCTCATCTTATAAATGGTAGCTAATACAGTTAACTTTATTCAATTAACGTTAATGATTTATGTCTTTGAGAGAAGGAATTCATTTGTTGTCTGGGAACTCCAATGCCAGTGCTTTCTCTGAGGACTTACATTGCTTTTGAAGGCAGTATGCTATTGTTGGGGCAGATAAATGGGAGAACTCGTAATTTTATTAATCTGCTATGCTTTCTGATCACCTTAACATTTTTGACATTGGCCTAATTAACCTGCCGGGCCATTCTATCAGTCCACCACTAGCTGATCAGGTTCTGGAGGCTACGGAGGAAGGAGAGATTGAGTGGTGATTGGAGGAAATTTCCGGTGCTTGGACTTTTCCTTCAGTCTGACTTCCACTCGCTGATGACCGTCTGAACTCAAACCCGCCCACGTCTGTAGTTACTACTGTTTGTACTCATTTGCAATCTAATTTGTACTAGTTTGTAATTATATTTTAAGTTGCAGTCCCCTCCAGAAATATTGGCACCCTTCTTAAAAATGTCATTAAAATTTTTACTAAAACAATTTTGATGAAATTCTCATGTAAATATTATTAGAACAACTTTTTTTTTAAAATATATAATATATAATTGTTTGCTGTCAGTCCCCTCACTAACTCTGTTGTTGACTTGTATCACTGGAGTATAGATATGAGTTTTCCAATACCATGGTTTAAAAAAAAAAAAAACAACTTTAAACACAAAAGTGATGGGTGGATCTTGACCTGCACAAATCAGGTAATGGATATAAAAATACCGAAGCAGTTAAAATTTAATTAAGTACATTTTAGGGTCATAACAAGAGCCACACGTTCCTGAATTTGTTTGGTAATTGGACCAGTTCATTTGTAAACTGTGATTCAATTGACCTGAATTTCACATGAAAGGAATAGGCACTCAGCCACTACTTCGAAAAGATGTCTCAAACATAAGAGTAGTTGGTATATCCAGAGCATTTCTCCACTTTCTCTTCGAGTCCCTTTAATGCATGACAGTTCTGAAGCAGCATTTTGTTTTGTAATCCCATGATCATCAAGCCATCAAATGGATGCAGAGGGTAAATGTGCTAGTTGAGATTATGACATTGATTCCTTCGTTTGTGTTTGCTCCAGTTCACTTGTACGTATCTGAAGAAATGAGCGATTGGTGTTGATGTACCAGATCATTGCTTCTGTTTTGTAGCTGTACTGGATGACTGTCTGTGATTGTGCATTTGCTAGTTTTCATTGCTGTGAGTGTGTACTTGTTCCCCACAGGGAGGAGAGGGAAGGTCTGCGGCGTAAAGCGCCCTTCCCTGCAGTCCACGACTGTTCTCCTACTCGGCAGGATGTGTCTCCTTCCCCTCACAGCCGCTCCGGATCCAGCATTAGCAGCCAGAGCTACTCTCCAGACCGGGGCAAGAGCCACACATACCAGCCTCCTCTGGGAAAAAGTATGCTCTGTCTTATCTTAACTATTTGTAGATCAGCAGCTGCCTGTGGCCATAGATTTTGGTTCGACAGGACAACATAAATAATGATCCAGCCATAAATAGTCTGAGATGCTATCACACTATCTAGTTTTTTTTTTTTTTTTGAGTAACCCCATAATAGGTAGTTGAGAGTTGGCAGCATACAGTCATCCAGCATACAATCTAGTAGCTCATTTTGTTCAAGGTAATATCATGGGGTTGACAGGTTTCGGGAAAATTTCCAGCACACCCACACCTATGAAAACCACCCAAAACCCACGCACCACCTACATCTCAAAAATCACATAAGCCCCCCAAAAAATGGAAAAAGTGAGACATTTTCTTCATTGTTCCTACACATTTCTGATGTATGGACATTTACTCCCAATTATCCCAATCTTTGCGACGTATCAGACACTTCTTTTGTGAAAATGTATTCGATTTAATTCCGATTATTTGGTATAAAACAAGATATTGGTGGCCTCTGGGTATTTTTATACTAGCCCAATCTGGCAACCCTGCATTTAATTGTCTTGTGCACTACTCCTCCACCACCGAAAAGCAGAGAGTATCCCTCCATTAGATGGACCTCTATTAGCTCTTGTTACAGTTTCCATTTTTTTGACCACTAGGTACAATAATAACACTATAATAGGGCAGCGACCTCTAGAAAGGTGAGCATCAGCTTATACTCATCAAATATAATATATAAATATAAAGATGGAGTTTGAAATGTATGGAGTTGTGAATGAGGACTTTCTGAAGACGCTCTGCCCACCTGCCCCTATACATGAGCCTCCACTGTGATAGATGTGGGATGCAAACTCAACATATGGAAACATTTATGGCATCCTTGAGGATTTTAATTAATGTTCAGGCAAAACATCTCATTAGTCACATAATGTTCCATTATATATATTTCTTTTTCCTTTATAGACAGGGACCGAGCCCCAGGGCCCTCTGTCAGCGTATCCCGAGACGGATCTCCACACAGTTGTGTGTCAGCCTCTAAAGTGAGTAGCATCTTGCCTCAGTGACATGAGTAACTTTCATGGCTAACCGTTGTGTTTAACCTTTAATCCATCTATAATGTATCTGGATAACACACTGCAGGAATGCAGCACACATTTGTATTACTCATATTTGCAGGATTTCAGTTATATTTCATCAGCAGAATCATTTTGTATATGTAACCGTGAATATTACAGTGTGTAACAAATCAATGATTATATGGATCATCGTGAGCCCTGTTGTTAAGTAAGCTGAGAATACTCTGTGTGCTGGATAGGAAGAAATGCCAGTGATTGAGCGTCAACCAGATGAACCTCTGGCTCCTGCAGATGAAGCCACTACCATTGCAGATGACTTCCATGAACGGCGATCTCAAGCTATTGCAGCCAAAGCCAGAGAAATAGAGAAGGTTGGATTGAATCTGTTTGCATTTTATAGCATTTTGTGATGATCAGGGGTGGCAGGTTCATTAGTTAATACTTCTAGCCTCGTTAATTTGACTCACCCAGTTTGCTAATACTGAATTGGACGGTGAAATGATTGGCATTGTAAAACATCTAGAGGATCCTAAGGCTTGTGCCAGGCCGTCCTTCCTCGATTTGTGCTCTGCATCTAATATCTTGCAGTCACACCTCATGCTCTCCAAACTCAACAGCATGTCTGTATATATAATTTAATGAAATAAAATAAATTAAATAATTTTGAAACCAGTGTGTTGTGTTTTCGACTACACAGTAATGCATGCTTACTGACTCTGTGATGTTCAGGTGTACCGTCAAGACTGCGAGACGTTCGGGATGGTGGTGAAGATGCTCGTGGCCAAGGACCCTAGTCTGGAGAAGCACCTGCAGAACCCTTTGAAAGAAAACCTCGGTGAGATTCGGGAGCGATGTCTTGAGGACCTGCGACACTTTATCTCTGAACTAGACGAGGTAGTTCGTCAACCGGAACCTACTGTCTGAGGTGCCAGCGTCACGTCCGAGAGAAAACCTTCATCGTTGTTCTGAATGCACTTCTTTATGCTTTGCAGATGTGTAATATTTTGGAACATTAATTTTTTCATCAGAAATGTTGTTGAATTTAGTTTATATGTAGTGTACTGCCCCAAGCTAGTCCATCTAACAGGATTAAGTGACCTGCCATTAGTATTGTAAATAAATACTAATTGCATTGATACAGTATTAATTCATAAAACTGGATTATGTTTTCAACCTAAACTGCTTAATCTAGGGTTTGTTTGTTTTTTGTAGCAGTACCATTTGTAAATATTGCCCACGGATGAGTATGATTTGAAATTGGTCTTTTCAAAACTTTATTGGTAGTTTTTTTTTTTGTTGTTGTTGTTTTTTTTATTTTGTTTGTTTCCAATATATCTAAATATATTAATATCAATAAAGATGGCATATTCTACTTTATGACTTCTTCACTCTGGGCTGCCTTACATAAAAATAATTAGCTTTATAGCCAAATAGTCCCTCATCATAATACACTATTAATGTAATGTTAAGAATGTTTGTTCCTACTCTACTGTCATTTTGATTGCTGGACGTTTATAAAAATCAGATATTGAAATTTAAATAATGCCTACTTGGATTTCCTAGAATAATTAATTGTACAGTTCTCTCTGTTTAGATTTAGTCTGCAGGCACTACTTTAGCACTTCATAAATGTATAGAGGTGTTTCATAAGGAATTGATTGTTTAACCATTATCAATTACTAATAATTGCTCTCTCCTCCTAATGTTTTAATTAAGCAACTAATTTTGATTAGTTAAGGTTAATGCTTATTACTAATTATTAAACATTTATGAGTTGCTAGCAAAGAGACATCCGTTTACATTTACAATTTTGAAAAAATTAATCAGATAAGGTACTTTATCTAAAAAATCGTTCAAATAAATATTTTAAATTGTTAAATAAGTAAACGACTAAATGTGGAATAGAAATGAATTTGTAAACAAATAAATAAATACATAGAGGCATTTATTCATCTTTGCATTTATATATTTCTGCGTTCAAAACCTACTTGCAACCTACTGGTTAATCCGGGGATTCCCAAAATAGGGGTCGTGATGCCATGTGGGGCTGCATGGTTTACAAATGGGGTCAGGAGAGAAACTCGCATTATTTTTATTTTATTCATTTATTTTACATATTAATATTAGAAATATTGCTCTCACTACCAAGATGGATTTTGTGTGACTATTTTCACTAAGCTGACATGCTGTATTAGTGTATAAATCCAACAGCAGTTAGTGTTTGTCTTTTAAAAACCTCTCATATTGCCTTAAAACCTACAGAAAGCTCTGTCAGCCCAGTGTGGGTTTTCTCTGGGCAGCCTGCACGTTGTCATGCCTACTCAAATCCCATGCAGGGGTACAGTGGGTTAGCCCACATTGGGCCAATAACCAAGGCCAAGGCCCCTCTATTCTCACTGAGCTTGCATGTCGCAACGAACAAAAATCCCTGGACACATTCACTGATCTGTTTCGACCACCTGCTTCGTAAATGCCATGCACAACACTTAAAAAAAAAAAAAAATCTTGTGTTGTCTGTGTGGTTTTCTTACTATATTACCTCCCCAACAGAGTTTTTTTAGACTGATGGTATTCTTAGTCCGTGACCTAGCGAACCGGTATCAGGATGTATTTATTGATGGAGACTTCAATGCACTTCTGTAAGTCGCTCTGGATAAGGGCGTCTGCCAATTGCCATAAATGTAAATATATACTCTTGGTGCTTTGGACTTAATTTTTGTGTTAACCAGTCTTTTAATAAAAAGCATCTCTGCCGCCTGACAGTATCCACTTGAGGATGACCTTATCAGTGATTTATATTTCCGCCACAGAACTTGATGCTTTATTTTTGAATATTAATAAAGATATTGCAATTATTGGTTACGCCACATGACGGGTGGTCACACCAAATGATGAGAGGAACATAGATGATTAAGTAAGAAATTACATGGCAGACCATGCTGTTATACAAAAATAATGCACACTGGGGGGTGCGATGTGGCACAAGGGGGACACCGAATGCCGCTATGCCTTGAAGTGGATTATTTTCTTATAACAGTGTGGTCTGGAGTGTGTTATTCTGCTTATACCCCAGCGATTTCCCAATGTTTAATTCATTAAGTGGAAAGAAGTGAGTTCAAATTCTAAGTTGTATAAATGGCAGTTTTATTTTTGTCATTGAACTGTTTTCAAATGAAAACTCTCAATTTATTAATTTATTATAGTATGTACTGTATATACAGATTAGAATATGTATTAGAATTGTATAGTTTATATTATTTATTTGTCTATTTATTTGCTTTTTCTGAAAAGAAAGAGGGAGATTGAAGTGCATACAGCAAGTGTGAGTCAGTAGGATGAAACATAAGGTCCAATGACAAGTCTTTCTAACAATGTTTTTCAAGCATGAGTGTTTGCAGGAAGAGTCAGAGATGGAATTCAAGAAATGGGGAAATGGATGTCCGAGAAAAGGCTAGGCCATACATGTATGCGACTTCAAGGTCAGACACCATACACAAACACAGCCAAACATGCCAAACACTTCTGCCTGCCATGGTAACATATACTACTGTATATCTTTATATACTGACCACAAAGATCTTAAACATACACATTAATTTCTTTTGTATTCTCAATTTTAAGCTAAGATATGTTCTTTTATCAGGGTTGTGTGATTAGGTGTGCAATGCTGCCTGGACACACTCATGGTAAGTACTCAGGGCCTCAGTCACACATACATAGCTCTACACCATAAAAGGAGCTGTGCCTTGGATGTCTCCCGGAGAACGAACGAACACACACACACACACACACACACACACACACACACACACACACACACACACACACACACACACACACACACACACACACACACACACACACACACACACACACTTACTTACAAATCACTTCAGTTCTCTTCCATTCCCTATTATTTTAATTACTTATTACTATTTGCACTGTGGAATTTTTCATATCAACATGGACCACAGATTGGTGTCTTTTTAAGAAACATATCTTCGCTGAAGAGCATACTAAAGGTAAGTTTATAAAATAAACTTCCATATACTAACATTGCACATTCCAAAGGGAAAGTAAAGGATCCTTATTGATCAGTTCAGTCAGGTTGTCCATATGTAAGCAACTGCTTTATAAAACACAATGGCTTAGAAAATGCTGTTATAATCTACAACAGGGTAAGCACAGTAATTTACACGTGCCACATAATGCCTTGTATTAGTGATATTAGTGTCCTTCTGGTCTTTTGTTAGCAACAATCTAGAGAGCCAGCTGTGATGCATAATGTATATTGTCAATTAAATTCAATTCAGTTTTATTTATAAAGCGCTTTAAAATTTTTAAATGTATCCCAATTGTTGATCCTATACAACAGTAGTGTGCTTCTGCTTTTGGAAAATATATGCAAAGTACATATCCCCATAGGAATACTTGGGGAATGGTTTGTTGGTCCTGCCTTCACACGATTTGAGGCTGTGTTGTTTCAGATATACTGAAGGCAAGTAAAACAGCATTGTTCTGCTCACTACCACCCTAGCAACCAGTTGGAACACCCTAGCAACCATGTTAGATACCATAGCAACCACATATTATTACCCTAGCAACCATTATTATAACCATATTTTAACCCTAGCAACCATTTGGGAAACCATAGCAACCACATAGTAACACCCTAGCAACCACTTAGATTACCATAGTAACTGTCCAGCAGTGTGCTAGCAACCAGCTTTAATACCATAGCAACTACCTAGCAACACCCTAGCAACCACTTAGGATACCATTGCAACCAACTAGAGCATCCACTTGGGATGACATATCAACTACATAGCAACACCTTAGCAACCACATAAAAACACTCTAGCAAACGGCCGAAATATCATATCAACCATCTAGCAAGACCCTAGGATTACCCGAGTAATTACCCAACAACACCATAGCAACCATCTGGAATAAAATAACAGTAGCAGTAGCAATTCAATTAATTTTATTTTATTTTTATAGCGCTTTTACCAATGGACATTATCACAAAGCAACTTTATAGAAATTTATACATTCAGGATATATATTTTTTTCATTTATAAATGCTTCCCATATGAGCAAGCCAGTGGTGATGGTGGCAAGGAAAATCTCCCTGAGATGATATGAGGAAGATAATTTGAGAGGAACCAGACTCAAAAGGGAACCCATCCTCATCTAGTTGAGAGCAGACAGTGGGATTATAAATAAATCCCTTCTATAACTGTGTGTTTATATAGTCAAAAAGTGCCACTGTGTAACCAGGAAATTCATTATAGTTTTAACATGAAGTCTGTTTTATTGAACGTATCCACTGTTCACTGATGGAAACTTGAGTGCAAATAATTACAGTCCAAAGCCATCTTCGTGGTGGTATCTGAGTGGTACTATCCTCAGTAATCCCATGCATCTTTAGGCTGTCCATGTGGGGCCATCCTCAGCAACAGTGAGTGATTTTCAAGTTATGAGAACTCCAATCAGAAGTAGGGCATCAGGATGATCAGGCAGGTCTGGAGAGCAGAAGGGGTGAGGATCACTGGCATCTCAAGAGTATCATGTATAGCTCGACAGAGAGAGAGAGAGAGAGAGAGAGAGATTATTAGGTATGCTTATTGCCCCGTAATGGTTAAGCACAATGTACTTTGCGTGAGTAGAAGCAGGGACTCCAGCAAGACTAGCTATGACAGCATAATTAAAAGGGAGAGCCAGAAGGTAACACAGACATGAGGGCGCCCTGGGACATAAAGCAGGCAGACATTCCACCATCAACAAACTTGAGTGAATGTGTGAGAGTGAGACAGCATCCAAACATCCCAGTTCACCACAACACTCTGTGCCTGTGAGATATCTAGATCTGCTCCTTTACATAAGAAAAAAAACTATTCACAAAAAGCTTGACTAAACAAATATATTTTCAGCCTGGACTTAGAAAGCTCTGCCGCCTGCTGTAGCCTTCACTATTCGATATACCATCAAATAGCCTGCATCTTTTGATCAAAGTAGGCATGGCAGTTTCCTTAACTCCAACAACATTTTCTAGTCGATCAAGGCAAATAGTATGATTAATGGTATCAAAAGCTGCACCAAGGTCAAGCAACACAAGCATGGAGACACAACCCTGATCAGAGGCCAGTAGTAGGTCATTTACCACTTTAACCAGCACTGTCTTTGTGCTATTATGAGGCCTAAATCCTGACTGATACATTTCATGAATGTTATTCCTACGTAGGTATGAGCGTAACTGCTGTGCTACAACCTTTTCTAGGATCACCTGGAATACCATAGCAACCACCTAGTAACACCCTTTGCACCACCTAGAATAACATAGCAACCAACAGGTAACACCTTAGCAACATCCTGGTATAACATAGCAGCCACCTAGCAACACCATAGCAACCACAAGGAAAATCATGGCAACCACCTATCAACACCATAGCAACCACTTGGGATACCATAGCAACCAAGCCGCAACATTCTAGCAACCAGCTGGATAGACATATAACTACCTAGTAACTTCCTAGTAATTGTCATACTATCCCATTATGAGAAGAGGCAATAACTTTTTAAAATATTTTTATTTATTTATTTATTTTTAATACAAAAGAACATTCTAAACTGAGATTGTGATTAATTATGCAGTAACATTTAACCACGTTGCCGCACATTCAAAACTAGAGTACACCAAACAGGATGTGTACAGGAATTAATTAGAGCTCAAATGTGCTGCCTATTAAGCTAGTTTGGGAAAAATTCCCTTTCTCAACAACAGCAAAAGAAACCGGTTCACTGATTCTATTTATTGTTTTATTCTGGTGGAGGAAAAAAACATTAATTATAAATGTGACCACACTTTAGAACTAGGTTCTGAGAATGTGGGCTGAGTTTTGGGTGCGTTTATCAACAGTGCGGAGTTACGTTCAGAAAACTGCCTCTCAGGAACCGTAGGTCCGATTGAGGTGAATTTCTTTATTCTGCACCTTTATGCTAATTTGTAAATGATGTTTTAATGTCGACCTGGTTGCTTATAAACATGGCCACCATCTGCCAATCAGATTTCAGCAAGCATTTGATAGGGTTAACATGAGCAATCCATCACAAAACTGGGATAACATAGCAACCACCTAGTAACACCCTAGCAACCACCTGCAATACCTTATCAACCAGCTAGGAAAATATAGCAACCACCTGAAATACTCTAGTAACCACCTAGCAGCACCCTAGCAACCATCTGGGATAAGATAGCAACCACCTAGCAACTTGCAAATATGTCAAAATGATTAAAACCTCTGTTTTAGCTGAAAGCAATAATAATACAGGGTATAGCACATGAAGTAGCAACACACTATGGTATACAGCTATATAATAAACTAAGGTTAACTATAACAATGGCACAGAACACTTCAAATATTCTTCTAATATTCTTAATGAAAATGTTCTGTTGTGTTTAGTTGAGTTGACTGATATCAATTGTTACGAAAACTGACGGAGGGAGGCAGGATGCATGCGCAGGAGAAAAGTCAGTTTATTAGGAACACATTTATTCAAAAGTAATGGAACAGAAAACAAACCATAATCCATCAAACGTAAGGCAATAATCCAAAAAGAGACAATCCATCAAAAGTAGGGCAATAATTCAAAAAAGAGGTAATCCATCAAAAGTAAGGAAGTAATGCAAAAAGAGGTAATCCATATGGCAGTAGTTCAAAAAGGAGAAAAACATATGAACGCAGCAAAACAAAAAGGAGCAAATGCATGAAGCTAGGAACTATGGTCTAGGAACCAAGAACTAAGGGCGAGAGAAAACGAGAAGGAAGCAGGTGTACAGCACATGCTTCCTTCTCGTTTTCTCTCGCCCTTAGTTCTTGGTTCCTAGACCATAGTTCCTAGCTTCATGCATTTGCTCCTTTTTGTTTAAAAAACAAAACACCTGCTTGTTTGAAGCAGGTGTACAGCACATGCTGAGTCAAACTCAGTCTATCTCATCTAGTCTTGTCTAATACTCCGCAAGGAAGCAGCAACGGAAGGAGGTTTTTATACACAAACACATTAGAAGCAAACGACGTGAAACACAGAACACCTGAGACTAATAATAAAACAATAAACAGAAAACCAATGAAAGAACGGGGACGGAGACATAACACAAGCCAGAGAACCAATAAGCATAAAGGAGGTGGAGACATGACGTAAACCAAAGCACAAGCACATGGTGATATAAACAAAGCGAGGATCTATGAATGCAAAGTCCAGCGGGTTTTTGAGAATGAAGCTCGCGCTACTCTACTTGGTAGCGTGAAGCGTGGAATACGGAAGTGCGCTACTCGCTAGCCTCTGCTAGCAGCGTAGCGAGAGGGAGACTCTAACAGAGCCCCCCCCCAAAGGCGTGGCTCCCGAAGCGCCGAAAGTTCTAACCGCTCTGGTGGACCTGGGCCCCTGGGCAGGATCCTAACATCTGGCCCCCAGGACCCGAGGCCGGCGATGCCCAGCGTCCTGAGACCAGAGCAGAGAGTGTCGGGCTGTCCCCTCGGCCCTGGTCGAGAACTTGGTCAAGAACTTGGTCGAGAACTCAGTCGAGAACTTGGTGTGGTGCTTGACTTGGAGCTTGGAGTGATGCTTGACCTGGTGCTTGACTTGGAACTTGGAGTGATGCTTGTCATGGTGCGTGACTTGGAGCTTGGAGCTGTGCTTGACCTGGTGTTTGGTTTGAAGCTTGACTTGGTGCTAGGCTTGGAGCTTGCCTTGAAGCTTGACTTGATGCCTAGCTTGAAGGTTGGCCTGGAACCAGGACTGGAGTCAGATTTGGCACCTGGATTGGAGACAGACTTGGAGACAGACTTGGAGACAGGACAGAGAACTGGACAGAGAACTGGACTGGAAACTAGGCTAGAAACAGAACCGCAAACAAAATCAAAAACCTGACTGGAAACAGGGCTGGAAACAGAGCTGGAAACAGACCTGGAAAAAAATGGGAGACAGGGTTGGAGACAGGGATGGAGACAGAATTGAAAACGGGACTGGAAACTGAGCTAGAAATGGAACTAGAAACCAGACAGGAGACAGAGGTGGAGACAGGACAGGGAACAGGACCAGAAACTTGACTCAAAGCTAAATTAGAGATAGAGCTGGAAATTAAATCAGAAACCGAGCTGAGAATTGAATCAAAAACAGAACTGGAAATTAAATCAAAAACAGCACTGGAAACTAAATCAAAAACAGAGCTGGAAACAGGACTGGGGACAGGACTGGGGACAAACTTAGAAACTGGGTCGGAAACTGGACTGGAACCTGGATTGGGAACTGGCCTTGAAAAAACACCGGAAACTGGACTGGGAACTGAGCTAGGAACAGGATTGGGACTTGGACTGGAAACTGGTTTTGGGCATGGGCTGAGGCATGGACTGGGACCTAGACTTGTACCTGGACTTGGATTAGGGCAGAAACCTGGACATGGACTCGGACCTGGACTTGGACCTGAACTTAGATTAGGGTAGAAACCTGGACATGGACTTGGACATGGACTAGGACTAGGGCAGGAACATGGACTTTGACATGGACTAGAATTAGGGCTGGAACCTGGATATGGACTGGGACATGGACTAGGACAGGAACCTGGACCTGGAGTTGGACTAGAACTTGAATTAGGGCTAACACGTGAGCTAGGACTTGGAGAGGAAGTCATCCCGTGGACCTCAGACATGAACTTGGCTTGAGAGGAGGTCATCCCGTGCACCTCAGACATGGACCTTGCTTGGGAAGAGGTCATCCCGTGGACCTCTGACATGGACTTGGCTTCAGAGGAGGTTATCCCGTGGACCTCTGACATGGACTTGACTTGGGAAGAGGTCATCCTGTGGACCTCTGACATGAGCAGGACAGGAGAGGAGGTTTCCTCGGGAACATAGATTGGGCAGAGGTCTCCTCGTGGGCCCTCGACAGGAACAGGACAGGAACGGAGGTCTCCTCGTGGACCTCAGGCATGAACAGGACAGGAGTGGAGGTCTCCTCGTGAACCTCCAAGAGCAGCTCCGCTGGGGAGACCTCCTGCTGGGTCTCCGGTGGGAGCTCGGGGCTGGAGGTTTCCACGTTAACCTCCAGGTGCAGCTCTGCTGAGGAGACCTCCTGCTGGGCCTCCTGCTGGAGCTCAGGGCTGGATGTTGCCACGTTAACCTCCAGGGGCAGCTCCACTGAGGAGACCTCCTGCTGGGTCTCCGGCGGGAGCTCGGGGCTGGAGGTTTCCACGTTAACCTCCAGGGGCAGCTCCGCTGAGGAGACCTCCTGCTGGAGCTCGGGGCTGGAGGTTGCCACGTTAATGTTTATGCACCCACCAGCTGCCCTTGAAACAGGCTTGCGCGCAAGCCTACAGTGCCCCACCTGTAGGAAACCGGGAGTAAGTAGCTGCTCCTTACTCCCGGTTTCCTACAGGTGGGGCACTGTAGGCTGGCTGGTCGGGTGCATCCTTCGGTGGCGCACTTCTGGGTCCGGGGTTGAGAGGGGCAGGCTGCCATGTTAGCCAGCTCGCTCTCATAGTGCTCGAGGAACGACAGGCAGGGTCGGTCGCCCAGACGGTCCCTCCCCAAGAAGGTCCTGAGGTCGGGTTGGAAGTCTGAGCTCCCGTACACCTGGACCAGTAGATCCACAAAGCCTGAAACTGTATCGAGCTTCATGGATCCACTGGCGAGGTGAACCTCCGCCCACTGGCGAGCGGAGCTAACCAAACAGGAGAGGAGGAACCCCAACCATTGTTCCTCATCAGGCTTGGTGTCCTAAGGAAATATGTTTGTGCCTGCAACAAAAAACATTGAGGCCATACAGAGAATCCATCACATGCCTCCGGGGCATAAATAAAAGTCCATTGAGGAAAAACAATTGTCATATGCAGGCACCAAACACATGGCGCAACGTGCCCCGACTTTCCCCGCTGCATCCATTTTTAGGTGGAGTATTCTGTTACGAAAACTGAAGGAGGAAGGCAGGATGCATGCGCAGGAGAAAAGTCAGTTTATTAGGAACACGTTTATTCAAAAGTAATGGAACAGGAAACAAACCATAATCCATCAAACATAAGGCAATAATCCAAAAAGAGGTAATCCATCAAAAGTAAGGCAGTAATGCAAAAAGAGGTAATCCATATGGCAGTAGTTCAAAAAGGAGAAAAACATGAACGAAGCAAAACAAAAAGGAGCAAACACACAAAGCTAGACTATGGTCTGGGACCCATGAACTAGGAGCTAGGAACTATGGTCTAGGAACCAAGAACTAAGGGTGAGAGAAAACAAGAAGGAAGCAGGCATACAGCACATGCTGAGTCGAACTCAGTCTATCTCATCTAGTCTAGTCTAATACTCCGCAAGGAAGCGGCAACGGAAGGAGGTTTTTATACACAAACACATTAGAAGTAAACGATGTGAAACATAGAACACATGAGACTAATAATAAAACAATAAACAGAAAACCAATGAAAGAACAGGGCGGAGACATAACACAAGCCAGAGAACCAATAAGCATAAAGGAGGCGGAGACATGACGTAAACCAAAACACAAGCACATGGTGATATAAACAAAACGAGGATCTATGAATGCAAAGTCCAGCGGGTTTTTGAGAATGAAGCTCGCGCTACTCTTCTTGGTAGTGCGAAGCGTGGAATGCGGAAGTGTGCTACTCGCTAGCCTCTGCTAGCAGCATAGCGAGAGGGAGACTCTAACATCAACTGCATAGCAACCATTTGAATTCTGATTTTTTTCCCCCACTGAAATGAATGGAGGAATGTTCAGGGAGGTTTGGCCTTCATACTACTAATATTTAAGCCTATGTCAATTCAAATACATCATAATAATAATTATTATTATTATTATATAATATTAATTAAAAATGATTTGCCCTGCCTACCTACACCCTAGGAACCACCTGAAATACCACAGCAAACATCTTGCAACAACTTAACAACAATCTGTAATATAATAGAAATCAGCTAGCAACACCGTAGCAACCACCTAGAATATCATACCAACCACATAGAAACAACCTAGAAACCCCCTGGAATAGCCACCACCTAGCACCATGCCTGGAATCACCCGGAATAACATGGCAATCAACTAGCAACAAGATATATACTATATACTAGTATAGTATAGTATAGTATAGTATAGTATAAAACACTGTCTCCTTATTCCCATACTCCGTAGATTGGTCGTACATGCCTGGCTCTAGTGGTAGTTTCCTGATCTGGCTGAGAAAAGCTAGTTCAGATCATTAGCTTTTTTATATTTTATATTTATTTTTTTAGTTTTTTTTTTTTTTTTTTTGCCAATAGTTTATTCCACTTTGCTGCACTGTTACAGAGATTGACCCGTTTGTGTTTAGCAATATGGAGCAAGTGGCCCACTGCCAAAAAATCTCACACTATGAAATTCATATCACACCGCTGTTGTGCAGAAATCTTCCCACTCTCTACATGATAACTCCTTTTTAATATTGAATATTTTTAGGGTTTTTTTTACTCACCACCAAATCACCCCAATTGAGCCTATTGAGCGAATTTTAAATTGAACCGCACAACATGGTCTATAGAGCTGAAGATTAAAAAAAAAAAAAAAAAAAAAATCACTTTTTCCTATCTTCAGCTGTCCAGTTTGGGTGATCCTATGCCCCCTGTAGCCTCAGATATCTGTTTTTGACTGACAGTAGTGGAACATGATGTGGTCTTCTGCTGTTGTAGCCCATCTACCATATAAGTTTCGGCATGTTGTGTGTTATGAGATGCTTTTCTGCCCACCACAGTTGTAAACAGCCTCACTGTCAGCTCGAACCAGAATGGCCATTCTCCTCTGACCTCTCAAATCAACAAGGTGTTTCTGGCCACAGAACTGCAATGTTGTTTTTGTTGTTTTTTTCACACCATTTTGTGTAAACCCTAGAGACAGATGTGCTGATATCACATTTCCCCCTTTCTGATGTTTTATGCGAAACTCTCGACCTGTATTATCTGCATTATTTTATGAATTGTGCTGCTGTCCAGTGATTGGATACTTGCATGAAAAAACAGGTGTATATTTGCTCCTGTTAAAGTGGCCGGTAGAAATAAGTGCAATAAGTGCGACATTGCCGCCTCACAGAACCAGGGCCACGTGGAGTTTTTGTGCATGTTCTCCCCGTGTCCATGTGGCTTTCTTCCTGGTTCTCTGGTTTCTTCTCCTCTCCCAAAAACATGTCAGAAGGTAGATTGGCTAAGATGAGTTGCCCCCAGGTGTGAACTGGTGTCCTCTGGATCCACCCTGACCAGGATAAGCTCTTACTGAGTGAAAGAGTAAGAAACAAATCGATTGACCGACGAATACATTATGTACAAAATAATGATGTTTTTAAAAAGTGTGTAATTGTATTCATTGATACATTTATTCATTTGTTTATTTATTTATTTATTTTTGTCCTTCTGGCAGATCCTCTGTTAGCCTATTAATATCCCTTTTTCCACTTTCCCATGACCAGGCCGGGCCCCCTGCTGTCATTTTGTTTGCTTGTGCATAGGGTCAGCCTTGGTATAGTCAGTTACTCTGTGTGAACATAACCAAATTTGACAAAAAGTTAGTTAACAATAATAATAATAAGAATAATAATAATAATAACAAGCTCTGGGTAGTGTCGCTTTTTTTAAAATTATTTATTTTTTTTGCATTCCCACCCCCGAGCTGGCATGTCTGGAAAATCGTGGACTATTTATTCAATTCTTTAGCAAAGGAACATCTGGAAGCAGTCAGTGAAGTCTGCATAGGAGGAGTGGGAGAGAAGGAGGGAGCTTGGTCTCAGACTCACTCCCCAGACAAGCATCACTGCGTTTGGTGAAAAGGGCCATCATCGGCGACTGCGGTCGTCTCTTTTCTCTTTCTCTTCCTCGGAACAGAGCAAGGACGAACCTCAGAGTCCTGTTTTTCTCTTCTTCTTCTTTTTTTTTTTAATCATTGCGGCACGCGCGCACAGTGTCTACGCCTGCTGTCGGATCAACGCGGATGGGAATCGATCGCAGCGGTTTGCGTTCAACCCCGCGACACGTTTAATCTTCGGCCTGGAATGCATTAAAAAAAAATATTTTTCCCCCCTTCTTTGGCGGTTTTTATGCTGCGTCCAGTTTTAAAGACATTAGAAAGAGACAAAAGGATATTCCGATTATCATTGGCCCAAGTCGGGCTCGTGCTGGGTTTCTTCTTAGCTAGGGCCCGGATGTTCTAAGGATGCACTGGTTCGTTTTCTTAGACGGCTCGAGCGATTATTTATTCCCGCTTTTTAACTCCATCATGGGAATAAGGTAATATTCACTCAACCCACGAAAGGGGCAACTTGAGCGTCTTCGTCCTCCTTCCTTCATCTTTAAAAAAATTTTTTTGGGGGATGTTTTTCCTTTTTATTTCACAACCTTTTTCGCTCCTTTCACCTTACTGACACAAAAGCTGGGCTGCGTCTATGTTCAGTGAGAGCAAAACATGTATATACCGGAGGAAACCCTTGAAAACCATCAAGGTAACGTTTCAGTTGTTTTTTTTCCCTCCTAACTGCGAGCTCCTAACTGCGAGCTGTGCGCGTGTGTGCGTGTGCGTCTGTGCGTCTGCGTGTGTGCGCGCCATATGGATAGCTTGTTAGGGAGGGGACATGATTCTTATGAGCGTCTTATCTCTGTGAAGTACAAAAAAAAAAAAAAAAAAAGCCAGAATCTCCATGTTAGGGTCTCATACGCGTCGCCTGCTAATTATAGAGCGATCACTCTAAATTTCTCCTCGGCTGCGACAGAGGAGCGACAAAAAAAAAAAAAAAGAAAAAAAGGGCGGCCACAAAGAAATCACACAAGCAGCAGTATTTAGGTCAAGCTAGAATCATAACTGATTGACCTGTGGATCTGATTTCGGTATGATCCGACCACAGACGCGACGAGTGCATACAGAATCCGATCTACCGGTGGGTAGGACTCAGGTAGTGCTGAAACTGGTTGTGGAGCTGTGATTGAGGTCAGTGCTGCTGCTACCTCCACACCGACCGACAGAAACCAGCACCGACAAACACGAGTGGTGCAGATAGAAATTTATTAAATGCAAAAATGAGTCTGTTGATCTGATGGTTTTGGTGAGAAAACACCATCTATTATTATTATTATTATTATTATTATTATTATTATTATTATTATTATTATTATTATGGAAATAATTACAAGGCAGGTCTCTAGCTGTTTTTGCAGGGGTTTTTTTCACAAAAAAAGTGAAAATATCATGACTATATCTAGTATATCTAGTATTTCCTATAATAAAATAGCAATAAACCTATTATTATTATTATTATTATTATTATTATTATTATTATTATTATTATTATTATTACTAATATTAGACTTAAAAAAAAACAACTAATTATCAGCTTTAATTTTTCTTCTTGACTGAAATTAGGGGGGAAAATAATCTAGAATTAGACCTAATAATCTTATATTTGGTTTCTTGTAATCTTATGGAATGCTAGATAAATCTGACTACATTTGAGATATTTTCACTTACTAAAATGTTTTTGTAATCCCCACATATTTAACACGTCTTACTCGAAAACCTTAAAAGTACGACATCAATCACGTCAGAATTCAGTTGAATTTCTTCCTAGATGGATTTCTAGAAGTAGTGCTGTCATGCTGGCAATGAACGCAATTGAGATTATGTAGAAAAATGATACACTTTTGTGAATCATGCCTACAGTATTTGCAGTAAACAATGCAAAATAACACCTTTGACTCACCCTCGTGTTTTATAAGCATATTTATAGAATATTTATTTACATTTTATAGATTAATTTGATGAGGGACGTGAATCACGACCCACTGCCAAGCCTTTACTAACACAGTACTACGATTACATCACAACTTCATGACATAGTGTAAGTGAACATTTTTGTACACCTTATTAAACAGAGCCAACCATCGCCGATGGCTGAGGGGTGGGGTTTGAATGTTTTTTTTTTTTAAAGTAGTGTTTATGTTTGTGCACATGTTGTGGGCTGCCGGAGCGACAGGTAGCCACAGCCTCAGACAGCCAGAGAGAATATTAACACATAGATAAACACAAGGGAGAATTCTCCTGACATCCTAGAGCAGCCTGTGAGAACTTTTTTTTAATGGGATTTTGTCAGAATGCTTAGGATTGATGTGTTCACTTCTGAGTCTTTAAATAAAGCCTTAAAACTGAACAAAATCATTAACCTTTTCCTCATATGCACTGCAAAATCCTGGTGGAGCTTTAATCTGTTCACACGTTGCTTTGCTTTTTCTTTTTTTTTTAAAAATCACCCAGGGACATTTAGATAACCTGAATGGAAATAGATGAATGCCTTATTTTTGCATATGTTTACATGAGGATCTTTTAATAACGTAATAATTCTAATGCCTTAGCCGCTCGGCGTTACAGCTCATTTGAGAGAAAGTAGTATGGAAATAGAACTGGCTAGCGTTTTTATTTCTTGTTGGAGAAGTGTTACAGATTGCAAAACAGGTGAATTTGTACACTTGGTCAAGATAATGTAACTGACTATATAATATTATACTATTAATAGTGTATGAATAAAGGCTTTTAGGTTCCATGAGCCGTGTGATGCAGTGGACTTCAGCAACTTACTTTCCCTTTCAAATGGAAAAAATACTGCTTTCAGATCATGTCGTAATATCTTTGCATTTATTTTCCATTACACAAGCTTGTACGTAAAAATCTCACAACGTTACAAACATAAAATCTCACAAAGTAAACGGCGCCAAGTTTCATCAGAGAAGACCTCTCTGTATTTGACTGCATTCATACCTTCTCCAATTCTGACTAGTCTCCCTGTCCCTGCTACTTAGAAAGCACCCCCACAGCTTGATGCTGCCACCACCATGCTTTACTGTAGGAATGTATTAGCTAGTGTCTGGTTTTCGCCAGACATCTTTCTTGGGGTTCGGTTAAATCAGTCTTTCTCTCAGAATGCTCTCAGAATCCTTTAAGTCTATGTAAAAATGTAAAAAAAAAAAAAATTTTTTTTTAAAAATTATACCCCTGGAAGGAGGTTGACAGTGTTTTGTGGAAAAAACCTTTCACCTGACAACACTTATAATCAAATGTATAAAGTTGACTCGACTTATAGCCCCCTCAAAACCCCTAGCGGTTCAGAGTATACAAGATACTGTCCCAGTATTTTTTAGGAACACCACACTAATACTGTGTAGCACCCACCTTTGCTCTCAGAGCAGCCTCAGTTCTTCACGGCATGGATTCAGATATACATTCATTCTGTGAATCTCCCATTCTACTACATGCTAAAGGTGCCTTATCAGATTTACATTTGGTGACTGAGGAGGCCACCGAAGTGCACTGAACTCATCGTCACGTGTGCGGACAGGTTGGAGACATCTTGTGCTGTGTGACACGTCGCGGTATCATGCTTGAAGTAGTCATTATAAGATGGTAGAGATCTCAACGATAATACCCAGATAGGATTTGGCATTCAATCGATGCTCGACTGGCATTAAGGTGTCCAATGTGTTCCAAAAAAAACATTCCCCACACCATTACACCACCAGCATTTGATGCCAAATTCTGACCCTACCATCTGCACGTCAGTGACGAATCAAGATTCATTAGATCAGGTGATTTTTCAGACCTTTCACCGTCAGTGAGCTTGTACCCACTGTAGCTTCAGATTCAATGTACTGTAGTCTTCTGCTGTTGTAGCCCATCTGCCTCAAGGTTTGGCATGTTGTGTGTTCTGAGATGCTTTTATGCCCACCACAGTTGTTAGTAGTAAGTGTAGTTGCTGTAGTTTTCTTTTCAGCTCGAATCTGTCTGGCATCAACAACTATGTAATGCTCAAAGTCTCAGAGATCACATTTTCCCCCTTCTCATGTTTGTGAACATTACCTGAAGCACTTGAATTGTATCTGCATGCGTTTATGTATTGTGCTGCTGGCACATGATTGGCTGCATGAATGAGCAGGTGTACAGGTGTAAAGTTCAATCGCATGTTCAATCGTATGCTGAGTTGGACATCTAATCAAACTTGTAACGATACATGCAATAATCTTTAATTCATGTTCAAATTTGTTTATCAGATTATGTGTAACTGACTAGTGTGTAGGATTGGTGATCAGATAGGAAATCCGTAGTGTAATCTGAGCTCACAAACAGATTTGATGCCAAATGTGCCAAAAACAATAGTTAAGTGAATGAACTGAAATCCAAACAAACTATTCTACCTCGTTGTTTAATTTGCCTTCCATGTTATCCCAAACAATATGTTCCAGTTGTTTTCCAACTGTTCACCCCACTCCCCTGAGGCACCGACACTGAGCTGGCATGTTGGCGAAGGGTTCATTTCATAATAATTCTGTAAAAAAGTTTTTCAGTGTGTGGTGTGAGATCTAATTGAAAATGCAGCCTCCTCCCTGATCAGTGGCAGAGTTCCACCACCACAATTCCAAATTCCACTCTAACCACCAGGTGCATGCAAAGAACCCCATTGGTATAGAAGTGTAATCACAGGTAAATTGATTATGAGGAGCCCCAGTCCCACTTATTGTCAAACATGTAAGCATTATTGTCAAAAATGGCTGACTGTGGTGCTCTGAGCATTACTGGTGCTAGTTTTAATAGAACGTAAAATCATATACTGTACAGTCATGTGAAAAAATGGAAATCGTTGGCTTTTTTTTGCCGTATTTGGACAAGCAAACATTTGATCCTCTTTGAAACAGTGCCTATTAATAAAGTTGATATACTATCAAATGACACATTCAATTGACATTTTGTAGTAATTTTCACAATTTAAATTAACAAAAAAACAACAACAGATCAGTCACATGGAAAAACTAAGTACACCTCTACATTTATCAAACCTTCAAATCCATAAAATTAGAATCAGGTGTTGAAGACTGGGTGCCAATGATTAGAACCTGCTTAGGGAGTGCAGGTGGAACCTGTCTTATTTATACTTCTCTCATATCTAGTGTCTGGTGTTCCCTTTGCTATTGAGGTGTGTGGTGTCAACATGCCAAGATCTAAAGAGTTCTGTAAGGCTGTAAGGCCTTCAGAAAAAAGATTGTGGATGCCTATGAGTCTGGCAAGGGATTTAAAAAGATCTCCAAATTATGTGAAATACATCATTCCACTGTAAGGAAAATCATCTACAAGTGGCGCAGATTTCAAACGACCAGCAAATCCAGCCGAAGGGCAGACCATCTGATGCAAAAAGAAGTCTCCAGGAACCCCAAAATTTCATCACAGGATCTGCTAGTAAGTCTTGTGACTGTTGGTGTCAAATGCATGCTTCTACAATCAGAAAGAGATTGCACAAATTTGACCTGCATGGGAGGCGTGCCAAGAAAAAGCCTTTGCAAGACTACAGCTTGCCAACAAGCATACAGGCTAAGACCAGGCCTTTTGGAATAATGTGCTCTGGACAGAATCAAAGATAGAGTTGTTTGGCCATAGTAACAGCAGACATGTTTGGTGCTGGCCAAAGACAGCTTTGCAGGAGAAGCACCTCATACCAACTGTGAAGTACAGTGGTGGTAATGTTATGGTTTGGGGTTGCTTCGCTGCCTCAGGGACTGGACAGCTTGCATTCATTGATTCAACTATGAATTCTGCATCATATCAAAGAGTGCTTGAAGATAAGGTGAGGCCATCTGTCTGAAAGTAGAAGTTGAACTGAAAGTGGGCCTTTCAACAGGATAACGATCCTAAGCACACTAGCAAATCCACCAAGGAATGGCTCAAAAAGAAGAAATGGAGGGTTATGGAATGGTCTAGTCAAAGCCCGGATTTGAATCCCATTGAAATGTTTGAAACGGGCAGAACATGCAAGAAAACCCGCAAACATCTTGCAACTGAAACAATATTGCATGGAAGAGTGGTCAAAAATTCCAGCAAGCCTGGTGGACAATTCTGCTTAGGTAAGACATGCCTCTGAACTGACCACTTTGACATGGATGTACTCAAAATCATTTGTGAACTACAGATTCACGTCTGATTTAACTGTGCATTGCAGGTGGATCAGTATTAATGGCAGTTATATAGTACTATCACATCAGTATATTATAGCTGTTTATACCATGAGGGTTTATATTGTAATGCGGCATCCTGTACAAGTGTGTGGCAACCACATATGGGTGTGATGGTCAGTGTGTGTGTGTATGTGTGTGTGTGTGTGTGTGTGTACAGTCCTCTCCGAAAGGGTTGGAACAGCATGGCCAATTCTTTTGTTTTTGCTATACACAGAAGACATTTGTCTTTGAGTGCAAAAGACGAATATGAGACGATAGATCAGAATTCCAGCTTTCATTTCCTCATATTTACATCAAGATCTGGTAAACAACTTAGAAAATGAATCACCTGATTTTTAGGTGAGCAAAATATTGGAAGGGATAGTCTTGAAGTAAGTTATAGTAAATAACACTTACCATTTGATTGCATGTCCCTTGCTTACAATAACTGCATCAAGCCATTGACATCACCAGACTGTTGGTTTCTTATTTTGTGTTGCTTCTCCAGGTTTTTACCGCAGACTCTTTCAGTTGTTGTTTGTTTCGGGGGGTTTCTCCCTTCAGTCTCCTCTTCAGGAGGTGAAATGCTGCTCAGTTGGGTTAAGGTCTGGTGATTGTCTTGGCCAGTCTAAAACCTTCTAAAACCCTGATGAAGTCCTTTGTTGTGTTGGCAGTGTGTTTTTGGGTCAATAGGCAGTGAGACCACTGAATTCATGAGTTCCATCATCAATAATGATTAGTGAGCCTGTCCCAGAAGCAGCCATGCAAGCCCAAGCCATGATACTACCTCTACCATGCTTCACCAATAAACTTGTATGTTTTGGATCATGAGTAGATCCTTTCTTTCTCCACACTTTGGCCTTTCCATCACTTTGGTAGAGGTTCATCTTGGTTCCAGAACTTTTGTGGCTCATCTCTGTATTTCTTTGTGAATTCCAATCTGGCTTTCTGATTCTTACTGCTGATGAGTGGTTTGCATCTTGTGGTATGGCCTCTATATTTCTACTCTTAAAGTCTTCTTTGAATGGTGGATTGTGATACTGTACCTTTACCCCTGTCCTTTGGAGGTTGTTGGTGATGTCACTGACTATTTTCTGTCATCAGCTGCTGCTGTTTTCCATGGCCGACAGGAGTGAAACCTGATGTGGTCTTCTGCTGTTGTAGCCCCATCCATCTCAATGTTTGATGTATTGTGTGTTTGTCATGCCAGCGCCGGAATTCACCCGAAACTCCACTTCCAAAAACACATCACGACCTACAAACATGGCTACCATGGACTACAATCCCCAGCATATTACTCCACCGGCACATTCACACTCACCTGAGTTTTTATCATGCACACCTGTTCCCAATCACACATACACCCTATGTATACACGCACTCTTTGCAAAGTAACGCTCAGCATACATTTACCTGACTTACCAAGCCTTGCATATTGTGTCTCGCTGTTCTCGTTTTCGATCTTGCCTTGTTGCTATGCTTTTGGATTTGCCCACGTTATTCTGTTTGCTGATGGGCAACATAATATAATAGGGTAGTGGTAGCTCAGTGATTAAGACATTGGGTTATTGATCGGCAGGTCATGAGTTCAAAGCCAAGCTGCCACTGTTGGGCCCTTGAGCAAGCTTCTTAACCCTCAGCTGTATAAATGAGATAAATGTAAGTCGCTCTGGATAAGGGCGTCTGCCAAATGCCGTGAATGTACAATAGTCTAAGATTAGAAATGATTAACAAGTATGCACTAACCGCTTTGTGTAAACAAATGTCAGATCTGGGGAGAGCTTTGGGAAGAGTCTGTCCACTTCTGGAGTCAGTCTCAGCATTAATGTTTTATGACTTCCTCTTAATATTGCACTCAGTGATAAATACATAATATTAGTAATATTTAACTTGCATGCACTGGTTTAGTAAATGTGGTGGTAATATCTATACAATATAATCTATATAGTCTATACTAATTATCAAAGTATTCATTCAGGACATTCAGTTCATTATTATACTCTGTGGCAGAGATTCAGAATCTTTTCCTACTAGTAAGAATGACGGAAATTATTCAACAGAGTCAACAGAGCTCCTCTCAGATAGGACTAACTCTTACCCTAAATATAGCCACAAGCAGCAATTATCAGGGTCAGAGCACATTTCACGAGTAGCATCCCAAATGGCAACTCCTATGAGGGTACATACTGTACAGTACTGTAGAATACTAGAGGGTCGGTAGAACAACATGCCTTTGAAGTTTTGTGACAATTAACCAATTCTAGCCCCATCAGATGCCTGATGAAGAAGCTGAGCGGCAGCCATGATTTTTAAGTGATCAAATGATAAAATGAAAATCAGCATTGCCACCAGCATGTCAATCAGGAAGGCTGATTCTTTTTGACTGGGTTTTATTCCTGTATACATTAAATGACCATAATAATAATTGTCTTTGTTCATCATCAACGTTTAGCAGAGAATCATAATAAGAAATGTAGCCATGTGATGATTGGGATCCTTTACAATAGCATACCCAGTGGCTACTTCTTGGCAAGTTACCTAGAGAGAGAATAGCTGGATATACTGTTCCAAGTTTTGTGATGATAGCTCAATACTAAACATTGACACTACATCAATGTCTTTCAAGTAATTAAATCAAAACCACACATGCACACAGAAAGAAAATTGCATTGAATGAAACAGAGATTATGTAGAATAATACACGTTTGTGACACCTGTTAATTCTTTCCCAGATGTTGGTGGTAAAATATACAGTCAAGACTACGCTTCAGTAATTCCCCAAAATGTTTTGACATTTATAAACACTTTGGTTGTTACACGCCAATCAATCCCTGTGTGGCGGAGCTGGTTTTACTCAAACAGTTGTAACTCAAGAGTGGTTGAATGGATTCGGACAAAAACTAAAAGCCATGTTCAGAATTGTATTCTGAGGATGCCTCCAAAGAGTGGGCCACGGTCTCCTGTAGGGAGTGGAGTTAAAATCAAATACCTGTTTCTCATGTGCTCTTAAATGAGAATGAGCTGAAATTTGGTATACTGCATCAATGTAAGTGTACTTCTAATGATGACCGCATTTACTCAACAAAAATGGCCATCATAAGCATCAGCTTTCAGCAGGGATTTTACAAGTTTAGCACTGATCTACTGTCACAAACCTTGAAAATTATATAGTAAAATGTGTTTGTGTGGTCTTCTTTTACATAATGTTAATGAATTATGGATTTAATCAAATGAATAGTCTATGTGACAATATCCAGAATTGTAAATGTTGTTGGAGTGCCCCTGGGTATTTTTTTATTTTGTATTTTTCAATCCTATAGATTCCATTCTTTAAAGACATGTTCAACAGGTGATGCTAATATGTCATTCCCATTTTAAATAATAATAATAATAATAATAATTATTATTATAATTATAATAATAATAATAATTATTATTATTATTATTATTATTTGCACCATGTGGCTCAGCAACATAACAGAATTCAAAAGTTAAATGAATTTTACTTTTACTTGTTGTAATGAATAATATGTGCAATATCATATTACACTAAAGGATGGCAACATGAGCCTATGAATCTTCATAAACATGCATCAGAAGACTTCATTAGTTCTATTACAGTACATTTAAATCCATAGTATTACAATATTTAAGTGACTATTGTCAAGATTTATAAAAAAAAAAAAAAACAGATGAGAAACACCAATAAAATGGGGTATTTTCACTAAAATCACTGGCAACCCAGTAACAAACAGTTTTTACAGTCCCCTCCGTAAGTATTGGAATGGCAAGGCCAGTTATTTTGTTTTGGTATTGAGATCAAAAATTGAATATGAGCTGATAGATCAGAATGTTTAGCTTTCATTTCCTGATATGTACATCTAGATGTGTTAAACAACTCGTGTTGAACAAGGCGCCAAATACTGGAACATGTGGCTGAGAGGTGTTTCTTGTTGCCCAAGAATGTCCTGTTAAATAGATTTTTTTAACTATTAATAACTCTATATGTCTGCTCTTGGTTTGAGCCCTGGGTTTCACCTGTGAAGGCTGCATTTGTTGTTTAAAAAAAAAAAAAGATAAACCAACATGAAGACCAGAGAGCTGTCTATGGGAGAAAAGCAAGCCATTTTGAAAAGGGAACTTCAATCAGAGCCATTGATCAAGCACTGGCCATAGCCAATACAGCAATTTGCAATGTCACAGAAACCAATGGTCTACTAACAACCAGACATCGAACAGGTCGGCCAAGGAAAACAACAGTTGATGAATGTTCAAGACAAAGTTTTGACAAGGGTGCTTTAGTTTGGGGCACACAAAGCTTTAAAGGTTTATTCACGACGAAATTCTGAGGACGTTTGCTGGGGCTGTGCATGGTCACCCATAGGGGGTGTGGTTAAGTTCAAGTACATTTTTGTAGGGTATCATAAATCTGAAACACCATAACAACCACCTGTTGTTATGAAGTCACCAGAAGTCAGCAAACAGGAAGTGAGAGCATATCTCAGTAACGGTGTGACTTATTTAGACCAATCCTCATATGTACGTGTAGTACCAGGTGAAGGACCAGGACCTTAGGTACTGCTCATAACTGTTAAACCACTCAACATCAAATCATTATTCTTCTTTCTGTTGATTTCCTGGAAGGTGTTGAATATTTTGGCAAAACACCCCCACCCCAAAAGCCTTTTGTTGTTCTTCTTCTAGAACCTTCTAATTTGAACCATTGCATTGTCAGACTATGATGAACAAAACATTTATCAGATTTTTAATATTCAACATGTCTGTAATGCATAAACAAATTTGATTGTGAAGTCGCCAAAAAAAATTCTATCAAATTGATCTTTGGAACAAACGCTGATGGGCTCAATGACTTCTGGTCTTCCTCTGTTGCTAAGAGGTAGGACCAGATGGTGCTTGGCTCCTTATTTGTAGATTGCAGCTAGATTTATTATTATGGTTCCACATGGCCATCTACAGCAGTCCATAAAATACTTCGCATGTTTTTTGTTAAATTTGGCAGAGTGATAGACAACTGTCTCAGCTGCCAACACAACAATTTCGGTGTATGCCCCTCAAGCACTCTAGTAAATTTCCAACAGAGCAAAATTGGATGTACGGTTGCAATAATAACACCACAACACAGCAGAGAAACACGATTACACTTTTCTCTGATTCTTTGTGGCATGTCAAGTTTCAATGGATACCATGATGTTAAGTTCTGCCTTATTGCATTTCCACCAGCTTTTTTGCTTTTTCTAAATCAGCCATCACAAAATTTGGGTCACAGCATTGTAAGATCAACCCGAACAAAACTTGTTTCTCTGGTTTCTGATATGCAGGACGGTTCGCCCATAATGTGCAAATGAATTTGATGGAGAAGTCGCCAAACAGGAAGTGAGGGCATATCTCCGCAACGGTGTGACGTATTCAGACCAAACTTCGTAGGTGAGTGAAAGACCAGGATCTAACGACTCCAAGAAGTTTTGTCTAAATTCACCATGAGGGGGCACTAGTAGTAAAATTAATAAAACTACTCATAACATTTGAACAAAAATTCTTCTTTCTGTTGATTCCCTGGAAGATCCCAAGTGTACCAGATGTAGTCGGCCATTTTAAAACTTTTTTTGTTTGCTTCTTGTCCTACAAATTTTGTCCAATCATCAGAAAATGTGAAACTTGGATTTGCATGAAACTTGAAATTCTTATACAGGAAAAGATTCTGAGGTGATAACCAAAGTTTGGGGTGTGGTCATTCATAGGGGGTGAGATAACGGTTTCTCGAGAACCACAATTAACTACTTTTACAAACTAGTCCTAGGATGTAGGATCAAACAATTGGTGTCAGACTACTGAGGATACTGTAGTGTGAGTCTAAATAATTATCAAAACCATGTTAACATTTATAATCAATATGGCTTTCACATGCCAATCAGTTCTTATAAGGCAGAGGCTAATTTACTCAAACAGCTTGTCAAGTCAAGTAAAACAAAGACAAGTTTGTTCTAAAATTGTAAATAGACTAGAACAGAACTGGAGGTTTTAAATTTAAAAAAAGGTTAGGCTGTTCCATAGCCGAGGAGGACAGAAAAGGCCGGGTCACCCTTATGCCTTAAACAAGAGCAATAGCCCTTAGCATTCAGGATTTGATTGGTTGCATGGATTTGCACCAAACCTAAAGGTTATGTACCAGAAACCATCTCTATATTTCTTTGCGAATTCCAATCTGGCTTTCTGATTCTTACTGCTGATGAGTGGGTTGCATCTTGTGGTACGGCCTCTATATTTCTGCTCTCAAAGTCTTCTTCAGACGGTGGATTGTGATACCTTCACCCCTGCCCTGTGGAGGTTGTTGGTGATGTCACTGACTGTTGTTTTTGGGTTTTTCTTCACAGCTCTCACAAAGTTTCTGTCATCAGCTGCTGTTGTTTTCCTTGGCCGACCCATTCGGTGTCTGTTGCTCAGTACACCAGTGGTTTCTTTCTTTTTCAGAACATTCCAAATTGTTGTATTGGCTATGCTTTTCATATTCGACACGATTCATCAGTAACACACAATCAAATCTGATTGTGAAGTCACCAAACAGGAAGTGAGTCCATATCTCAGCAATAGCTTGACGTATTGCCACCAGATTTAGCATATCTCCTTGGCAACTAGCCCTTATGGTCTCACTATGGTCATGTAACGGAGTAGAGACGGATGCAAGAGCAGATAGGGATAGTGAACGTTTAATATATATATATATATATATATATATATATATATACACAAACATAGACCAATGACCTAAACACAGCTACAGGAAACAACGGCAAAGAAAGACAAACGCAAGACAACCTGTGCAGTGCAAAATGTGACTATATATACACACAAGTGCTCGTTAACAACAATGTGAAACAGGTGCAGGTGGTCATGTGACAGTGATGCAGTGGGGTGCAGTGGCTGTTGGGGACTGTAGTCTCAAGTTCATATCCATGACAGCACTAAGGGATGGGTCCATAAAGTGCTTGGCTCCTTAGTCGCTGCTATATTTGACTTTACAAATGTACAAATTACAGTTTGCAGCCCAAAACTAGTGGGGAGGTTAGCATCTCTGAATATGAAAAACTCATTTGATAAATTTTGTCAGTCTTCATTTTCATAACGATTGATAAGATCTCATAAGATCTGTAGGAGGTGTAGCTAAATAGGTCAAAATAAAAAAAAAAGTGCTGCAAGAAGAACCAATGTAAATCACTAATGAATTAACTATAAACCACAAATCATGATATTGAACAAAAGATGTCTGAGGGACAAAAGTCTTTGTTCTGACTAGTCCAGTACAGAATTTCTGACCAAAAATCCACTATACAACTACAGTATATCTGGGCATTTGTTTAACTTCCTATTTCCTAATGAATGAGTAAATGCTTTAGGGAAGAAATGTTACTAATCAATACAATGCATAGACAGAAATGGAGCAAGCTAAGGATGCAGATAGAATGGCAAGATAGATGGAAGGGTGTTTGTCATAGTATGTGGAAGATAGATGAAAGTCTTCCAGAACTTATGCTTTTTCCTGAACCTCGTCCCTCCATCTACCTCTCTGCAGCAGAGATCCCTGCTTGTGACACATCAAGACTGGATTATTGCAATGCAGGGTCTGAATAAGTTGCAGTATGTGCAGAACTATGTGCTGCTAGGGTTCTTACCCACACCAGACCAAGGGAACACTCACACTTAAAAATTTACACTTGCTCCCTGTTCACTTCTGTATACAGTATAAAAATATTCTTTGATCTTTAAGTCCCCGCCTACTTATCTAACCTCCTACTCACCAGCACTCACTGTTCTGCTCTCTGTCCCTTCATCTTGGCTCTGCACCAGAGGAGATATAGACTTTTACTGTCACTGCTCCAAAACCATGGAACAATTTCACTGCCCCAAAACCATGGAACAATTTTTCCTCCCATCCTCATTTCAAAACACAAATTAAAAGACACCGTACCAACTTGATTTCCACCCACTCAGTGACTCATTTTGCGTCTGTCCTGTATTGTGCCCTCTACATTTTAGTTTGCTGTCTGTTTTTATCTTGTAGTTATATAAACATGCTATTAGTGGTCAGTAGTTTGAAATGTAACAATACAAAGTTCAACAATACCAAAAACATATCCACATATCTGAGGCAAGCAGTACTGTAGGTCATCAACCACGTTTGCTAGCACTGATTCCTCTAATGATTTGTTCAAAAACCTGAATGAAGAAATACTTAAATACTTAAGAAATACTTAACCTTGACCCTAACCCTAACCCATAGATTGAAGGAAATGAGATACAAAAGGCATTTGGGTGATGGGACAGTAATTGGAGAGATCGGAGGGGTCAGGAGGTGATTTCTTAAGGAGTGGTTAAACAAAAGTCTTAAACAAGTCTTAAAGACTTGGGAACATAGCCTGAGCTGCACAACAAATTTAGTAATAATTTAGTAATAATAAGTTTAGTAATAGCTGCCTGATCACTGATGATAATTCCAAAAGTAACTCGTACGGTATTGAGTCACGAACACAGGTGGTTGGTCTAGAGGACAGCATTAATGGCATAGATCCTGTTGTACCCAGTAGGACTAAACTCATAGAGACATGGGATATCTATGACTGGCAGGGTATCTATGACTGCAGGTGTGAGTGGTGTAAGTCTACTAATTCAGCAGCATTTGTTCAGGAGAACTGTAATTATCTTGCTAATATTGATAGGAATGAGATATTATGGTGTGATTAAACTTGTGAGTGGGGCCTAAGGCAAATGTAGGTCATAGTCCTTGAACAATGAACTAATAGACAAACGTTTGGGGTTCAGAGATCTTATGTTTAGTAGACTCAGCTATAAGTTAACTATGCTACTTGTTTCACGAACGGCAAGTGGAGATGGATGCAAATACAGTTCAAACGTTTATTAAAAGAGAGGCAGACAGACAAATGCAAAACCTGAATCGAAATCATGAACAGGAAAAAGGCAGAAGTCAGCCAATCGGCAAACAACAAAGACTGGGCAATTCAAGAGCGTAAACGAGAAAACAAAACAATATCAAGAACCAGGAAATCAGAACACAGAACAAAGTCTCTGTAATGACAGACGGCTAAACGCTCAACAATACTTTGCACAGGACAAAGACACACAGGGGTTTAAATGCACAAACTAATCAAGGAGGAAACTAAGAACAGATGTGAATAATAAAGACATGTGAGGGATACAACCAGGTCTCTGTAACCATGGTTTACCTGTGAGACACGTTTTTTTTGCCTTTGTTGCAGTCTCATGGCCGTGAGTACCAATCACTTTTTTCTTTTACAATCAGTGCATAGTTGTATGAAAGGAACAGCAATAAAACGTGCACTTTTACATTCTGTATCGTACAAGCTAAGGTCACCCTGCTGTTTTGAAATGATATAAACTCTGAAGGCTTTTTCAAATGCAGCAAAAACCAGGCTATAGTGACACAGTGCCACTGAGCTGAATATTTTCTCTCACGTGTTTCTGTCGCATGAGCAGCTGCCTGTCACCCTCAGAACACTGTGTGTAGATAAAAAGGAGAGCCTGAGTGAAAGAAAGGAGTTGATATACTAATTAGAGACACAGGAAACGGCTGTTTGTGACACATTATCACTGTAGCCTAGTGTAACGGTGTGTGTGTGTGTGTGTGTGTGTGTGTGTGTGTGTGTGTGTGTGTGTATTAGAGTGAGAGAGGTGCTGCCTCTAATCCTGACCTTAATCTGTATCTTGTATATACCTATTCGGCTACTTTAGGCATCTTGGGTGGAACAGAAAAAGTTCATTATCATTTCAGATGGTCATCATCTATTCCAATCTATTTTGGATACTTTGCAATCGGAAATAACTTAGATTAGATTTTAAGTACACCAAAGCTTATAAACATGATACCGATTGCTAAATGATGATCTGCATTTTAGTCTTTGCTGTGTCTCTTATGGTGGTGGTATTCCTACTAAGTTAACGTAAATAAGATCACCTTCATGTTTAATTCTTTATATGAGAAATGTGATGAAAGAGAGTACAGGATTAACACTGTTCCTTTTCCTTGGTAATAAGAGAGAATGAAATAAGAGTAACTCTATCACCAGACTCATCTCCTTATCTAGGCCAAGTCTGATATGTAGGCTTCGTACATATATTAGATCACCTCCCTAGAGATCAGTCTTGCTTTCTTTCTCAAAACCCCTGTATAAAAGCGTACCATCTCACTAAGCCTAACACCGCACCAAGCTAATGCCCTGAATTATCTTTACTTAACACAGTGTAGACCAGCAACACAAGAGACAAAACGTACATGGACGGATGGGTGAAATGATGTGGCGTTTTTCAGTACTTGCTAATCGTGACATTTTAAGAATTCATCTCGACATGAATATGTATTGATGCTGTAGGTCAGATTTACTGGGACATGAATGTGCCTTCTGCATGGAAAGCTATACGGTTGTATACAAGACTATGCAAAAGTCAGTTTAATGTTATGGCATTACCAAACAACAGTACATTGCTTGCTTGTTTTAGCTTCCTGGAATTTATAGGTGACAGGTGTTGAATTTGTAATTAATTATAATACCGATGATCTGGTCTCTCTAACATACTGTACAGATATGAATAATTTCATTATTATTTGCCCTTCTAATCTCCCAATAGTAACTTGGATATGTTTTATTGGTCCACTTGGGGAGTGGCCCAATAGCACGTACGTAAGGCCAGTGTTAGCCCACTGATGGCTACCCAATGGCATCAGCCACCAGCGTTGCCCTGGCTTTTACTTCCTAGCAGTCTGCCACTGGTGAAAGAGCATTTCAGACAAATGTCTACTTGTTTGTTGCTCAGTACACCCCCGCTACCCCTTTTTTGCCCTTTGTAAATCGATTTAATTGCATTAGTAAACTAGAATAGTAATATATCATAAATAAATTCAAGCAGTTGTGTTTTTATTTGTATTTTTACAATGACAAATTCATAGAATAAATATAGTTTTTAATTTTTATTTTTTATTACAGAACATTCCCTACACTGTTATAATATGCCTAACCACACACATCTTTCCATACACTTCTCTATTAATGTAGCTATAAAATGCTACACTTATTGTGTGTGTGTGTGTGTGTGTGTGTGTGTGTGTGTGTGTGTGTGTGTAGAGGCCTGGAAAAACCCTTCACATGCTATTCATAGTTCATATTGTAATATCGAGAAACAACACATTAGTGACGCTTTAATAAAAACAATTCTCATTTATACTCAGTTATATAATAATTCTCAGTTATACAGTATGTTTACAATGGGGAATGTGTAATAATTTTGTCCAAAACACACACACACACACACACACACACACACACACACACACACACACACAGCACAACGTTGGAAACTTGTAGGGGGGTTGGCAGTTATAATCATCCCCAGTTACAGCTCAAAAGCCAGACAAAAAGACTTTACACAGGAAACAGGTTAACAGTGGTGCACACGTATTTTTTGATTGTATCTGCAATACTTAGACATTATATGCAGAACCTGGCAACCTTGTTCACAAGACCAAGTTTATTACCATGATACGAATAGGAGTTGGACTATAGAACTATAGTTAATTTTTCACACCTGAGTCTGCTGAAAGCCACGATCAACTGATTAAACAGGTGGAATCAGGTGTGGCTCCTGCTGGATTGGAAAGAAAACCCATGCTGCACCCACACCGGCCCTTTCCGGATAAGCTTGGACACCCTTGTAGAACAATTATTATACAATATTATACAATCATTATAAATAACCGCAATGCCCTCTTCTCTGCCAGTTAGACTAGGACGGTGTATACAGCTGTGTCCGAGAGGGCTTCATTTAATGTTACGTACTAAAACAAACTTTCTGAGTATTTCTAGATTTTTTTGAACAATTGTTTGTCATCTCTTCCAGAATGTCTTTAATTATGTTATGCGCAGTGTGCTACTCGTCGAGACCTTTAAGCTTAATGCACATCATTGGAAAGGTTCTATTTAAGGGATGTTTAGATTTAACAGAGCTGGCAGTAATTAAGCCTGGGTGTGTTTAACCTAATTGAACCCAATGACTACATGCATTAGCCCTTATTATTATATTATGAGGGTGAGTCAAATGAAAACCTTAAAAGTGCGACACAAAATAAAATCGAATCAATTTTTTTTTTTTTCTGGAGGAATCCGAACACTTGTTAGGGTAAGCGCTGGAACATTTGCAATGAGCGAAATATGTAGAAAAATGATACACTTTTGTGACACCTATTTGCAATAAACAATGCAAAATAATAAAATTAGGCAGTACATTTGATGCTCGAAGAAAAAAAAAAGGTTGTTTAAGATTTCCATCATTGGTTATATCTGTTTACTCCAAAAGTACGTATCTATGAATGCCCAGAAATGTTATACAGTGCATTCACAAGTTCTGCACGTTTCCATGTCAACCTCGAAGTTATTTTGGGAAGTGTATTTGTTGCTGCGAGCAGCTTGGAAAATCATACATGCACACACAAGCCTTGTCAGCTTCTCTTCTCAAAGCCTTTGTACTCAAAACTCATTTAGATAAATATCTAAAGTATGTGATTTGAGACTCCGCTATACTTTAGTCTGTTGCTAATGTTGTATTACATCATTTACATTAACACTGCACCATGCACACATGTTGCTTTAAGCACAACCAATGTGCATGTAGCTAAAAGCAAACATATTACCTAATGCATGTTTCCTCTTAAAACTACAGTGGTCTACACACAACCTGATTAGACTGTGGGCGTAGTCCGCATAATTAACTACGTCTGCACTGAACAAATGGTCATGGCTACAGATGTAGTTGTCAAGAATGGATTCTGATATTTGCCCTTACAGAGACAGCCAGCTCGCTGGATGGGCTGAGGTTTGTCATTGATTTTATCAAAATCAATGAAAACTCCGAGTCTACAGTTAAACTCAGAAGGAAATAGAGGACTATTCCTATTACTCCTAAGCACACCAGGTGCATGTGGACATGGGGCGACTGAGTCACCACACCAACAGACCAAAAGAGAAAGCGGACAAAATCAGTTGAAATGCTGCTCGTCTCTGAACTGCCAGGTGCATCCTTTCCTGGAAATGTCATTCATCCCACTGTGATAAGTGTTGACACCTGTAAAATCTACTGTCCCCCTTTGCAATCTTTACAAATGCAAGGGCAGGTGCAGCACAAATTGTTGCTGATATACTGTAGGTACAGTGATCCAAGTAACTTGGAAATGAAGGCAGTCTTTTTCAACTTGATCAGACCCATTTTTGCTGTAACAAAATGTATTTTACTCTATAGAGTTTGAATTTAGAATTTTGTATATTTAATTGTGTAATACAATTGCGTGTATTGTTACCCCGTATGCATTTGTTGCTGTGAGTGGCTTGGAAAATCATATATAATGCTAATAATGGTAGAGGTGCTAAAATTCCAGCACCGTACACAAATATTCCAGTAAAACAGAATGTTTTGGACAAAAGTACTTCATCAGCTGTGTAAGCACAGTGCTTCTGAGACTATAGTGAAACCAGTGGATATTCAACAATTAATATGTCAATGTTATGTCCATTGCTGTTGACGTGTCTTGCCACTGGAAAGGAGAAATCCTTCATTCTGCTGATAGAAAGGTGATAGGCAAAACAATCAACCAGTTTTTGTCCCATCTGTAGGAGATAAATGGCAGTTCCTTAAAAGGGAAACTCTCTCAGGAACATTCTGGAGGATTTTTAAGTTTTTAAGTATAAAATTCATCTCTGTTTTATAAGTGTGATAATAAGTAAGTACCAAAGGAATTCTCTCTGTCCTAGCAGTGGAATGCATAGAAGTCAATCCATCCGTTCGCTCAATAGTGCTAACACAGGCCATGGCACGATCTATGACTTAGGGAGTCCACATTCGTAAAGATAATTGCACATCCCCTTACTTTTCTGGAGAAAGTCTTCATTCTCACTGCAGATGCATTCAATTCTCATTAGCTGTGACTAAGAAATTAAATGTTTGCAGTGCTTCTAATATGAAGAGTTGTACTCAAAATAGGAGTAGGAGCTGAAGGCAAAACTGAAGACAGCTGCAGTAAAGGCCTGGCAGAGCATCACCAGGGAAGAAACCTAGCATCTGGTGATGTCTACGGGTTCTAGACTTCAGCCAGTCATGATTCATGATTAGGTTAGTTTGTCCAATGTACTGAATGGTTCCCTGGTGGACTAGTGGCTAGCATGCGTTGCTTTCATTGCCACAGTCTAGGTTCGATTCCCAGTTAGGAACCAACCCCAGCCACTGGAGGGTTGCACGAGCCAGTACACTCTCACACTCTCGGAAATGGGGAGGGTTGTGTCAGGAAGGGTATCTGACATAAAACTTGTGCCAGAATCAGATATGTGGACAGATGATCCACTGTGGTGACCCTGAACGGGAGCAACCAAAAGAAGGGGAAAAAGTCCAATGTTCTGAATGACAAAGAGTTCCTCTGATATGTACCTAGTAATATTGTTTGTCTGGTTATGGTGTGAAGACCACAAAGACAGTGACACAAAGACACAAAGTGAGGCTACTAGTCAATTACCATGTACAAAATACAAGCAGATTCTTCATTTAGATAGATAGATAGATGGATCTCTAGTCTGTGTTGTATTACCAGTCTGTGTTGCACTTGCAACAACAGACTGGTAGAGGATCTACAACATCTTCCTGCAAATATTAAAGGACCTGAGCTTTCTCAGAAAATAGAGTCTACTCATATTCTTCCTGTATACAGCCTCTGTGTTGACCTTCCACTATAGCCTGTTGTCGAAGTGGACACCAAGTTAGGTGTCCAACAAGGGTAGGTTTCAACAAGCTTAACATCCTGTCACATGATTTTTGTTGGTCTGTTTGTGGTCCTTTTCCTCCTGAAATCAACCACCATCTGCTTGGTCTTGGCCACATTGAGGAGTAGATGGTTCCTCTCACACCACTCAACAAAGTTGTTTACCAGGTGTCTATATCCCTCTTCCTGTCCATCCTTGATGCAGCCAACCACCACACTCATCTGAGAATTTCTGCAGGTGCATCTGCATCTTCTCACTTAGTAAGAGGGATTAGATAGTGTTGACTGTGATTCTTACAGTGGTATTGTTGCAGTCCAAGGGGGTGTGTAGTAAATAGATTACTGCATCATCCACACCTACCTGTGGCTGGTAGGCAAATTGTAGGGGGTCCAGAAATTAGCTCATTGGAGGTCTGAGGTGGGCCAAGACCAGTCTCTCCTGAACCTTCATTACATGTGATGTAAGTGCAACTGATTTGCAGTCATTCAGGGATGAAGGAGCTGTCTTCTTTGGAACAGAGACAAGACAAGATGTTTTTCACAGCACTGGCACCCTCTCCTGATGAAGGCTCAGGTTGAGTAGGTGCTGAAGGATTCCAAATTGCTGGTTGGCACAGACCATCAGTGCCTGCAACCTTGCACAGGTTTAGCTTCTTCAGCTGACTCTTCACTTGGCTGGTTGTAACAGATAGGTGGGGGGTTAGGAGGTGGGAAGATGGCCTTGGGGGGGGTTAAGGGAGGGTGAGTACTTGTGGGGTGGGTGTGGGCTGCTCATTGGCTGCTTTGGCCCGTTGCTGTGATACGTCAACACGTGCGCCATATTGGACTGTGCAATACTGCCCTATAAACAAACACAAGAGAACGGTGGTGCTGTGGTTTTTCTGGATAAAAAAAACACAATAATGCTTACATTTCTCAACTGATTTCAATGTTTTATGATCTACATTAAGTACAAAAATGTTCTGTCTCCAGTTACTTAGCATCTCGATAGTTAGACTTGGAAAATTATTCATTGTCATAAGGAATGGGAAAAACTCGCACTTGTCCAGCATAGATTTGGCTTATTTTTCTTGGTTAATATTTAACGTACATGAAATGTCCATCATGGCCGCGATGTTTACGTACGATCCAGCAGCCAATGTGGCATCTATGTATTTATATGTCTATGGGTGGAGGTACTGGGGTGGAGGAACTGAGGGAGGGTGTGTAGTTGTAGGGGAGTAGTTGTGGATGTGAGATAATGGGAGAGACGAGTGAGAATGTGCTTCAGCTTCCTTATGTAGGCTTCCTTGTTTCCTCTCAGTCTTACCTTCAACTCCTTCTGCACCCTCCTCATCTGCTTCTTGTCCCACTGCCTCAAGGCTTGCTTCTTCTTTTTCAGCAGTTCCTTCAGGTCTTTGGTGATCCAGGGCTTGTTATTTGGAAAACAGCATACAATTCTGACCAGAATAGTGGTATCTGTGCAAAAATAAATATATATATAATGTCTTCCCTAGCTGGCTCACATAACACCTCCAGTCTCTGGTCTCAAAGCAGACCTGCAGAGCTTCCTCTGCTTCCCATGACAACCACCTTATGGTCTTCTTTGTCACAGACTGCCTTTGGACAACAGAAAGGTATGTGGGTGTCAGCAAAACCAGGTGGTCGTCAGACCTTCCAAGCAGGGGCAGAGCAGATGACTATATGCATCCATCACATTTGCGTACAGGAGGCCAGTGTTCTGCTCTCTCTGGTTGCACAGTCAACAAAGTCATAAATCTTTGGCAATGTAATGGAGAGTGATACAAGATTGAAATCAAAATCATTCGGGTGCTTAGTCTGAAGTCTCGCGATAGCCAAGTGGATGATGTCACACATGACTTCAGCATCAGCTGCCGGTGGAATTTAAACAATGGCCACAATGGCTGACTTGCAGAGCACAAACAACTGGTCATGGATGCAAGTGAAATGGCTAGTCTTTACTCCCTGGTTTTCCATTTGGAATGTAGAGTGTAGAGAAAAGTTTAAATAAAAGGATACGTAGTAGATACATAGTAGGTTAGTAGAAATACCTAATGTAGGTAGGAAAATACATCTCTAGAGATTTTAACTGCTTTAAGCGGCTGCCACTAGCATGGCACAATCTTGAATTATTTATTGACAAATAAATACAATAGAGTAAAGAAAGGTACATTTACTGCATTTGGCAGACGCCCTTATCCAGAGCGACTTACATTTATGTCATTTATACAACTGAGCAGTTGAGGATTAAGGGCCTTGCTCAAGGGACCACAGTGGCAGCTTGGCAGTGCTGGGAAAACAGACACAGTTTTAATCCACTGGAACCTGAGTGACGGTTGGTTTAGCCTGTTTGTCTGATCCCCGGTCTTGGCTGTGGATTGTCAACGATTAACTAGCCCTGTTTTGAGACTATGTGCTATGCTGCAAGAAATGAGAGCAGCACCTTCCCTCGTGGGATGGATACCGTCCTGCCCTAACAGGCCAGCCTTGCCCTCAAAACTATTCCAATTATCTATGAAGCCCACATTGTTTTTGGACATCCAGTAGTTCAGCGACCATAACCTACTGTAAGCTACATTGCCACGCCGCATTGGGATGGGGCCAGAGCATACTACTGCATCGGACATCGGCTTTGCTAATTTACAATGTTACTCTTAGTAACCTCTAACTGACGAAGCCGTACATCATTAGCTCCTATGTGAATCTTTGAAAACCTGTGGTTTCCTAAGACCCTAAGATTACTGGCTATGTCCAGCGCCCTGGCCCCTGTATACACCTAACTAAAGCTGCTGGAGCCCCTAAAGGCCTGGCTAATTTCACCTGCCTTAAGATAGAGTCTCCTATAACCAGAGCTCTTTCAGGTTTCTTTTCAGGTTGCGATTATACCACCGAGTCGTCACTCATTCTCCCCACTGTGAGGGCTCTAATGCCGGAGTTGGGGGATTGCTATCTCCACCTGAGGCATCCAGACTTTCCCCTACAGAAACTACAGTGCTCTCACTCTCACTAACCCTCTCTAGAGTCTGGATGCGCACCTCTAATTCTGCAATCTTCTCTGTCAGAGAGCTAACTAGTGACTTAGCACAAACAAAGATATTACTAACGACGGAGGAAGAATGACTAAACATCCTGCACTCAACACACTCAACACACTGAACAAGCTGAAGGTTTTCAATGTTGAATGTTAAACGTACCTTAGAAGATTTGTTGAGGTTATTTTAGACAGATTCAATGTGGATGGACTCCACTTGCTGTCTTTAGACAAAAAAAAACGTTCTCTGAGAAAATTAAAATGCAGCAGAAGGTGAAAGTGAAAAATACAACAAAAGAAAATGACAGTGCAATATTATTGATGGAAAAAAAAAGGTATAATCCAAATGCAGATACAGGCAAAAAAAAACTATCAAGGTACTATCAATACCATGAAAACTACCACACTAATAAGGAGGGTAATGCTTCAGAAAAGGGACCAGGAACTGCCATCCTATAAAGGGAGACATGAAACATTGGTGCAATTCTGCATTGTCAACCAATTGATAACTTTAATAGTTAATTTACCTGATTGAAGCGTCCCACAAATCTGGGCCACAACTTTTAACATGGTAGACTGGTGCTACCATGTTGCGGGTCTCTGGTGGATAGCCTGTTATGGTTGCTTGATTCTTTGTGATGTAGTGTGGCCTGATGCAGACTGATTTGAGCCTACCAAATGCTCTCTCTCTCTCTCTCTCTCTCTCTCTCTCTCTCTCTCTCTCTCTCTCTCTGCCCTCTCAAACCAGTTGTTCACTGCTGGTGTCTCAGATCATTTATAAATCACAGCAGTGTGATACCCTGTAATGCACTGAAAAGGGTTAAACAAGTCAATGCATGGTGCAATTAATTCGGCATGTATTCTGCACATAGAAGGAACTGTGTCCATTCTATCTGGTGATCATGACAGTAGCTTGTGAGAAACCTCCTTAGTTCCTGGTTGGACCTCTCAACCTGGCCATTGTCTTGTAGTTGATGGCCTGACATCAGCCCCTAAATTCTCCATGAATATGTGCCATACCCAAGAGATCCCCACTGTACGGGAATGAAATGATTTGGTAGTGGCACAGGTAATATATGAGCATACATAATGAGTGACATCTTGAATTAGAATTGGCAACCAACTTGCATGCATGTGATACCTGAATGGAAATCCAGGTGCTACTATGCTCAGTCTAATAGTTGAATGGTTATAAAAAACAAAATGGTTTGATGGTTATTTTAACATTAAATGGCGATTGGTTTTACACATCACAAATTTGTTAAAGTTAAAGTTTAAAAAACAAATGGACAGATGATGGATGGAATAGTCAGTTATAGGCATGAATGTCTATTTGTCCAACTTATTATGAGAGGTACACCCAAAAATGAGACTTTTTGGATGATGCCAAGTTAGTGTGCCAATCAAAGCATGTGAACTGTTATGTGGGCTGATATACTGTAGATTTGTATCCTTCATAAAAATGAGCAAAAATTATTGTATAAAATTGTCGTGTCAACCCTGGAATTGGTGTTGGACTCCCCTGAGTGCACAGTGGCCTACAAGCAGGGCCACACCTGGACTATCACAGATGCACTTTATAAGCACAGACAAAACACTCACTTAATGTGAAGTATGGTTCGGTGTTGACCTATTCACCTAAAATACCAAGCCTTATTTTCCCGTGTGAGTTTATCTTTTGTACTCTGGTATTTTCCCTTGAAACACTCTTTGTTGATCACCTGCCTTCTGCCTGTTTCTGACCACAGTATTGTTTATGATTTGGTATTGTTTGCCCACCATATTTCAAATAAAGCACTTCCTGCAACTGCAGTCATCTCTGCTGCCTAGCAGAATATTAGCTGTACCAGTGACATCTTTTCACTCTGCTCCTCCCCTCATCGCATTTCTGGACAAGTACTCCGGAGTCCCAGCCTTATGTAAGGGTTTCATGCTTCAGTGCTGTCTATATTTCAAGATGGAGTTTCCAAGCAACACAATAATCAGTTTATCACCCAGCTCTAACCTGGGCTTCAGTGGTCTGAATAACATCACGTTATCACCACTTCATTTAACTCTTATGAATCAAAGGGGAGTTAACATGGAGTGGAAGCCAGCCATTGACTCAAGCGTTGTGGAACTGATGCAAATCAGTCAAATCAAGCTTATCATTGCAGAAAGCGAAAGGAACAAAAGGGAGGGACTTTGCTTTTACTTTGTCAATCCTCAGCACCAAGATTCACAGTGCCCCTCCTTAACCCTCACAGAAGTTCCACAGAAATCATCTCAGTGAGTTGCCTCCTCCGCTTGCTGCCCATCAGAGCCCAGACCTGGATCCAACAAAAAGTCCGTGGAGTGACCTGAAGCAGGCTGTGCACAGGAGATGCCCTTACAATTTGATGGCTCTAGAATGTTTTTGCATGAAAACACTGTATACAAGATAAAGTACAAACATTGCAAATGTTAATTCATGTGTACAAAGTTTGCATTTAGAGCAAAATAAAATAAGCAAATAGTACAATAGATTTAGTAAAACGTTAAAAACAGTAGAAATAAGTATAACAATGTGTGCTCTTATAACAAATCAGATCTGAAATGCAAAAGGCAACTTGAAATAATCACACAAAGAAAAGCATTAAATAAACATTATAGCTAGCTTGAGCTAGTTTGAGCTAACTAGAATGGAACATATTCAGTGACTCAATACATTACAGTTATGTGCAAGAGAAATTAAGATACATAGAAAGTAAGTTATAGCACAATCTCTGCATCCCAGAACATGATCATGAGAATTAAACCACAGTATGTTTAATATATGTTTTGACACAATATATCGAAGTGGAAAAAGATGCCACACAGATGCCACTCAGCCCTGAATAAGGGATGAATATATCATTTTTAGTAGGAAATCAATTTGTCAACAGCAACAAAACATGAAATTTGTGACTTTGAAATTATTATTGTTATTAATGATATTATACTAAGCATGGTACCAATAGACAAAATAATTTCAGAATGAGATAAAAGTCAATGACTTTAACATTATCAACAGAGGAAATAGTAGCATTTTGCCTAATATCTAATTATTTGATAATTAAATTTAAATTTAATATATTTTTTTAATAATTTTTTTTTTGCCTTAATTTTTTAATTACGGCCTTTAGTCTGTTGGGATATGTCTCTACTAACTTTGCACATCTAGACTTTGCCATATTTGCCCACTCTTCTTTGCAGAACTGCTCAAGTTCAGTTAAATTTGATGGTGACCGTTTGTGGACTGCAGTCTTCAAGTCATTCCACAGATGTTCAATGGGGTTTAAGTCGGGGCTCTGACTAGGCCATGCAAGGACATTCACCTTTTTCTCCTTCAACCACTGTGTGGTCAGTTTTGCTGTGTGCTTTGGGTCATTGTCATGTTGGAAGGTAAACCTTCTTCCCATTGACAACTTTCTGGCAGAGGGCAGCAGATTTTCCTCAAGAATTTGATGGTATTTTGCCCCATCCATTTTCCTTCTATCCTGACAAGTGCTCCAGTTCCTGCTGCAGAGAAACACCCCCATAACCGGATATTACCACCTCCATGCTTCACTGTAGGAATGGTGTTATTTGGATGGTGAGCTGTATTGGATTAATGCCAGACATATTGTTTGGTGTTGAGGCCAAATAATTCAATTTTAGTCTCATCTGACCATAACACCCGTTTCCATGTGGCCTCAGAATCTTCAAGGTACGTTTTGGCAAAGCTGAGTTGTGGGTGGCTTTTTTCTTGCAACCCTCCCATACAAGCCACATTTGTGGAGAATTTGTGATATTGTTGTCACATATACACAATGACCACTCTTTGTCATAAATTCCTGCAACTGCTTCAGAGTTGCTGTAGGCCTCTTGGTAGCCTCTCTGACCAGTTTCCTCCTGACTCTTTCATCCAGTTTGGAGTGACATCCTGATCCAGGGAGGGTCTGTGTTGTACCAAATACCTTCCACTTCTTAATAATAGACTTCACTGTGCTTCTAGGCATTGATAAATCCTTTGAATTTTTTTGTATCCATCTCCTGACTAGTGCCTGTCCACAACTTTATCCCGGAGATCTTTTGACAGTGCCTTGCCACCCATAGTTGATTGTTTGCTTCAGTTGCACTACAAAATGCTCCAGGAAAGCTCTTTTCATGCCGAGCTAATCAAAATGACCACAGCTGATCACAGTTGAAAGTCAAATGGCTTTGTGTGCCATTGAGAAGGTGATTAGCTACACCTGATTAAGTTTACAAGTCATTTTTAGGAGGGGGTGATCCCTTTTCCAACTCAGTGATTCTGTTTTTTTTTTCTGACATGTTGGTGTTATATCTTTCACTTGGATGTTATAAGTTGCACTGAGTAAATACAGCTGGATAAAACAAAAACTGTGTCCATCTTCATTTCAGGCTGAAAAGCAACAAAATGTGATTATTTTAAAGGGGGGTGATTCTTTTCTATACCCACTGTATAGATTTAACAAGCAAATAACACTGACTGAACAGTTCACTGTTTTGATGAAGTAAATCGCTCATCACAGTTAGCTGGCTAGCTTGTCCCTGACAATAAACGAACATGGAGGCATCCATGGCTTTTTCCCCACTGTGTAACTCAAATACACAGAGATCAAAAGTGGCATAATTCCGAGTTCTGAGTTCCCATTTCTGAGGTAAGTTGAATGCAGCATATTTATAGGGGAATGCTTTACCACTGACCAAAGGATCATGACCAATCATGTGACCCTTTTCAGAAATTTCCGAGGAAGGAGGGGGAGCTCTGTTCCGTGTGTTACAGAATAGCCTGAAGGCTCGCTCATCTTAATTTCACTGAGTTACTTTACATACTTTTTTCTTCTTCCATTGCCACTTGGTCACTTTACATCTTGTCACTTTATACTCAGACACTTTACAAAAAGTTTTAGTGCAGTACTGTGTGCTGTATATACCATTTCTTTACCCACTATGTCTGTTCTATATTGCACTTTTCCACTCTTCCAATATTCCACTATTAAGTTTCTTCCTAAAAGCAAGCGATTCTTGATCGAGACAGTGAGGAACATGTTGAGATTAATGTTAATATTGATTATACGCAAAAAAAAAAAAAAAAATCCAGTGATTGTGGGCAAAAATGCCTTGTTGATGAGAGAGATAAGATGGGGAATTGCCAGAAGGCTATGGTAACTCAAAAAACGACTCTTTACAACCACGGTGAACAGAAAAGCATCTCAGAACACACAACAAACAATGAGGTGGACAAGATATAACAACAACAGAAAACCACATTGGGTTCCACTTTTGTCAGCCAAGAACAGGCATGTGGGGCTGAAATATGGTCACACATCTTTCCAACTCTTCGTCCTCCCAGACTCAAACTCTCCAGAATAGCTCTGCTGATCTAATTAACATAATTGATTTTACTTAGAGCAGTTAATTATTTCTTGGCTATGGAAGGTACAAGGTAGATGAGAATGAGACCAAGAGAGGCAACCAGGGGACCAGAGGACAACCAGAGGAGAGAGAAAGGAGAGAGGAATAAAATACAGTAAAGGTTTGAGAGAGAGAGAGAGAGAGAGAGAGAGAGAGAGAGAGAGAGAGCAAATGCTGTAATCTCCAGAGTGGAAGATTAATCTTGTTTGAGGACAGTAGGGCCATAGCAAAGCTGCTCTCCCACAATGAAGTATGACAAGTGAACCCATTTACACCCTTCATAATAGGAATATACACAGGCCTTTTAAAAATAACATTTTATTTATTAATCCATTATGATGGTTTGACGGTCCTTAGCCTAGGAGTTTGGTTGCTAGCTAGTCATTTTGAATTGAAAAAAAGTATTAGTATAGCACTTTTCTGGCCACCAGGACCCGATTTTAAATTTCTACAGCAATTTGCAGACTTCCTCTCGAACTTATTTGTCTCAGTAGAAAAAGCAGCGATACTAATACTAATACAACCCCAATTCTGAAAAATATTCCATCATATCTTTATTTCTGAGAGACTCTGCCTCTCTAAGATACCTGTTTTATACCCAATCATGTTACTGACCTGTTGCCAATTAACCTAATTAGTTGCAAAATGTTCCTCCAGCTGTTTCTTTTTTAGTAACACTTACTTCTCCAGCCTTTTGTTGAAAACTTCTCCCAACTTTTTGGAGATGTATTGCGGCCATTGAATTCAAAATCACCTTATTTATTTATTTATTTTTTTAATTAAAATAGTAAATTTCCTCAGTTTAAACATTTGATATGTTTTCTATGTTCTATTGTGAATAACATATGGGTTTTATGAGATTTGCAAATCATTGCATTCTATCTTTATTGACATTTTACACAGTGTCCCAACTTTTTTGGAATTGGGGTTATACTATATAAGCTGCAACTGTTGAGCAATAATAATAATATAAATATTAATTTTGATCATTCACAAGACTATCTGAGAGCAGTATGTGTGTCTCTTTTAGACTCAGTTGGGCTCAATTAGAATACAACAGCATCCACTCATTATGAGTGGATTTGGCATAAATCTAGAAATCATAGTCACAACAACCCAATCTGAAATGAGCTTTGATCACTATCTCGTTTCATTTAGAATGCATTTTAGTCATTTTAAAATGCATTTACATAAAATATGTAATTTACTACCACATAAAATGTACAATCACACTGAATACTGTACCAAGCTTTTTTTTTTGGTGTTTTGGTGGCCATCCTATCTTTGACAGGATCTTGAAAAGGCCATCTTTGTTGACCAGGACCAATGCCTTGAGGTCAATAGAAGCAATACAGAGGGTTCTTCTGTTCTGAGCACTTCTCCTGGTGTTGGCAGAGGGGGACGATTGTGTCTGTTGTTGATATTTTGGCTTGAATGCCACATTAGGATTGTTGGTAGACGTGTTCTGCCCTTCTTTTACCAAAAGAACATGAGGGCCTGAGTCAGACAGATGTGTTTCCCGAAGGGTGGCTATGTCTACATAAAGTCTCTTGAGCTCTTCAGCTGTTTTCCTGGTGATGATGTTGTTGTCATTGAGGTTTTTAGAAAGGCAAACATTGTCTAGATGTTCCAACATCCCAGTTTTAGACCTGGTCTCTTTCATTGAAACGAACGAGGCAGGGTCGTCCACAAAATGGATATTCACTATAACAGTGGGTCAGAACTTACACGATTCACAGGGCAAACTGCAAGGCTTCGCAATGTATGTGTAAGTCCATTTGTTTCTTGGAGGGTGCCTCTCGTTTCTTATTTGTGCTTCCTCGTTTGATTCCTCGCTTCCTTTCCTTGCGTCTTAGCTCCACCCCCTTAGGATGTGAGGGAAGGATGTGGGAAGGATGTGAGGATGAGATGCGAGGAGAGAGGAATCGAAGCAAGTGGAATGGAGTATCCTCGCTCTCTCAAGTGTCACTTCAAAGCGACGTCAATTAATGATGACTGCTCAGCTGGATGACCTCACTGCACTTCAGGGGTCTGCCCGTTATGCTGGTGGAGTTTGGTTAATAACACTATCCTTAATAAAGCAAAATGCACTGATAGTATGTGAAATGTCTGGGTTATTCAACAATGAATTAATGAATGACACATAAATTATCGCATCTTTTATGCAGCTTCGCATATCCAAACATGCAAGGATCACTTAATTACAATACTCACTGTAAGCATATTATTATTTAATTATATTTCACACAAAATGCCATCACATCATCAAAGGGCTTTTTTTGTTTGAGGTTGTGGCAGACATCCTCGCTCCTAGCTCCTCTGGAAGCTTCCTCGCTCCTCGTTCCTCGCCTCCTCCCTGTGCGATTGGAGAATTGTTATGTCCATCAAGATGGCTGACTTCGATCGAGTGTCTAACAGGAAATGATGGAAATAAAAACTTGAGTGAGGGTGCCCTCTGGCACTCTATATATTACAATAGAATATGCTTATTTTACAGTTTGTGTGTGTGTGTGTGTGTGTGTGTGTGTGTTTGTGAACTAAACTACTGACCAGTGTTTTTATCCAGTGTACATTCACTCTTCCTCTCTCTTTCCTGTGCAGGTTCTAACTACACCAGCCCATCTCTGGTTATGGTGTCTAATGTGAGTGAGCAGGAGCACAGTGTTAGTGTTAGCAAAGGTGGCATGGTAGGTCTGGCACCAGAACACATCCCAACACCTAATGCCGCCCTCAGCTGGCAGGCAGCTATCGATGCAGCACGTCAGGCCAAGCTGATAAGGAGTGCAGCGGCAGCACCCATCTCCACAGCAAGTTCTACGCAGCAACAGCGTCTGCACTACAGCAAACCCAAGAAACAGACGAGCACAGTGGCCACACGGCCCCCGCACTCCCTCCTCTGCCTTACCCTCAAAAACCCCGTCCGACGAGCCTGTATAAGCATTGTGGAGTGGAAGTATCCTTCAGACAGCAAATCATTTCAATATGTTGGGATCGGAAATGTCAGTATTTTTTATATTATAGAAGTTTTAATGTGTAGATATTAAGTACTGTAATACTTTTGTTAGAGAAATTTGATAAGGATGCGTTAGAAATAATATTGGAGCACAGGGCCAGAAATACAGAATGATGGGATGAGTGATAAAATGTCTGAAACAAACGGCTTATAAATATATGAACAGACACTGCTGTGCAATGGATGTATCCATAAGCTGACTGATGTGATTGGCGTGATTGACATAGAAGTTCATTGGGAGATCTGGCTCTAGTTTTAACAGCACCTAAAGAACATTTAAAATAAATGGTTCACAGCTACTAGTCAAGTGGTGGTTGCTGAATAAGTCCATTACTTAAAACCAGTAAACCGAATAAGTAGGTTCTAAATAAACACTGTATCTCATGAGGTGTCTTACTTCCTGTAATTCAGGCACAGGTTCGAGAGACATAACATTAGGTAGGAACCCTGAGTTTAATCACAAGGTCACCTCGGGCCAACTCCTGGGGAGCGTGGCAGGTGGGATTCTAGCACTCCTGCTGTGACATAGCCATAAGTCTGCACACCATATCAAGCGGCCAAACCCATAAAGAGCCTAGCCATGGTGTCACAACTTTCCCCTTATCTGTGACAATGAGTCTGCCTGGGGATAGATTCCTAGGACATTCTCAACCACTTGTGAGAGCAGTAGTGGAAACCAACGAGGGTTACATTGGTCCTTTCAGGGCCATGAGTAGACCACTACTTTTCTGAAGGATGTGGAAACGTATAAAGAATGCCACTAGATCCATCGTAGACCATTGCGCCATATCACAGAGTGTTGTTTGGCTCCACTATAGAGAATCATACTTGAAATGAACTGATTTAGTAAAATTGGTAAAAAAAAAAAACAACAACTTGTCTGCACCTGGCTGAATTTCCCAGATGTGTTGCACATGTCTCAGGATGCTGCTAGACTACAGCAGGATGCAAATTATGATTCTCACTCTTTTAAGGAAAAAAAACCCCTAGCTTTTGCTCTTTGCATTGGGACGATGTTATGTGTCTCAAACCTGTGCCTGAATTACAGGAATTACTCTGTAGTTAATTGTCCCAGGTGAGGGCAGGACTGGGTCCTAGGGTAGATGTGATCTAGTGTTTTCGGTCAAAGCGGTGTAGTTGGTGAACAGCAACAGCAAATCTGTTATCCACACAGCACCAGAAAGCCTCACCAGCCAGCTACAAGTAATAAATCGTAGTACCATCATGGCAGTACCCACTTCACACAACCAGCTTCTCACCAGATAACCTGATAGGTATGACAGAGATTCTTGTCCTAAGAGTGCTAAGCTTTCACACTACATTGCTCACTGTACTTCTCTTCTCAAGAGGTCAAGTACCCATTCTACACCCCGCTGTATTCTCTTTGTGCCTCTGCCAGGGCTCGATTGAATCACCATTCCTCAAGATACAAAGGATAAGTCTGTGACTGTTTTCATATAAAGACGATGACCCACCTCTTCACTACGCTTACTTGAAATGAATGAAAAGAACCCTGTTTTTATTTTTATTTTATAGTTGTACTCCTCTGTAACACCTTGACTATTTTGATTGTGACTAAAATGCGCTTCTATGAGTCGCATTGCATAAGACCATGTGCTATGATTCTATGACGATAAATGTATATAACAGTCCAAGAGAAACAAAGCAACCAAACAAATAAATGTATCAGTCTCATAAATTAATCAGTCTCATTACATCAGCCAGATTAAGTGACCAGTTTCATGTAATACCTCTATTATTGTAATATTCACGTACTATTCATGTAATATACTAAAATAGTTTAAAATTTTAATTAGCCAATTAACACCAATTAACTACTTAACTAACAAAATTGAATCCTTGAAAGCGAGAAACACACAGAGAGAGAAAGATAAAAATTAATGATTGAAACCCAGGGGGCTCCCTTCAGTCTCCTCTTCAGTCTCCTCTTCAGTCTCCTCTTCAGGAGGTGAGATGCTGCTCGATTTGGGTTAAGGTCTTGTTTTATATTTGACCAGTCTAAAATCTTCCACTTTTCCCCCTGATGAAGTCTTTTGTTGTGTTGCCAGTGTGTTTTGGGTCATTGTCAGCATAGAAGTTTTGGTACAAGCCTGGAAAAGCATCACAAAAGAAGAATGCAACAGTTTGAATGCACCAGCTACTGCAAATTCAAGACTTGGAATCAACTCCAGGCCTTTCATTTCCTTAATCTGTCATGAAATAAGGAGGAAACAGCCCACACCTGGCCATGAAACTGCTTATCAGTCAATTGTCCAATTACTTTCGAGCCTGTGAAAAAATGGCTGTAATTCCTAAACGGTTAATGCAACAGACAGTTGTGCTTCCCCTATTTAAAAAAAAAAAAAAAAAACACCAGCCGCCAATGTGATAATGTTTAAACTTATGAATATTTAAACATGAATAATGTTTGTTCATCACTGATAAATGATTCATAAACACACACTGACAATTACTAAAGACATGAACTGTTTATTTTATTCATTCATTCATCTCCAGTAACCGCTTTATCCTGGTCAGGGTTGAGGTGCATCCTGGGAACACTGCGTGTCAGGCGGGGACACACCCTAAATGTGATGTCACCATGCCATTACAGTCTGTCATTTATGAACGAACAACTCTGATACTCTTCTTTCTGTATTTTGTCCTGCAGAAGTCATAAAATAAACACGTTTAACAAAATTTGTACTAAAAAAAAAAAAGAAATAGTGTGCCTAAGACTTTTGCACAGTACTTTATATCAAATATTCAATGGGAATTCTGAGGATTCAATTCAGTGAATTCTGAGGATGAGACTAGATTTGACACAGCTAACACATATGTGTCTTCAGCAGTTTATGGCATCCGCTTGCACATCAGCATCTGTTAGATGTTGTTCACATTGTCTTTAAATTGACCTGAAATTCTGTACTTGTTTCAGCCCTTAACTCGACATGTCTCCAGACCCTTTGAAATCATCATTTTAATGACTATTTTTGCTAACTGTGTTGCCTTAGCTGTCTACATCCCCTTTCCTGAGGATGACTCCAATGCCACCAACTCCAATCTGGTAAGACACATGGTGGAGATTAAAAAAAAAAAGTATTATATTATTTTTTTATTAATCCTGCTGCTGTAATAATACTAGTAAACCACTAAGTTCTGGGCTAAGATTTAGAAGTGAGTAGTTTTTCAAGATTTACTGTATGATTATATTGTAAATTACTTTCACTAAAGATAGTCTCCCATTATGTTCTTGTTATATTGCTCTTGGTAGCGGCATTTAAAGTCCAGTATATCCTGGTGGAAGCACTCACCTTGCTCCTCTGAGTACGCTCTCATGTTCTCCTTGAATTTAGCAAGATGATCATCAAGGACATGGACTTGGAGAGACATCCTGCAGCCCATTGTGCCATAGTTCACCAGAGTCTCAAACAGCTCCACACAGTTTTCGGCTTTGTGATTGCCCAGGAAGTGCCGAACAAAGCTTTTCAAGCCACTTTCTCCTTTCTAGTGAGCTTCTTAGGGAATTCTTGCACTCCAATTCTTGCTCCTTATCTAGAGCTGTGACAGATTGTTTCATAAGACCCAGTTTGATGTGGCATCAGCACTTTACGGGGGTCCACCGATGGCTCCTGCTTGATGTTGTTCCTCCCCTACAGCGAACTTGGTCTGTTGTGGCCAGTCCCACCTTTGGTAGTGTGCCTTGGTGTCCATGCTGTCCCAAACACAAAGATGGCAGGTAAAGTAGACGATTGGTTTAGGTGGAGCGAGCAAGTGTGGGAGCACCACCTGCTCCTTGAGCAGGTAGCACAAACCACAAAGGAGTTTGCAGATTGCCGTAGAAGAGAAAAGCCACAGTACGAACGGGTTGATCAAGTATGGCTGTCCAGCAAAGACAGTAGAAACACCATGGGCTGTAAAAAACTGAATCCATGTCACATCGGCCCGCTTAAGATCCTGTGCCACATCAATAAGGTCACATACAAACTGGACTTACCATGTCATTGCAGATTAGCCCCTTCCTTTCACGTGTCCCACCTAAAGCCCATCACACAAGTTTTGCCTAGTCTATGTTGTTTTCATTGCCTGAATCTCCACCTGTTTTTGACCTTGACCTTCTTTCACATTTTGGATTGTTTGCCTGATGTAAATAAATCTCAGCTGCAACTGCAACCATCTCTGCTGCCTGACAATATACATAATACTTACTAGGTATCCAAGCACTGAAGGTAATTATTTTACAAACACATTATTTTTCCCCATGATTGCTTGGGTTCTCCCAAACAAAACAGGCTTCAATAATATTCTACTTAGATTTGAGCGAATTTGCATAATAACTTTGTGTTGTAGCCATAGCATGTTTGCCATTGGTATCAAACAACTTAGCTGAGTATGAACCTCAGTAATTATCAAAACAAAACACAACAAAAAAACAACAACATGGCTGCCACATGCCAATCAATTCTAGTAGGTCAGGGTCAAATTTACTCAAGGAGCTCTAACTCATGATGCATGGTAGCATGGATTCACTCGAAACATGGCCAATCATTGAGCTGTTGTCATGAAATGTAGGTTCAGGTAGGGACCCACTAGTAAGTTATGAAACCTCAGTCAAAATGGCCATTGGCAGCTATTTATGTTTTACACACAAAATGCAATTTACTATTACACACAAAACAAGCATACTGTAATATAATTTCTACACTGAATCCCCCCACCCAGAGTTGGTGAAACCATAAAAATTTTGCTTTTTGGACAAATTTGTCCCGCCTGTTCCAATTTATGATCATTTGCATAATATGCAAAATATATATATATATATATATATATATATATATATATATATATATATATATATATATATATTTAATTTGCATCAAGCCCTACAATGTTTGAAGCTCAATAATTACCCAAAGCATGTTGACACTTTTTGAAACAATATGGCTGCCACATGCCAATCAATCCTAGCAGGGTCGTGCTTGATTTACTCAAACAGGTGTAATTCAGGACTGCTTGGATGGATTTGCACAAAACATGAATGCAATGTCCAGCGCAGTGTTTTGATTGAATGGACTGGGGCATGATGCAGTGACTCAGGTCATAAAAAAACATCACTTTAAAATCCTTTAGCTTCACCCATTCAGATTTATGATAATTTGCATAATATGCAAAACACATTTTTGTGAACTATTCCTAGGATTTTTGGCCTATTTAAAAAAAAAAAAAAAAGGCCTTTTTCGGTGCCTATGGATTCTATTTCCAATTCATACAAATCTTTACACCTGATGCTAACATGCCATTGTCATTTTAATGTATTTGCACCAACATGTGGTCCAGCAACATAACAAAATTCAAAAGTCTCTAAAGGATTTGCTGTTGCTTCTGTAATACATGAAATGTGCAATATCATATTAGACCGCAAGATGGCAACATGAGCCTATAAATCTTAATAAACACGCACTAGAACACATGTTGAGTTTTATTACAGTATGTTTAAAGCCATAATACTAGAATGTTTCGTTGACTATTGTAAAGATGATTTTTAATTACATGCAAAAACAGCTGAAAAATAACAATAAAATGGATTTGATCGAATGAATGGACTATGTGACAAGCCAGAATGGCCAGTGGTGTCAGGGTGCCATTGGAGGATCATACTTTTTAAAAAGTACTTTTTGAATATATTGTCAACTCATACAAATGTTTATATAGATGTTGAAAATGTAATGCTAATGTGTCTTGCCAATTTTTAAGTGTTTGCACCAATGGGCAGCCCAGTAATATTTCAAAATGATTTGTGTTATCATATGGAACAATAGCAGTACTACTACTACTACTACTACTACTAATACATTTACTCAGTAATATTGCGAAGATATGTACAGCACAATACATAATACATGTAAGATAATTAGGAAATATATTACTAAAACATACAATGAGCAATATCATATCGCACCACAAAATGACAGCATGAGCCTGTAAATCAGAATGAAAGTGCTGAATGATTTGTGCATTTTTTGATTGAGGAATTTGGGGCTGGGAATGTTGCTGAAACCTGGCAATCCTCCCCATGAGCTTTCAAGATCTGTTCTTTAAAGTTAAAACCTCGCAGGCAAAATTACAAACAGTGAATAGGCTAGCGACATGCAATCAACAAACAACATAAACCAGGCAAAGACTATAATTGTGGAACCAGAAACAAGAAACAAATCATAAACCATGTAGTCTATGACAGTGAAAGGCTTGGTAACGACAGCTATGAAACACCTAGCATATACTTTGCAGTTTGTGAATGAATGTGAGAGTCCTTATATTGTGTGGGTGTGTAATTGAGTCCAGGTGACTTGGATCAGTAATCAGCTGAACTTGAACGTGGGTGATGGAAGTTGGAGTCCATGGCGATCATGTTCGTAGGCCGCATGGTGTTATTGGAGCTGAGTTCAACGACGAATCCGGTGTAGATGTAACACAAAGTCAGTGTTATTATCTGTCTACCACAGTATATTGGTGTAGAAGTTAAATAATGAATATCAAAGCACAGACTTTCAGCTTTAACTTAATTCCTACACAGTTCACCCAATAAGTCGTCAGCTGGGCAAGCAGAATTCTTCTGAGGCTGTAGTGCAACCAGTGGATAGTTGAAATGCTTGATGATGTAATAACTGCAGTCAAAACATCACATTTATCGCTTGGGGTGCCAAAGTTCTGAAACTGACCTCTACACATTCTACTGCTAGGACAGAGAAAATAATTTGGTGCTTACTTATTATCCAAACAGTAATGGATATTCAAAGGACGAAATCCTCCGGGATGATCATGAGACAGCTTCCCTTTAAAAAAAATAAAAAAAATAAAAAATCTCTGCTCATTTCCTGTAATTGGGACAAAAACATCAAAAACCTCCTTGTCAGGAGTGAAGTAAATGATCAGCCATAACATTAAAACCACCTGCCTAATATTGTGTAGGTCCCCCTTATGCCACCAAAACAGCTCTGATCCGTTGAGGCATGGACTCCACAAGACCTCTGAAGGTTTGCTGTGGTATCTGGCACCAAGATGTTAGCAGCAGGTCCTTTAAGTCCTGTAAGTTGCGAGTTGGTGACAAACCCTCAGCAAACATGGATCCAGCGGGATTAAGAGCAGGCATTTTAGGCTTCAGAGTGGTGCAACAGATAAGGTTTTTATGCCCTATCATCCGGATACTGCAAGCTTGAATCCTGATGGTGCCTCAATCTTCCGTGGCCGGGGTTCCAAGAGAGCAAAATTGACCGAACCCTCAGGGAAGGAGGGGTGGCATACTCTCTACCATATGAATCACAATGACACTTGCCAATCGTGGCATCTGTGAGCTCATGCATGTGGATGTGGGTGGATAGCACTTTCCGTCAAGTGTGTTACACTGACGTTGCATGAGCTGGCTTCTCCGTATACTCTGGATGCCCTCACTGAATTAACCCTATGCCTGGATAATTTGCTCAATATATTGGTGAACTGGTTTAGGTGATATGCAAACCGGTATGGGTTAAATGAGCCTGGCTGTGAGTTTGTCCACCTTTTTTTTTTTTCCCGAGCTGAGAGGCTTCAGAAAACATGACATCAGTAATGTTTCCAGTAAGGGAACATAATGAGCATAAGGGAACATAATGCTCCCTGGTTTTTCCGGTGCATTGTGGGATTTTTTTAAGGGAGCGAATGTTCCAGTGCATTGGAAGGATTTTGCGATTGAGACAGCACTTAAAATGGCCACCTCCCTGATTAGTTGAGGTGAGGTCAAGGATCGCTTTTCACTACCAAAAGCTCTGCCAATGGCAGTGAGCAGTAACTCAAATCTACATTTATGCATTTATGCTACATATATTTAGTTGTATGCTAAGGCTAGCTAGCAGGCTCTAGTGAAATATTGCTTCATTTTCTGAAACATCAGAGTCAGGACATCAGTCAGAACCATTAATTCCACAAACATTCCACTAACATCTTGTAGCATAGGCATCAACATTATACTTGAGAGAGTGATCTGAAGGTGCATGACAATGCTAGAGACATAGGTCCTTATTCATCAAAGCTGATATAAAACAGACATGCACAAATTCCACTGACAGTTTTCTTTATTCACTTTTATTATCAGTGTATCCCTATTTCAATGAACCTCCCTCCCTTACTATCTCTAACCATGTTTTCTCTAACCCTTATGTAGATGACAAATTCTCATTACTTGTTCCCGCAGTGGGTGTTCTGGTTACATGTATGACCTTAAGAACAGCTTCTTATCTGTTCCTATTGTAATCTTAGTAATTACTATATTAATTTATATATACATAACCACTTTAATAGCATTGAGATAGTGTGCATTTTTGCTGATAATGATTTCAACAGTAAAAGTTATATAGCATGTAATTAAGTGAATAATTTCCTATAAGAATAAATGTTTAGACTGAACAGATAAGCAATTCAGATGAGCAATTCAGACAATTTTCTTATGGCCTCTTTGTCTCACTGTCTCATGTTATTGCAGGAGCAAGTGGAATATCTCTTCCTTATCATCTTTACAGTGGAAGCATTTCTGAAGGTCATCGCATATGGGCTGCTATGTCACCCCAATGCTTATTTAAGGAATGGCTGGAATCTGTTGGATTTCATCATTGTGGTTGTAGGGTGAGTAAAAGCAATCTGATTACCTAGCACAATCATACAAGCCCTTCTTTCCTACAGAAGCCCAGTTTTAGAAGGTATTGACGCCTGCATTATTTTTACTGTGATATTTTTGTCTTGTGTTACTAGGTGACGGTGGCAAGACTATAATTGTGTTTGGTTTGACAAGAACAGTCAAGTTATTCTAAAGTTACGAAAAGTGTTTGACTTCTGAATTCTGAATGCCTTTATATGCCTTTATGATGTTTTGTGGCTGTAGATTGCACAGTGAGAGTTACGGGGAGACTATGGGGGAGTCACAGGGAGAAAATGAAAGGAACGAAAGCTCAGTTAAAAAAATTACCAGTAGGTGAATTTACTGTTGAGGAGGTGAAGGAGAAAGTTGATGCACTGAGCCTCAACTGGCATGCTGCAGATATCTGCACATGTAGTATATACACGCAATTATGTATGACTTTCAATTGAAGTGGATGCAGCTAAGAGAATAAGTTATTGAAGACAATGTGTGAGAAAGTTGGTTTGTCTGTCAGATCTGCCCAGGAGAACTGGGGGTCATGGGTCTACATCCATGGGAATCCCAGCACAACTAAGAACTTGGTCGTGTGATGTGCATAGGGATAAGCATTCTTGGTGCAGAGAATGCTGACACAAATCAAGAGGGGTTCAGTACAGTGGGTGATTGACCCTCCTATGGGCCCACCATCCAGAGCTTGACTGTGTAGGGGTGTTGGAGTGGCCGAGTATGCAGATTGAACTTCTCTATGAGGGCACAGTCAATGAAGTTCCCAGCTGCTCCAGAGTTCGTCATTCCTGAAACAGTAGAAAGACCTTCTGAGGGTCTTATCTGCACTAGTATGGAAAAGGACCCTTTCACTTCACTTGTCTTTTATACTTTACTTAGTAAGTGTATAAACTGTGACGTGACAATAAATCTGAAATCTGATGAGTGGATTCAAGAATGCTGGGACCGTGATGGTGGGGATTTGTGCCCATTCATTCAAAAAACTGCAAGAGGTTGGGCAGTGATGTCGGGCCAGAAAGCCTGGTGCACAGTCAGAGCGCCAATTCTTTACAAATGTGTTTAATCTGATTGAGGTCAGGGTTCTGTGCAGTCCACTGAAGTACCACTCCAACCTTGGCCAACCATGTCTTTATGGATCTCGCTTTGTGCACAGGGGCATTGTCATGATGGAACAGGTTTGGTCTAGGCCCCTTAGTTCCAGTGAAAGGAAATTTTACTGTTACACCATACAAAGACATTTTAGGCAATTGTACGCTTACAATTTTGTGGCAACGGTTTTTGGAAGACCCTCATGTAGGTGTTATGGTCAGGTGCCCACATACTTTTGGCCATATAGCGTATGTTTAGTGTATAGTCCTGTGCTATGGTTCAGTGCTGGATCAGCTGGCAGATTATGCAGTTGCTTAGCTCCTTTACCACACCCCTTTGCCCAGCTCCCAGTGTTGTAGCCCCACTGGATACATATGCCGGTGATCCAGCTAAATGTAAAGGCTTGCAAGTCACAAGTAATAAAAACCAAGTAATAAAAATTGACTCAATTCATTAACCTGTTTGCAGATAAAGCACTCACCTAGGCTAGTGCTGTGTGGTCGCAAGGAGGAGAGGTTATTCAATCATTTGATTGCTTCAATGCTCTGCTCCAGCATGCTTTTGATCACACTCCAGAGGGCAAGGAAATTGGGGAGCAAGTATGCACTTGAGTTCAGTACACGAAGAACTCTGACACTGAGCTACACAACTAACACAATTTCAGTGGGTGCTGGGATAACAATCACTCCTTTGTTCCCATGGAATGTGAATCCCAGATATTCTCCAGCCATTGCTGAATGGTTTGAGAGCAGCAAATGATTTGGGGAGACACCACCTATTAGAGCAAGTGACTCAGCAAAACAAGGATTTCACAGATAACAGAGGGGAAACCCCCAGGTATGACCAGGAAACCAGGGATGGACCAACTCATTCAGCACATAAATGATGTAACCTGTATTTTTCATCTCAGACAAAAAGTGTAATATTGTGTCAAGGCAAATAGGCATTCAGATTGTGGAGCATAGTTGCTTCTGAACCTCCAATAGCAGCTGCAGTAGGACACAAAAGCAGTTTTTGTCCCTGATGTCTTTTCAGTCCCTACCTGCCAGTATCCTCGGGCTAAGTCAATAGTTAAACATGAATTTTTCTCATGTCAGGAAGTCTAATGACTTGTCAACCCATTTAAGGCCCCTATAATCCACACAAAACCTAGGCTTACACACAATATCCTTTTTTGACACAATAACCACCGGTGCTGTAAAATTTGCTAATCAGTAATTTTCTTTTTAGTGAGCATGTGACATATGGGGTGAGGTTGATCAGCCTTGCATCCCTAGTCTCAATGGGATACACTGCCAGTTGGGTGTGACCAAGCCAGCCAGTAAACAAACCTTGGAAGTCCACTCGGAGTGCCTGCAGTTTCCTTTTCTGATCTGGGTTCAGTGAGGATTCACCTACTTTAACAGAAAGGTCACTGGTCTCCATCTATGATAAGGCCAGGTTTGGAATGTACAACACACTCAGAGTAACCTCAAGTGTATATACCTGTTCAACCTTACACAGTCACCTGGCACTGATTGTCAAAATCCTTCTTGGCATATGTATGGTGATAAATGCATAAAGCATAAAGTCCATACCCAGAATCACAGGAGAAGCCATTTGAATCAGAATTAAACATTGGCCCTGGAACCATACTGCCAGCCAGGTGGATCAAAAGAAGCCTTAATGGAGGAGCTGACCATAGTGCAAACTTAATTGAATCTTTCTCCATGCATGCCTCCAATACAGCAGACATGGAAGCTCCCATGTCAAATGCAGCATATGTTTGATGCTTCATGTTGTTGGGGTCAAACCTCAGCCCCAGACCTCTTTTTTGGCCATCTGTGGTATACTCTCCTGAGAGACTTGTGAATTTCACTGTGGGCAAGTGTGAGCTGTAAAGCCAAGCGGTGAGCACTCATAGCAGAACACCACTTTCATTTGCTTGGGGGGAACAGTTTAGGGTCTGTTGGAGTCACAATGGCCAAGTGTGGCATGTAGTTCATGGGCATGCAGCAGTAGGACTACAACAGATAAAAATACTAAATAGGCATGCCATAAAGAGCAACAGTATACTTTTCTAGAGCAAGTTTACAAATAATCTCAACTTGCTCCTGTTCGGGGGCTAGATTTCTATGCTTGGCAAATTCACACAGCATGTGTGCAACAAAGGCTGGCAGGGGCTGGTCAAGAGCCTGCACATATTCCAGAATGCCTTTCCAGATCCTTTCTTTATTATCTGATGGCAGGAAAGCTTTTTGAAAAGGTTCTGAAAACTGAGCCCAGCATGAAGTCACTCCTCTGGGGACAAACTGATGGAATTACTGAACACATGAGGCTCAGGTTTAAATTGCTGCAGCAGAGGAATCTGAACTCTTGACATGCCACTGAGAACTGTTGCGACAGACAACAGCTGTCTCTGCAGTAATAGGAATTACTGCGTTATGCGTGTGGAACCCAGGTAACCAAATGACTAAGAGAATGGGGCTTAGAAATTTTAACCCATTCCTCAGTACAGAACAGCTTCAACTCTGGGATGTTGGTGGGTTTCCTCACATGGACTGCTTGCTCAGGTCCTTCCACAACATTTCTTGGATTAACATTAACATTATTGGATTAAGGTCAGGACTTTGACTCGGCCATTCCAAAACATTAACTTTATTCTTCTTTAACCATTCTTTTGTAGAACGACTTGTGTGCTTGGGGTCATTGTCTTGCTGCATGACCCACTTTCTCTTCAGATTCAGTTCTTCGATAGATGTCATTTTCCTTTAGAATTCACTGAGAGAATTCAGAATTCACTGTTCCACTAATGATGGCAAGCCTTTGCAGCAAAACAGGCCAAAACCATGATACTAACACCACCATGTTTCACAGATGGGATACAGTTCTTATGCTGGAATGCAGTGTTTTCCTTTCTCCAAGCATAATGTTTCTCATTTAAACCAGGAAAGGTCTATTTTGTTCTCATCGCTCCACAAAACATTTTTCCAATAGCCTTCTGGCTTGTTCTCGTGATATTTAGCAAACTGCAGATGGCAGCAATGTTCATTTTTGGAGAGCAGTGGCTTTCTCCTTGCAACACTGCCATGTACACCATTGTTGTTCAGTGTTCTCCTGACGGTGGACTCATGAACATTAACATTAGTTGTTAACAACTAACAAGTAACATTAAACAACTTTAGTTGCTTAGAAGTTACCCAGGGTTCCTTTGTGACCTCGTGGACTATTACACGTCTTGCTCTTGGAGTGATCTTTGTTGGTCTCCACTCCTGGGGAGGGGAACAATGGTCTTAAATTTCCTCCATTTGTACACAATCTGTCTGACTGTGGATTGGTGGAGGCCAAACTCTTTAGAGATGGTTTTGTAACCTTTTCCAGCCTGATGAGCTTCAACAACTCTTTTCCTGAGGTCCTCAGAAATCTTGTTCATGCCATTATACACTTCCACAAACATGTGTTGTGAAGATCAGACTCTGATAGATCCCTGTTCTTTAAATAAAACAGGGCGCTCACTCACACCTGATTGTCATCCCATTGATTGAAAACACCTCACTCTAATTTCACCTTCAAATTAACTGCTAATCCTAGAGGTTCACATACTTTTGCCCTCACAGATATGTAATATTAGATCATTTTCCTCAATAAATAAATGACCAAGTATAATATGTTTGTCTCATTTGTTTAATTGGGTTCTTTTTGTCTACTTTTAGGACTTGTGTGAAAATCTGATGATGTTTTAGGTCATATTTATGCAGAAATTCTAAAGGGTTCACAAACTTTCAAGCACCACTGTACTTTTTGTTAATAAATTTATGGGTTTAAATAACAGCCACCCCCTTCTTTCTCTGACTCTGTCTCTCTCTCCTACAGGTTGTTCAGTGCTATATTAGAACAGGCCACAAAAGAAAATGGAGGGACACCTATCGGAGGGAAGGCAGCAGACTTTGATGTGAAGGCCCTGCGTGCTTTCAGAGTACTGAGACCCCTACGACTGGTGTCCGGTGTTCCCAGTAAGTAACAAAAAGTAACAAATGCATTCGCAATTCTAGCATATACTGTAGGAATGAAGCGGTAAAGGACAGTGAACATGATTTTGACCTGATCATTCTTATGTGATTTCAGGTTTACAAGTAGTGTTGAACTCTATAATTAAGGCCATGGTTCCTCTGCTGCACATCGCTCTGCTTGTACTCTTTGTGATCATCATCTACGCCATCATCGGCCTAGAGCTCTTCATGGGGAAGATGCACCGCGCGTGCTTTTCCTTCAGAAATGGACACAGAGGTCAGTGTCTGTGCCTTTCAGATTATTTCACATCATAGGAAATTGCTTGTTACGCTTTATCACGTTTGGTAGATCGTAATAAGAAATCATGGATAATTCTGGAATTTAATTTTTCTTTTTTTTTTAAATAACTCAAGAGGTTTGAGAAGGTTTAATTGTGTTGTAAATCAATACACAAAAATATGTACTAAATTATTTGTGCCTTAGGGCCTCTAGCTGAGGAGAAGCCTGCACCTTGTGCCCCAAATAATGCCCATGGGCGGCACTGCACCCCACCCAACATCACCCAGTGCATGATGGGATGGGAGGGACCAAATGATGGCATTACAAACTTTGATAACTTTGCGTTTGCCATGCTGACAGTGTTTCAGTGCATCACCATGGAGGGCTGGACTGACGTCCTCTATTGGGTGAGTCTGGTATGAGCCAACAATTAAACTACATCCTCCTAGATTATAACCAGCCAATTTACACTCAAAACATAAGAATTGCTGATGGACAGGCAGGTGTGTGACTAGGAATAGGATTAGGCACCAGAGACCAGTGTGTGTGTGTGTGTGTGTGTGTGTGTGTGTGTGAGCGCACATTGCTTAAGTCATGAGATGGGATAATTGGAGTTCCATGTACTTCCAACTTTTTAAACCTGTGGCCTGTTATATTGGGCACAAAACCCGAACCTTTACATTATGACCAGCAACACTTTAGAGGCAAGGGATGTTTTTATCACAGCACCAGGAATCCAATTCAGAAAAAAATATACTTGCACTTAGAGGAATGTTTGTGCACTAATCAATTAATTATTGCATATTATGCATCATTTTCTGCATCACTGAATTTGTTGCAGAACATTAATTATATCTTGGATTATATGAAGTAAACGCTCAAATTATCCTGTCTCTCCTTCTGTGTCTATGCTCCTTCTTTCTCTCTGTGCCTCTATTACAGCATCTTCAGCTGAGTGATCTTACTAATGCTTGACTTTGCTTGACATGCTTTCACCTAAAAATGAACAAGCATGATTTGTCGATTCATCATTTTTAATATCACTTTGGCCGCACTGCTATCGCCAATGTTTATTTGCTGTTACTACAGCTACTGCTTTTTACTGACTCCTCTTGTCTCTTCCATAATAAGCTAATGGAGAGTCTATTCACTGCTTTATGAGCTTATTCAGGTCTTTAAGATGAAACATCTATGACAACAGAAGGGGCTGTGTTTTATACCTCATTATTCCAGCTGCTGTTCTCTAAGGGCTGTATTCAGAGTTGAGTAGGATGTAATACCGATGACAAACACAATGTTTCAGCCTGAAATTCACATTTCAGAACATAAATGCCATTTGGGAGCAATATTAGTACAACATAAGCATGACATAAATAAAATAAATAAACAGTAAAGCATAAATAATCATATGAATGAATTGGATGAATTGTTCACACCTTTACAGCACTCTTGATTACTTTCGAGTTTACTTAACACACTCAATTTTTTGTATTACTTTCAGGTGTGCTTAACCATGGTATTAGGTACATATGATAGTAAGACCTTTGTAATACCATGGAAATAAGACTGAAGAATTACATAGTAATTAAGCAATAACTTCACTTCTCTTTGCCACATGAAACAAAACCAATATATACATGGTGTACAGGGTACAATACATGGTAATTGGTATTGTATATTTGCAATGTTGCAAATTTCAGTTTTAATTCACTATATCAGAATTCAAGTGGGGTATTTAAGGGCCACTGCCTTTTTGCCCTTGATACCATGGGGAAATCCAAGCAACTCTGCCAAGACCTCCACAACTCCCTAGGAACAATTTCCAAACAACTGAAGATACATACCACGAGCAACTCTACAAACAATTTTATGCAAATATAAAAACAATTTGGAAATGCCAGTCAGCCTATAATGCATGCCTTTGGACTGGGGGAGAAAACCGGAGTACCCAGAGGAAACCCCCGAAGCACAGGGAGAACATGCAAACTCTGTGCACACAGGAAGGAGGCATGATTCGAACCCCCAACCCTGGAGGTGCAAGGGAAACATGTTTAACACTAAGCCGCTATGCCCCCTGACTAATAGGTTAATTTAGCCTGCTTTTTTACTGTGTCTAACCTGCTTGGCTGCAACCTGAGTAGGGTTGTATGGTGCAATGCAACCCACAACAGTTAATGCACCCTTCTGAACAACTTACCTGAGCTCCATGATGGGTGTTCTAGGTAATAGAATCAGGAGCATGGCCATATTGCTGGTGGTCCCACCAGATGAAGCACTACACCCTTATGTGTGCTGCCCAAGTGCTGAGTGCAGACTTAATAATGAGTCTCTGGGGAAGACCGCATTTTAACTTCTTATTAATAATGATAAAACTATATTGCATCACTTGTGGCATGTGATAGCAATATTTTAGTTATTCTGATGCTAGCACTGAGCAGTCCAGCCAGTCTGCAGACACTGACCCCTGTGTAAAAGAAATGATTGACATCTCACTCTGGGCAGTTAGACATCTGGGCCATGATATGGGGATATATGAGAGTCTGCTCTGGAATATCAACTAGTCCTAGAGTTATGTGTGCTTGCAAGACTGAGCATGTATCACAGACAGAAATTAGACGTTCAGACCAAGAACTTCCAATGTTCAAGTTCAATTTCAGTTTATTTGTATAGCACTTTTAACAATGGACATTGTCCCAAAGCAGCTTTACAGAAATATATAAATTCAGGACATAGATTTTAAATTTATGAATTTATCCCCAATGACGGTGGCAAGGAAAAACTCTCTGAGATGATATGAGAAAGAAACTTCGAGAGGAGCCAGACTCAAAAGGGAACCCATCCTCATCTGGGTGACACCGGATAGTGCGATTATAAATAAATAAATCCCTTCTATAAATGTGCTAATGCTACATGGTCAAATAGCAGTTGTGAGACCATGAAAATTTATTACAGTTTTTATATGAAGACTGTTTTGCTGAACTTCTCCACTGTTCACTGATGGAGACTTGAGTGCCAAACTGTTTGTGGCAATTGCAGTCCTAGCCATCATAGCATAACTGTTCATATGAATTGAGGTCCAAAGCCATCTTTATGGTTTTTAAATGGTACCATCCTCAGTAATCTCAATGATCTTTAGGCTGCACCATGTGTTGCCATCTTCAGCAGCAGCATGTGACTTCCAATTGATGAGATCTCCAACCAGAAGTAGGGCATCAGGATGGATCAGGCAGGTCCAGAGAGCAGAAGGGGTCGGGATCACTGGCATCTCAGGAGTATCTTGTGTAGCTCGACAGAAGGGGAGAGAGAGCGAGAGAGAGAAAAAGAATTAGGTATGCTTATTGTCCCGTACTGGTTAAGGACAGTGTACTTTGCGTGAGTGAGAGCAGAGACTCCGGCAAGACTAGCTATAACAGCATAACTAAAAGGGAGAGCCAGAAGGTAACACAGACATGAGGGCTCCCTGGGACATAAGGCAGCCAGCCACTCCACCATCAACAAACCTGGGTGAACGCGTGAAACTGGGGGGGGGGTGACAGCATCCAAACATCCCAATTCACCACAACACACTATGCCTGTGAGCCTCTAGATCTGTTCCTTTACCTAAGAAAAAAACTATTCACAAAAAGCTTGACTAAACAAATATGTTTTCAGCCTGGACTTAAACACTGAGACTGTGTCTGAGTCCCGAACACTAATTGGAAGGCTGTTCCATATGTGTAGACTCATGAAATGGGGAGCACATAAAGATTGAGTTCTTTAAAAAAAAAAAAGAAAAAAAAAGTGTTCTCTAGTAAGAGGAAAAATAGGTTCCCTCCTATGGCAATGGGTGAAACCATGAGGATACGATTTGTGATACTTCTCTGTGAATGTGAAGACCAGATTTACATCTGTATTGGCCTCTATTTCCATACTAGGTTTTAGCAAAATCCAAGGCTCCCTCATGATTCACAAAAAACGACATATCTGCCTGAAATTTTAGATGTTGAGAGTCTTTACTAGAGATTTGATTAGGCGTTCCTGTGGTGTCTGAGTTGGTATAAAAATTCATGTAAGGTAATTATTCAGACAGTTCATGGAGACATAATGTTTAGCCTCAACATAGTGGTGCCATGTCCACACGTGACATGATTGTGCAATCCCACAACGCGATGCAGGTTAGTAATATACAGCAAATGTATATTCCAGAAGAGCTGCATGATTCAGTGGTTATCAGAAGTTTCTCAGCTTGATGGTTTTCTCTCACAAGCACCCTCAAATCATCTGGTTTCTCAGCACCCGACAAAGAGGAAAAAAAGAGGGAGAAATGTGCAGTGAACCGTTCATCACTATTTCTTGTATTCTGCCTGATGACTTTATTTTCATTCTTAGAATAGGTGATATTCCGGTTAGTATTCAAATTCTTCTTTTATTTTGTCTCTGTTTGCGGTTGGTTCTCCAGTCTTCCCACCTAGGACCTAATATATGTTTATCATGTTTCGTCACCATGATCCACTGACCTGGAATGATAGTATTACTACCTTCAACTAGTGTGGCCCATTTGTCATGAAATTTGTCTCTGAGCTCCTTGTAATACTTTGGTTATCACCTTACAGTTTTTAATAAGAGATTTCAGTTTGGTCAACAACCTGCTGAAAATCTGGCCCTCGACTTCCTCAAGTTCTTCTTGGCATTTCTCAAATGTTGCTGAATGCTAGTCCACTCAGATAATGTTGTGACGGCCAGGCAGCACAAGGCTGTCTCCGCCTTACAAAAAGATTTGATTGATTTAGCTTGTTCACTAAAAGTAGGATTTCACCAAGAGTGTGAAAACCAAATGATCACTTTAACCATTCCTATGTGACCTAGAGAGTGAATTTAAATGGTCAAGTAAGGAAGTAGTGATTCAGGTGCTACCCATTTCCCCCCCCCTTGTTCCAGACACCATCTGGATCAACTTTTGCACCTTTGAGTCCAGTCATGTCCATTTTTACCAGCATGGGGAACAGGACTATAGCTCATAAAAGAAAGAAATGTCAGTTTTGTTGCCCTCTGTGTAAGTGTAACCAGTGACTGTTTACTGTATATGAGTGGACAACATGGCCCCCACTGTCTCCAATTGTGCAGTTTCAAAGCCTAAATTAGGTCAAATTGAAAATTGCCATCTTGACTGATTGCGCAGTAGGTGAAAATTGGAGCCAGAGTCTCCATATTGGTCATTTGCCCCTTCTTAATGTTGGGAGCATGCACAGTGAGAGGAACATGACAACTTAAGTGCAACAACTTAAGATGATGCATCGAACAATGGTAGCTCAAAGTGGTAAGTACAGAATTAATAATTAATATGCAAAACATGTTGCTAAAATATAGTCTTTTCATTTTTGCAAGTATATTGATTTTACCATTTTCAGGAAAAGATTTTAGAGCCTTGAGCCATGATTTGTTACAGATTTATAGATTTGTTACAGAACTGTCAAAGTTGTCAACACTGTAGATCTTTGGTACAAAGTTTGAAAGATGTCAAATAAAGTGCACTGGGCTATAGTCTCAGTAAGAGCTTCAGCTGTGTGTTGGAAAGTGTGTGTGCGTTCATGAGGCTAGACTGTAACTTCTAGCTGTCCATCAGCCCATCACAAAACTGTCAATCACCTCCATCAATCATACCCTTTTAATTATCAACAAATAACTCCCATAAAACACATTTATCACAAGGAAAAATATTGGGGGAGATATCAAAGCCAACGGAACCTTTTAAAAATGCAGCTAGCCACTAAAAGGCCCCAGAGATATTTAAATATAACATCTGAGACTCAACAGAAGTTTGAGGCTCCATGTGCAAAGGTTTTTGTTAAAACAAAGCCATGTCTACAGTCCAAAAGCCAGGCAAAAAGGGTCAGTACACAATGAGAGCAAAACAAAACCTGAAGGTCAAATCCAAGATAATGAAGGAAATAGCAAGTCAAGGACCACTGTACATGAAATAGTCAATTGGCATCATATTGGTTAATCCACATCAGGGTCCCTTAATATCAGATGAGCACCATCCAAATGCACCAGTCCATACATAGATCTCTGCTCCACCATATGCATTTCCCCATAGCCACAGTTTGGCCATCCTACAAAGGCTATTTCCACTATGACATTGCACCATGTCATAAAGCACAAGTTGTCCCAGACTGGTTCCACAAGAATGGCAATCAGTTTAGTGTACTTCAGTGGCCTTCTACTCTGTTGCATCCATACCACAAAGAATTGAGGCTGCTCTCAGAATGAAGGGGGTCCTACCCAGGATCAGTGCGATGTGCCAAACAAGGTGTCTATATACATCTTTATGCATACTTATACATATACATGTGCATATACAGTATACAGTGGATTTAAAACATCCACACGCCCCTGTTAAAATTTTAGGTTACCTGTCACCAATGAAGGGATTCTGATTAACCCCAAATAAATATCAGCTATTTCTGTAGGATTTTCTTGACACCCTCTTGGTTTCAACTGATAACTGGTTCACAAAGAGCTTACAAAGCATGTAGGTGATCTCATTGTCAAAAGATATCAATCACGAGAAGGGTACAAAAAATATCCAAAACATTAGATGGAACACTGTAAAGGCCATCATCAACAAATGGAGAAAATGGGGCACCACAGTGACATTACCAAGAATGGGACATTCCTCCAAAATTGACAAAAGGACAAGAAAAAACTTATCAGTTGCCAAGAGACCTACAGCAACATTAAAGCTGCTGCAGGAATATCTAACAAGCACTGGTCACTCCTTGCATGTGACAACAATCTCATGTATTCTTCATGGCTAGTCTATGGGCTAGGGTGGCTAGACGGAAGCCCATTCTCCTGGAAAAAAAAATACATGTCCGCCTACATTTTGCCAAACCATGTGCCAAAATGTGTTATAGTCTGATGAGACCAAGGTGGCACCATACTCCCCCCCTGGCTAGTAAGTAAAGTGTCCATGGTGACTATCTCTCCTCAGTGGCACATTGCTCCTAAGCGGTCCTTTCATTCATTTCATTTCAACAATCTTGCATCTCTGTCAGGCTAGAACCTGTTCCCCTCTTGTTCAGGTGATGGCACATCTCTGTAGCATTGGAGGTTCAGCCATAGGCTGATATCACAGGTATGGTGGTGGATTGAACTGTGGTGGTGGAGTCACTGCCTGTCTTCAAATTAAGACTAAAGACCTACCTCTTCACCAAGAACTTAAATCAGCGCTTTGTTTAAAAATAATAATAATAATAATAATTTACTTGTTTTTTTCATACTCTACTAACCTCCCCAATAAGGTCTTTAGACTGATGGTACTCTTAGTCCCTGACTTAGTGAACTAGCATGATGAGGATGTGTTTTTGATAGAGACTACAAAGCACTTCTTTAAATTCCTCTGGAAAAGGGCATCTGTTAAATGCTGTGGTTGCACACCATGAATTACATCATGATAACCTTACTAAAAGGAAGGGTCCTTAGGAAGTTCAGCACAATACAGTACAATACAAATCTACAATTGGATAGAACCCACTATCCTTCTTTTTAACAAGGAAGTATGTAAAATATAACCCTTCGTTTTGAAACCTGGGTCTACTTTTTTTGATTGCATCTTTGTCCAAGAGAGAATTAACTCCTTGAGACCCTTTGTTGGTTGTGGTGGTTGTGGAAGTTGGGGTGGAGGGGCTGCACAAGACAGACAGGGGGCATTCAACTGCCTGAGAGTGTGTGAATATGATGATATTAAATCAACTTCTGCAGTTTGAAACAATTCTTCCAGTGCTAGCAGTAAAAGGCCAAGGTATTCCCAGTGCATGCCACAAACCATACAAATAGGATACATTATCACTAGCACATCTTCAGTCTGTCTGCATTCAGTGCTTGGGCAGCATGCGTGTATTCCTTCATCTGATGAGATCCGTAGTGATGCAGTACAGGCATCAATGTCAAGCATGTGGCCCAGCCCAAACTTACTCTTAATGCATTATACTAGGTAGAATGCAGGCTATGGAGCTTTGGTAGGGTCGGTCCTCCTTTTTAGGTTTTACATAAAATCCTTGCACTGAGACTTAGTGAATTATGTCGTGGTGCCTGTCTTCGGCTTGCAGGTGACTCAGACAATAGCTGCATGAACACAAGTCTTGCTAAGCTTTTCTAGTTAACCACTAGTAAAATCACTCAAGCGATCATGAGATCAGTGCTGGCCAGTTAGATGTGGAATACTCTGAGTAGATAACAGCGAGGGAGAACCTGACACGCTGAGGAGGATGAGAGGTGAATTGAGAAAAACTTGACTCCGGGTCCAGTATTTTCATTTAGTGGAATTCAGCTTACTTAGCAGGCTCAGTAGCGAAAGGAAATGATATGGCAAGGGAAACTATGCTAACTGCACATACATAGTCACAGAGCCACTACATCATGGGTTGCATGAAATACCCAGAGGAGATAGTGCTGAGGGAGCACCTGACCTGGCAGGGTTACTGAGAGGTGAGTATTCCATATAGAGGAATAACACAGTAACAGCAAGTTTATAGAGATAACTAGCAAAGAGGACAAGTAGTAATAACTAATAAGGCTTGCAGTGAAATTCAACTCAAAGCTAGTGGATGCCACACATTTCCATAGCATTTAACCAAAAAATACCATCACAATGTATAACAATACACTTACCGCTAGCTTTGGAGGACAGATTACATGCAAGCTGAAAAGCGAGTAGATCCACATCCATATCCAGATCATTCTCACCTGGCAGTTAGAAGGGGTGAAATAGAACTATTATTACTAGCCACTTACCACATACACTGGTGTTTGAAAGTTTGTGAACCCTTTAGAATTTTCTATATATCTGCATAAACATGACTTAAAACATCATCAGATTTTCACACAAGTCTTAAAAGTAGACAACAAGAATCCAATTAAACAAATGAGGCAAAATATTTGTATACAATCTGTGTACCAAGTATATGAATAAATGACCAAGTATAATATTTTTGTCTCATTTGTTTAATTGGGTTCTCTTTATCTACTTTTAGGACTTTTAGGAAAATCTGTTGATGTTTTAGGTCATATTTATGCAGAAATACAGAAAAATATAGAAAGGGTTCACAAACTTTCAAGCACCACAGTACTTACTAGCTTTAAAATAACATGCTTCCACAAGAGGCTTCACTAGTGAAGAAAAATACTAACATTTGTGTAAGAATGTTGTAAATATACTACAAAATATATAAATATATTGTTTTAGTACATCTCTAGCATACTGTAAATGTAATATTAATGTAATCAATTATGATTACTTCATAACTTATGTGAATCATGGGTTAAAATGCATATACTTAATTTTATTTCAAATACACTATTTGGCCAAAAGTTTTTGCATGCCTAATGGTAATGGACAGATGTCCACATAGTGTAGTTCCATTGAAGTATTGAAGCATTAAGTACACCTAAATCAAAGTTTTTAGTTGCTAAAGTTTATTTATTTTTCCTTTTGTTTTTAATACAATCATTTTAGCACATAATGCAATCAGTGTGCAATAGGTGGGCAGCTGTGACATCAAACTGCTCAGAATGGGCCACCCAGAATAACAATCACCCATAAATAACTTTTTCCCATATATTCATTGACATACCTTTTGACATGAAATGCTCTGAATACAGCCTAAGTGCCCCTCAACTAGTTACAACAACTTCCTAACATTCATCATTTTGGCCTAAATTCTTTTCACCCTCTTCTCTCTATCTCTCTGTCACTCTCACTCTATCTTTCTTTTCCTAACTGTGCTTCCTTCCCTCTCCCTTTTAGATGCAGGATGCTATGGGCTATGAGCTTCCCTGGGTCTATTTTGTCAGTCTCGTCATCTTTGGATCCTTTTTCGTTCTAAATCTGGTTCTTGGGGTGTTGAGTGGGTAAGCAACATGCATGTGCATGTGCTGTATGTGTATGAATGTGCGTTTATGGACTCTGTTGTCTAGCATCAGAGTAGAATAACACTTTGACTAATGGAGCATTTTTCATCTCACAAGGAAAAAGAACAAAGAGCCAGAGAAAGACAGTTGTTTCATTTATTAAAAAGAAAGGCCCATTATGTTGTTCTTAGCCAGTCATATGCTAATCATCCCTCTCTCTTTCCATTTCTCCATCTCTCCTTTTTGTCCCTATTCCCAGGTGAATGATGCTGTAGGGAACTCCTGGCCATGGCTTTATTTTGTTACTCTAATCATCATTGGCTCATTTTTTGTTCTTAACTTGGTTCTGGGGGTCCTGAGCGGGTAAGAGACAGACGATCATGCAGACAGATAGAAGACGTTTGAATTCCTATATAAGCCAGAATAAAATAGTACACTAAAAGGTACCAAACTAAAAGAATGCCAAACATTACACCAATACACTCTTTGGAAAGTACAAATGAATGTACAGAGATAATGGATATATTAGAACTAGGAATCCTCCATTTAAGGATTGAACTAGAAGATACCACAAGCATGAGAACTCTTTGATATGTTAGTCTTTTACTCCAAATTTAAAAACCCAAATGGTATGTTATATTATAACCTTGTTATAATAATTATATATCCTTATTTTTAAATATGTATGGTAGCCTTGACACACTTGACATGGTGAAATTTTGACATTTCCTAATATACAGACCTGAATGAAAGTCAAGTTATAACCCTTCAAATGCTGGGTTCCTCCAGAAGTGAACAAGAGAAAAATTGCATTTAAATACTGCAAGCATTTAACATCACAAGGTGGCGGCAAGTGGATGTAAGCTATTTATAAATAATCCAAATCAGCAGACAAACTTGTGGTCAAAAATCAGGCAAGGTTCGGACATCAGGCAAACAATGCAATGCATGGCAAAAGAAATCAAATTGAGGAGCAGCTACCAGCTACGTAGGTTATGGGTAGTTGGAAACAGAGGGGGAATAATGAAAGAGAGAGAGAGAGAGAGAGAGAGGTGCCACCTGCCACCATGGACGCCGCCAGGTGATCCTCCACTAGTTGGATAATTTTGTCCAGGGATGCCGGTAGGTGGCACAGGACCCACTCCACTTTTTCTGCTGGGATCCGTGTGATTAATGGAAGCAGATCAAGAATTCCCTTGGTGTTCTGCTTTTCAGACTACCGACAGGAGTCCTTGAGCTGCTGTGCAAAGACAAACTGGTGGCCGACCTCCATGAGTGTCCGGGGTCCAGCTGAGCCATTGCAGCATCACCTTCTTCACGGTCTGGTAGTCCAGCTGCATACATGGCAGCAGCTCACTACACAGCAGCTACTGCCATGCATGGTGATGGCCAGAGTAAGAGTGGGCCCTATGCCTCCTCCACTTGCTGTCAGGGGAAGCCCAGCTTACTTCACAGCAGCTTCTGCACACTAGTGAGATGAACCTGTTTATGTTGATGAGCATGCTAGGCCACCATTACTTCTTGTTGAGGAGCTGATATGTTTTGTGAACCCCTGGATGTCCAGTAGCAGGGGTCGTGTGGGCCCAGGTGATCAGTTTGTCTCTCAGTGGGGATGGTATATACAGTACACATATCCTTACAGTGGGGCAGGACTCTGGCATGTGATGATTTTGAGATTGGGTTATTGGGTCAATATTCCAGGAAACCATGCCCACAAAGCATGACTGCTGGAGAATGCATTCTTCATTGAATAGTCTGGGCAGTGCAGGATAGAGTCGAGATAGGGAGTCAGCCATGGTGCTTTTAGATTCAGCTCTGTAGGAGAGTGAGAAGTGGAACCTGAGAAGAATAGGGCCCATCTTGCTTGGCAAGAGTTTAGATGTTTTGCTGTCAAGTTTTCGAATGCCATCTCGACTGTGGGCCATTCTCTGAAAGCGGTTACCTTATTGACTTCCTTGAGGACCCCCTTGGCACTGATAACATAACCCAGGAATGAAATCTTGGAGTGGTGGAACTCACACTTCTCTCCTTTGATATACAGCTGGTTTTGTAGCCTTCAGCTGCCTTCTTAGTGCTTAAAATGCTTTGTGTGAGTCTCTAAAGATGAGGATTAGGTTAATGTCATCTATATAGTATAAGCGATCGTAAGCGATAGTATAAGTGGAAACTTGCTGATGCAGGTGATGTGGAGGGCCGATTTTTAGCCTTGCTTTAGCACCTCATCTCAGTGGCTTTAATGGATAAATGCAGTTGTGTGGTGGTCTGGTGCCTGCCATGAGCTCAATGGCACAGTCGTAAGGTTGATGACAGGGTAGGCTACTTGCTTTAACATTGTTGAAGGTCCTTGAATTCATGTAACAGGTTGGAATCTCCACCTGAGCGGATGCTTGGAGACTCTCTATAGAAGTGGATGTAGCCATAAGCTGTGGGGTTCTGAGGCATGCAACATGACAGTGAGCAGACCAATGGATGATTTTCTTTTCCACCCAGGAGATCTGTAGATTGTGGATGTGCATTCATGAAAAACTGAGGATGGTGGGAAATTTTGTGTTCATGGAGACAAAGAAGGAGATCTGCTTTTGATGTAGGGTGCTGACTTGTATGTGAATGGGTTTGGAACAGTGAGTACTTGTATTTGGAGTGGAGACTGGTGAGGTTGGGTGTGAAGGCCACTATCCTCTGCTTCAGGTCAATCAGTGCTTAAATGTCAGAGAAACCTTCTGACCATCTACTTAATGATGAAAACTGGGTAGGAAATGAATCATACTGGACTCACCATAGCTGAGCAAAGGGAGAAGCTGGTCACTCACAAGGTGGTTGTGTGGCTTATAATGGAGGACGTTTGGGTGACCTGGTGCTTGGAGTTGCTGCAGTAAATGCAAAATCGTCCTCTTTGGCACCTTTGGCATTCCATAACTCTGAGCTTAGTTTGACAAACCTGCATGGGCTTTGTAACAGTTGGGTTGAGTGAGGGCTTTTCCTCAGTGAGTGGTCCATTTCACCATCTCATGAGCTGGTGGCCTGGTCATCATGATGTCTGGACATAACCCTCATCAATTCTGAAGCTGCTTTTTAATGCTAGCTTGTTTCATCCATATTTGGTTTGTGAGGTTTTTTCTAGAACAATGCATTTAGCTTCTTGGCATTGAGAAAACTGAGGTCCATCAGTATTTGTTCATTCTTACCATAATTATGTTTTTCTTGATATAAACCCAATATAAATAGCTATTGGTCTAATGGAATTACTTTTGAAGTTGTCATGTCAACGGCGGAATCGGGGTCCAACTGCACTACCCATACACTACCCATAATACTCTCTCTGGTTTTTAAAAAACATTTTTTACTTTGTCTTTGCATTACATTTTGGATCTGATTGAAAGCCTTCTGAATAAACCTGTTGACTACCTGCATTTGCATCTGTATCTGCCACCTGACAGAAAACTTCACCTGAACATGGATGCAGCAGGTAATTCCACGCCCCAGACCCTATGCAACCTGGCTAGGTCAAGCTAACCAGCTGCTGGAAACCTCATAGACCACACCCTTGTCAATAAGCTCCAGCTACCCCTTCAATCATTGCAACACCCCCTCAACATTCAGACAATGGATGGAGGCCCCAATGGGGGGGTGGGTGTGGGTGGCTCACTGTCAATGTCAGCGCAATGCACCAGGAGCAAATAGCTCTCCTCAACCCTGTCACAACCAAGTTGCCCACAGTGTTGGGGTTCATGTGAATGCAAATCCATGATCCCCAGATTTCCGAGAAGGAGAGAAAAATCACATGCTGTCAATGTCAAGTGTCTCCAAGTCCTGTCTGTCTGCGTCACCTCGACAACCATAGAAAGTCCTGAATCTCAGTCTCACATAGTGATTCCCCCCGAATACCATGAGTCAAAGCCAGTGGTCTCCCACCACTCTGCCCCTATGACTCTGCCATAGAGGTCCTAGCAGGAGCGACACCTCTTGTCCATTAAGGAAATCCAAGCCATGTATGAATACATAGAGGAGGCTCTGAAACAGGGATATGTTAGCCCCCAACATCACCTGCATTGGCAGGGATTTTGGCTACATCATTGGCCCAGAGGGGTTGCTTATGAACCAAGATAAGGTCACTTATCATCATAATGATCACTTATCATGATGATGATCATCATCAACTGGCCCACACCAACCACCATCAAGGAACTACAACATTTTCTTGGACTGGCTAAGTTCTATCGAAGGTTCATCCATGGCTTCAGTATCATAGTGTCACCCCATCACAGCCCTGCTGAAGAAAGGTCCCAAGAAACTGCAGTGGAATCCTTCAGCAGACCAAGCCTTCAAACTCTTCAAAGCCGCATTCATCCACTGACTCTTCAACTATCTCATCACTACATTGGCCCATTCAAGATTCAGAGAATCAATGAGAAAACATATCAACTGGACCGACCACATCACAGCTGCCTTGCCCCATCATTTCACATTTCATGACTGAAGACTGAAGGTCCCCTTGCCAAAAGCAACCACCCCACCCAGCACCTCTCGACATCGAAGTAGAGCCAGCCTATACAGTAAACGATATCCTGGATTCATATTTGGGGAGAGGGCAAACTCCAATACCTCATTGAATGGGAGAGTTATGGACCTGAAGAGAGACATGGTCTGCAACAATGTTTAGGTAGGTGGTATGTGTCAAAGTAACATCCACATGAATGCTAGGACCCAAGGTTTCCCAGCAGAACATCGCCCAGAGCATCCCTCTGTCTCTGCCGGCTTGCCTTCTTCCCATAGTGCATCCTGGTGCCATCTCTTCCTCAGATAAATGACGCACATGCACCTCGCTGTCCACATGATGTAAAAGAAAACATGATTCATATGATGACAAACCAGTGCCATCACAGTGCCAGGTCCAGCCACAGATCAGCCAGGCCTCCTTTGCCTTCCCACATCTCTTGGATCAGCTGGGTGAAAACACCTGTGTGTTCAATATACCCAGACACCTTCAGGGTTAATTCACCTCGTCTCCTCTCCCCTTCTGCACAGAAATGTGAAAAAAAAAAAACATGAGTGTCAAACTCAAATTCTGCCTGGGCCACATCAGATGTGATACAGCGGAAATCGAAGTCTATTTTTGAAACTTATTTAACATATTCTAATGATTAACACCAATATCCTAGGCTCTAAAAATAGTTTATAGAAAAAGAAGCCCTAACAGAAACTACTGAAGTGTATGCACTATTAGGTAATAACAATTATTATACTGAATACAGTTATAATACAGTTGTTTTTTTTGTTGGTTTTTTAATGAATTCATTCCTTTGTTTAATTGAATTTTATTGTCCTTTGGATGGGGAAAAAATGCTGCCGCCCTTTGGTTTTAGTTAAGCACTATAATGTGAGCTTGTGCATGCTGTACTGCCATGGTAGTGCCAAAAGGCACAGAACTATACTACCCATCAGCCCCAGCACATCACATGACCAAGTAACACGCTTCACTAATCACTCTCACCTGTCTTGTTATGCCTTATTAGCACCACTGTTCAAGTTTTAGTTTTTCATTGTCTCACTTTAAAGCTTTTGTTGTAGTTGTTGCTTGTTGTCGTGTGTGCCACATTATCGCTTACAGTCTGTATGTTTCTTGCCTTGTATCTGGAGTTCATGTTAATGGTTCTTGTTTTCACTGTTATGTTTGTTTTGGCTTTATCTTCCTCCTCTACATCTACAGTGAGGGAAAAAAGTATTTGATCCCCTGCTGATTTTGTATGTTTGCCCACTGACAAAGAAATGATCAGTCTATAATTTTAATGGTAGGTGTATTTTAACAGTGAGAGACAGAATAACAACAACAACAAAAAAAAAAATCCAGAAAAACGCATTTCAAAAAAGTTCTAAATTGATTTGCATTTTAATGAGTGAAATAAGTATTTGACCCCTTCGACTTTTACCTCACTGTACCTCCTCTACCAATTCCTGTCAGATAACTTGACCTACAAATGAATGCAGCAGAATTTTGAGTTCCTCAGGGGCCCCTGAAGGAGGACAGGATATGGGAGCAACAGGGGAAGGGAGATTGGGTCAGTGCCCACTGGAATGGCATGAAGCCATGTGCCCCTTTAGGAAATAGTTTGGGGCTCCCGACCAGGCTGGAACCGTCTCCCACTCTCTCTTCCCCACTGAGGATGTCACTCCACCTCATTGTTCAGCTGAGGATGTCCCTCTACCCCTCTGTCATCGGCATCACTCCATCTCCCTCTGCCACATCGGAAGGCACTATGTCACCCATCTCCACTTTAGACATTGCTCTGCCTTTCTACTACACTAAGGACATTGCTCTGCCTACTTGCTCCGCTGAGAATGTCACTTTGCCTTCTTGCTTGGCTGAAGATTTCGCTCTGCCACCTTGCTCCTCTAAGGACATTGCTTATTTCCCCTGCTTTACTGTGTACGTTGCTCCCCCCCTCTTGCTTCGCAGAGGACATCGCTCCCCCCTCTGGCTTCACAGAGAACCCCCCCCCCCCCACTTAGCTCCGAGTTGGACTTCGCCAGGAATTGTCTCGTATCCATAGTTCATGTTAATAGTTCTTGTTTTCACTGTGTTGTTTGTTTCAGCTTTATCTTCTCCAATAAATTACCTGCACTTGCATTCGTCTCCTTTACTAATTCCTGTTCATGGTGGTCACTAGGTCACTACACTATGAATGCACTGTGAATTCTGGATAGTGTGAAAATTTTGAGCAGTAGTGTACTACAGCCCATTTCAATTCAATAATTTTTTTAATTTATCCCTAAGGAGCAAGCAAGATGTGCTGGTGGCAAGGAAGAAACCTTGAGAGGAACCAAGGTTTTTAATAGTGCTAATATAAATCGTTCCACTTCTATAACTGTATACTATAAAGTTAAGCACTGCTAAGTGTATTTAAAGGAACAAGTTTCTTGTATCAAACTGAAGTTATCAATTGTTCCATGATGAAGACTTGAGTGTAAACTGTTCTTAGCAATTGCTGTCTTAAGGCTATCCAAGGAAGAACATCCACAGCTACTCTATATTTAGGGTGGTACCATCGACAGTAAACCCTTGGTGATCTATAGGTAGTCCATGTAGGGCCATCCACAGTAGCAGTGTGATTTTTAGGTGATGAGAACTCCAAACAGAAGTAGGCCATCAGGATGGATCAGACCGGTCCAGAGAGCAGAAGGAGTCAGGAGCATTGGTATTTCAGGTGTAATGTGTCAGCTCGTCAGGGAGAGAAAGAGAGGTGGGAGGGAGAAATAACACAGCTCTTGTACCATAATGTTTTAAGAATATGTACATTGTGCACAGAGTGGAAGCAGGGATTCTGGCAAGAATAGCTATGACAGTATATCTAAAAGGGATAGCCAGAAGGTAACAGACATGAGGGCGCATAAAGCGGCCAGCCACTCCACCGTCAATGAACCTGGTCTGTTTTAAGGTGTGTGTGCGCTATACCTGCGTGCATGTGTTATACCCAGGTGCTAGCTTTTTCTCTCTAATTATTTTTCTTTTAAGTGGAGCTACCTTATCTAGCGTGTAACGGGATGTTGACTCTAAGCATTCGGTCACCTGATCAAGCTCCTTGGGATCAGATGGTGATCCAATCATAGTTGATAACTCCAGGAGATTATTGATAAAACTCTGTGCCGTAGCTGACGTGAATGTAAGTTTGACATGGTAGCATGGAATGGTAGCATGTATTATGATTTTTACAACAGGTAACTGGAAATGGATACAATTGCAAAGAGAGCTATTAATAAACAAAGCACAAACACAAGTAAAATCAGTAACCAGAGTAGCAATAAATAAGAATGGCTTGGTAAGGTCAGGTACTAACACACTAAGCTATACTTCGCAATGAGAGAGTGTGACTGAGTGGTGACTGTGTACAGGTGTGTGTGATTAGAAGTCAGGTGAGTGTGAACGTGACAAAGTCCGCGTGTGATGGGAGGTGTAGTCCTCATCGGCCATGTTGGTAGGCCGAGGTGTGTCCTGGGAGACAGAGTTCTCTGCACGTGCAGGGGTAGACCTGACAATGGTTAAGACACATTTTAAACGAGATAAAATAATGATCTGAGATCATTCTGTAATGATTCTGTAATGTGTTCTACCAGAGATTTAGCCAGAGCCACTAAGTTCAAATCCTGTCCTCCATTTTTACGGTGATGGGATCTGAGTATAGCCAGCTAAGTGAAGATCCATTGGAGATCCCCAGATCTTTTGGGTAGAGGGGGTTGTATAATAATCTCCATGACAGGGAAACATTCTCTGAAACTGAGAGGTAATCTCACCAGTTTGTGTCTGGAATTGAGAGGTAATCTATCCATTTTGTGTTGATTCTTCCCCTTAGTGCTGTGTAATGTGATGACATTACACACATAATCTTTTAGGCATAATCTTTTTTACCAGGAGTATAAAGGTCTATATTGTGTTCTCTCCAGAGTAATGGTGTTTGCTCCTGACATTCATCTCTCTTTCAGGCTTTATGCATTATCTTCAGCCTGGGAAAGGAAGGGAATGTAAAACCATCATTTAATGTAGGTTGTGTCTGTTAGTGTAGTTTTGGGAAAAGCAGCTTTTATTCTCAGATTCATACTATCTGCAGTTCTTACTGATCTGAGCCCCAAAAGTCCTGTAACCAACTGTGCAGACTTCCACTTACCAGTTATAACATCAAGCAGATCCATTACTATGGATACATGGGAGTTCAAGAACATGGAAATTAAAGCATTGGGATGGGGGGCTGTATGTTAAACAAGGGGTTAAAAAACATTGTTCACTGCTCACACTAGATGTTTTAAACAATCCCTAAGCTTTGCAAACAGAACTGTAGAAACATGGATAGTTTGTGCTTTCAACAGACTTATCTATTAAAAACTTTATCCTGTCCAATGGCACCAAAATCCTGAAGTATGGCAAGACCATACAGTATACACTACTTTTTCAGACCAGTACATGAGTTTTTGCAGTGTCTGTAACCTCATGGCCACGATCTTTGAGGGCATGTGAATAAGACCCTGCCCTTCAGCTCCTAGGGGCAACCAGTGATGACTGTCCCAAATAAAATGGATGAAAGCTTTCTGCACCAGTTCTTATGAGGGTTCAAGACAGTGAGTCTGTACTACATCATTAAAGCTGCCAGATTGTTAATTACTAATGTCCTTTCTCTGTAGAACAGTTGGTGTAGTAGCCATCTTCAACTCAGCAGTCTCCCTGTATACAGTCCACCAGTTTACTCCAGTTTTTCTCCATGTACTGGTCATTTACTATGAAAACTCCTAGAACCTTTAAGCCATCTGTGTCCCAAGTACAATGGTCTGGGAGCTGGGGCAGTCCTTCATCCTGCCAGTCATTAGGAATGATTTAAACTTGTCCCAGTTGATCTTGCCAGATGTTGCATTTTGAATAATGTCTAAGAAAAAATGTCAGTGTTGCACTCTCCTCTGTATTTTTGATGAGGGTCAATAGTGATGGAGTGCAGCAGTCTTCAGAAAGGACAGCTTTGCCATATGCCTCTGGTGAAGGGGAATGGTCTTGTTAATGAACCATTAATCTTGAGCATGTTCAGGCCATCCAGACCAGGTGATCTTCGACTGTGCTGTTCCTGGACAGCTCTTGTCAGCTCAGTGAACGTTAAGGGGTTTTATAGTTCCAACCAGTGTCTCTCAGGGAACTGTGGTAGGCCACGTAGGACCTCTTTCTAGTGTTTCATGAGCATCCAGCACCATGACCGTCTGATGCCTGAATGACATTACGTGCCTTAGCCCTGGACCAAGTGAGTTTATTTCAATCGGACTAACTACCAAGAACATGCTCAAGGGTATCATCAGGCACATTGCTGAGAGTAACTCTCTTTGTGATAGACATCCTAATCAAGAGCACTGTATTGAACGCCTTATCATTACCACCCTACAGACAGCAGGAGAATCAGGACCAACTCATTGTTTATAAACATTCCCTGCTCTATTAAATGAGTGACCATATGTATGTCTTTAAGGAAGAATACTATAGCCTTATTCATTCTGGGTGCTGACACGACTGGTGTTTTTGCACCAGTCTGTTTCGCCACCGCAATTAGACAATATTCATCTGACAGTGATGCTTCTGGCATACATTTATAGCCATGCCGTAAATGCTAGAGAGAGAGAGAGAGAGAGAGAGAGTATAACAACCACAAATAGGCATCAGGTGTGCCAGGTTATAATTGGCTCATTCCTCAACATTCCCGCTGCAGACACTCACTAAAGAATAAACAATAAAAAAAAGACAGATTTCCTTTTTTAATCTGATTCAAATCCATGGTTGCCTTTTCAGCATTCTGTTGATATTGTGATATACAGTAGGTGTGTGTGTCCTTGAGAGCAGCAGGCATTTGACAGCAGGAGATGCAGAACTGCAGAACAAACTCAAGACTCACTGTTAAAATGTTTATTTTTCATATTCAGTTTTGCAGCCTGGATTTTGCAGGTTGAATTGAAATAAGCAACCTGAATACAGGTTTTTGAATATCTGAAAACTGAATTATTGAATCTGAATTTGAGAACACTGAAAATTGAATATAGATACTTCATTCAATTTAGATTTTAAAATTTAGAATTTAGATTTAAAAAAAAAAAAAAAGAATCACTGAACACTGCCAAAACTTAGTTTAAACTAAATAAATACAGATGTGTGGTTTCAACCCAATATAGTTCAATGTTATGAAATCAATGTTCTTTCATTTTTATTATCAAGAATTCGTTGGCTTTTAAAATGATTTTTTAAAATTAAAATCTCTGTCAATTTTTTGCTTCCATAGTATCAAAGACATTCAGGTGTTTCTCTCTTTTTCTTTATCCCTTTACATTATTTCTTTGTCTTTCCCTTGTTGTGACTCAGAGAGTTCTCTAAGGAGCGTGAAAAGGCAAAGGCACGCGGAGATTTCCAGAAGTTACGAGAAAAGCAACAGCTAGAAGAGGATCTAAAGGGCTACCTGGATTGGATCACTCAGGCTGAGGACATTGACCCAGAGAATGATGAGGGACTGGATGATGCCAAACCCAGAAACTGTGAGTAGAGGATCAGTTAGGACTGGGTCAAAAAATGGGTAGTATGTATTCATAGGCGCTACAGAAACTGAAACTGTATTTCTTACATTTTTCTTGTGGTTGATTGTGGCTTCTATTACACTGTCACACACTGGTTTATGTGAAATAAATTAATGCATATATTCTTCACACGTTTGCTTTGTCCAGGGTTGCCAGATCTGCATGGCAAAATAATTCTAATTGACAAGCAGTATTGAAAGTCATAGAGTAGTATCCCTAAATTGTTCTTAAAGAGTTCCTAGGTAGTTCACCAAGGTTCTAAAATGTTATCCAATAATGACACATTTTGGGCTGTATTCAGAGTGGAATGCCATTTGAGGCCATTATTAAATAATTAATTTATTAGCAGTATTTTCCGAGTTTATAAAAGCTTTTTTTTACATGAAGGAGATCTGCGGATACAGCATCTTAATCTGAGACATTGCTTATCATAAGAAATAAATTTGTAACTACTGTATAATTTTTTTTATAACTATGCTTACATACAGTGAGCTGTAAGCAAAGTTAGTGCTTGGTCAGCTTAGCCTTCAAACCATTGACACAAAGAGCACACTGAATTAACAAAAACATTGACATTATTTTATTAATTCAATTCAAATAAAAACTCATTGTCCTGGACAAACTGGCAGTCGTTTGAAATCTGTGCCACTTGTAGATGATTTTCCTTACAGTGGAATGATGTATTTCAAATAATTTGGAGATCTTTTTAAATCCCTTGCCAGACTCATAGACATCCACAGCCTTTTTTCTGAAAGCCGTACAGAACTCTTAAGATCTTTGCATGATGACATCACACACCAGATACTAGATATGAGAGGGGTATAAATAAGACAGGTTCCACCTGCACTCCCTAAGCAGGTTCTAATCACTGGCACCCAATCTACAACACCTGATTCTAATTTTATGGATTTGAAGGTGTGATAAATGTAGGGGTGTACTTACTTTTTCCATGTGACTGATCTGATTTTTGTGTATATATATATATATATATATATACACACACACACACACACACTTCATGTTAAATTCTCTCTCATGTATACAGTGAGTATTCCAGCAAGTGAGAGTGAGTCCGTGAACACTGATATCCCTCCCACTGGAGATTTAGAGGGAGAACCCTGCTGTACCCATCTAGTGTAAGTCATTTTGCTTTATTTCTGTTTCTTCTCTATTTTACTTAATTTTCTTCTCTCTCCTTTGTCTTTAAAATTGTCTTTATTGTTTAAACTTTTGATCTTTTGTTCTGCTCTCATGGATATCAAACAATTGCAAACAAAACACAGGCTTATCCAAAAAAAAAAAAAAATCTTTGTTAAACATAGGTGTGCAACAATTATTGGCACCCTTTTAGTCAATACTTTGTGCTACCTCCCTTTACCAAGATAACAGCTCTGAGTGTTCTCCTGTAATGCCTGATGAGGTTGGAGAATACATGGCAAGGGATCGGAGACCATTCCTCCATACAGAATCTCTCCAGATCCTTCAAATCTCGAGGTCCACGCTGGTGGATTTTCCTCTTCAGTTCACCCCACAGGTTTTCTATGGGTTTCAGGTCAGGGGACTGGGATGGTCAGGGCAGGACCTTGATGTTGTGGTCAGTAAGCCATTTTTGTGTTGATTTTGATGTATGTTTTGGATCATTGTCCTGCTGGAAGATCCGACCACGGCCCATTTGAAGCTTTCTGGCAGAGGCAGTCAGGTTTTCATTTAATATCTGTTGATATTTGATAGAGTCCATGATGCCATGTATCCTAACAAAATGTCCAGGTCCTCTGGCAGAAAAACAGCCCCAAAACATTAAAGAGCCACCACCATATTTAACCGTGGGCATGAGATACTTTTCCATATGGCTACCTCTCTGTGTGCATCAAAACCACCTCTGGTGTTTATTGCCAAAAAGCTCTATTTTGGTTTCATCTGACCATAGAACCCGATCCCATTTGAAGTTCCAGTAGTGTCTGGCAAACGAAAGATGCTTGAGTTTGTTTTTGGATGAGAGTAGAGGCTTTTTTCTTGAAACCCTTCCAACCATCTTGTGGTGATGTAGGTGACTTCGGATTGTAGTTTTGGAGACTTTCTGACCCCAAGACGCGACTAACTTCTGCAATTCTCCAGCTATTATCCTTAGAGATTTTTTGGCCACTCGAACCATCCTCTTCACAGTGCGTTGAGACGATATAGACACGCGTCCAATTCCAGGTTGATTCATAACATTTCCAGCTGACTGGAACTTCTTAATTATTGCCCTGATAATGGAACTGGGCATTTTCAATGCTTGTGCTATTCTCTTATAGCCATTTCCAATTTTGTGAAGCTCAACAACCTTTTGCTGCACATCACAGCTATATTCCTTGGTCTTACCCATTGTTATGAATGACTAAGGGAATTTGGCCTATGGGTTACCTCATATTTATACCCCTGTGAAACAGGAAGTCATGGTTGAACAATTTTAGTCACCCAGATGTACTAAAAAATGTAAAATATCAATGGGAATATACTTCAAATATATTTTTCTCATATGAATTCACAGGGGTGTCAATAATTGTTGCACACCTATATTTAACAAAGATATATTTTTGGATAAACCTGTGCTGTGTTTGCAATTGTTTGATATCCATGAGAGCAGAGTATTTTTGTGATTTTTTAAAACAAAAGATCAAAGGGTTAAACAATAAAGACAGTTTTTCTTTTCTGGTCTTTTGGTTACAGGAAAAGACTTATTATTACGTATTACGATAGCATTTGGTTTGTGGATCTTTGGGCATCTTTTTACATCTGGCTTTCAGGCAAGACAAGGCTTTCTTTTTCCAAACAGTTTAAATTACTTATCTTATTTAATTTTATATTAATTCTCCTCAATTTCTGATTAAACAAATCCAGTACTATTATGGTGGGATTATACTTGAGCCTTATTCTTAGTCCTTCACTAAAAAATGAAGCTTGATTTATTCAAATACCTGTAGCTCAGGACTCCTTGGATGAATTTGCATGAAACTTGAATACCCTGTTCAGTACAAAGGTTTGAGGACATCTACATCAAGTTTGGAGTGAGCCCATAGGAGGCGGAGTTAAGTTCAAATAACTTTTTTCTCGGGATCAGTAAGTCCAATTTGCAAGCAGGTCTTTTGTAAAATATTTTTTTTTGTAAAAAAAAAAAAATTCCTACTTGTTCTGATTCATTGATTTAACCCATAAAAATTATTTTTTGTAGCATTTAGCCCAAAATGTACCTCAAATGTACCATAATTTTCATAATATGCAAAACCCTGGTTCCTGGGATTTTGGGACTCAAATGTAATCAACACATGACGACATTTATAAATAGTACGGTGGCTACATGCCAATCAGACTTGGTGGCAGAACAGGGATTACTAAAACAGCTCAGGAGTGAGCTATTGTCAAAAAAAACTTGAATGGTTGGTGTCTCTAGTGATTCCCTAGTCGGTGCAATCTTGAATTAGACTTGGCCTCTAGGGGCACTATTTATTTTTTTTGCACTTAAAAACAAGCATATGTCTTGTAAAATAAGGTGCATAATGAAACTTTTCCTCCCCCATCCTTTGTTTCTCTTTTGAGTCTGGTTCCTCTCAAGGTTTCAGCAGTAATGCAAGTGGCATTATTATTATTATTATTATTATTATTATTATTATTATTATTATTATTATTATTATTATTATTATACATTTTGAAGATTACAAGCGACATCCACTAGATGGCACCTAAGAGAAAAAAAAAAGTCATCAATACACATTCAAAAGTATTTACTAATCTAGAAAATCCAGAAGTCTGGTTTCCAAAATAGCCCTTTCGGTAGGTTTGTAAGGTGACGTGAGAGGTTTTTAAAATTCAAACATTAATTGTAGTAAGAAAACCGGTTAGTATTAGTACTCGATAACAGTCTACAGTGGTCAATAAGTATGCAATTTGGGTTGGCTTGTTTAGTCACTGTGATCACAGTTTTCCCATTATTGATGTAATCATTAACCAAAGCTCTTGACCTGTGTCTTCCTGATTTCACGCCTTGCTTTGCTGCTGTAATGTAGAATTAAACCTTTCTACATTTAAAAAAATAAAAAAAATACACTATAATGAGGAGTAAACATTAATAAACTGAACAACAATTTGCTTTAATATACTTTAGTAGTCTCTGGTAGTGGCAAGACAAGGCTTACTTTTTCCAAACAGTTTAAATTACTTATCTTATTTAATTTTATATTAATTCTCCTCAATTTCTAATTAAACAAATCCAGTACTATTATGGTGGGATTATACTTGAGCCTTATTCTTAGTCCTTCACTAAAAAATGAAGCTTGATTTACTCAAATACCTGTAAAAAAAAAAAAAAAAAAAAAAAAAAAAAAAAATCCACTATATAGTCTATATAGTCGCTTTGTGCAGTTTCATAGGCAAGCGTTTTTTTCTACCACAATTCTTCTGGAGACTTTGACTAATGCACTTCTGTTGCACTTCACAACTTCTGTTTGTGCAGGTAATCTCTGACTACCTTCAATATCTTTTTTTCTCTGAAAAGTGTCTATTACGTAATATGTTGCTTTTTTTTTTTTTTTTTTACTGCCATAAAATAATTTTACAAATTATATTAAATAATAACATTTCATTTTGTTGGAAAAGTAATGTTTGGAAATCTAAAATCTTTTTTTTCTTACTGACCCAATAATACAAGTCATAAACTAAACAAAATTTGTATTTGAAAAAAAAAAAGTGTAACTTTTGTACAGTAGTTTATATACACCAATCAGCCATAACATTAAAACCACCTGCCTAATATCGTATAGATCCCCCTTCTGCCGCCTGAACAGAGAAGCTCTGACTCAGTCGTCTAGCCATCACAATTTGGCCGTTGTCAAAGTCGCCCAGATCCTTACACTTGCCCATTTTTTCTGCTTCCAACACATCAACTTTGAGAACTGACCGTTCACCTGCTGCCTAATGTATCCCACCCCCTGTCAGGTGCCACTGTAACGAGATAATCAACGTTATTCACTTCACCTGTCATTAGTTGTGTTATGTTATGGCTGATTGGTGTATATGTCATAAATTTGTACTTTTTCCAAAATATAATTTATAGTAAAAAGTAAATGATAGGAAACATAATTTTTAAACTAAATATAGCAATATTCTTGACATTGTGCAAACAGTTTAGAATTGTCACGTGACGTGACTCGTACGTATTCAAAATGATTGATGTTGCAGTAGGTGTTGTCAAAACATGACATTCATTGCATGTGGTTCCAGAGGTCCAAGAGTGTAGTAATTTCATTCATTTTATATCTCCCAGGTCTAGGTCTGTTCTAAACTGATCTAATGACTGAAAGACATCTCACATGTGTGAGCTTTCCTAAACAAGACAAATGGAAAAGAAACGTTTATTTTCTTTTCTGTTCCCTTAAACCCTCTATTTTGTTATTTCTTGCCTTTCTTTGCATTTTCTTCTCCCTCTTTCTTCTGATGATCTGTGGGTCTAATTAGCTGGTGGCATGGCCACAAGGGCACTGATTCATAATCACTCCTAGTGAATATGACATTTGTTTGTGTGCCTATGTGCGAAACTAGGAGCTGCTGATTTTTGTGTTCTGTCTCTCGTCTTGTAGACAATGTCTTCCATGATGTTATGTCTTGTTCTGTTATAATCCATTCTGCTTTTCATTCCAGAAATAGGATCTCCAAATCCAAATTCAGGTTAGTACATGTTCTCACTGTCTGAAGGAATGGTTTGCCATCTAATGGTCCCCATTAAAGTTTCTCATATATGTGTGTGTGTTTGTGTGCATATTGTATATTCATTCTGAATGTTGTGCCCTTTCCACTGTATCATCATAATGTGACAGTTAGGCTGTGACTAAGGTTCCTCTAACTGCTCATAAGCCATTAATTGAGGGATTTACACATTTAATACTTTCACTTTAGCAAATTTGGACCTGCTAAACTTTGCAATGAGTGCCTATATACCACCTTTTAGGTCTTTTTTGAGTTGAAGTGATTCACATGTTCTACAAACGCTACGTATAAAACTACCCTTGTAACAACAAATGGGTTCTCCTATATTCCTCTATATTTCTTCATATTTTCTGTATGCCTGTCTGTCTTTCCGTAGTCGATATTCTCGTCGCTGGAATCGTCTGTGCAGGCGTAAATGTCGAGCTGCCGTGAAGTCGAATGTCTTTTATTGGCTGGTGATTTTTTTCGTGTTCCTGAATACTCTAACCATTGCCTCTGAACACCATAAACAACCACAGTGGCTGACGGATGTACAAGGTATAATATAAAAACTCCTTATATGCTTAATGACTCCGTCCACAATATCCGTCCACAATTTCCTTTTGCCTCATGCCTTTGAATTTCCTGTTCCCAGATATTGCCAACAAGGTTCTCCTAGCTCTCTTCACTGGAGAAATGCTTTTGAAGATGTACAGTTTGGGACTGCAGGCGTATTTTGTCTCGCTTTTTAATCGCTTTGACGGTTTTGTGGTGTGTGGCGGGATACTAGAGACCATCCTAGTGGAGACGAAGATTATGTCCCCTCTAGGCATCTCAGTTCTGCGTTGTGTGCGCCTGCTGCGCATCTTCAAGATCACCAGGTGTGTGTGTGTGTGTGTGTGTGTGAGAGAGAGTGCACAAAGTGTGGCTCAAGACACAAGGTCAGTTAGGGTGTTCAGAATAATTTGATTTGATCATTTGATGTGGTCTGGCCATTCTCCTCTGACCTTTACTGTTGTTTTACTATAATAGGTCATTTTTACCAGAAGAGAACAGAAGGGATAACACATTTTATGGTTATGAACTGTTATTCTGAGTGTGGCTGTGTATTAACATTGTTCTGCACTGGAACTCAGGTACTGGAACTCTCTCAGCAACCTGGTAGCATCTTTGCTGAACTCTGTCCGCTCCATCGCCTCCCTGCTGCTGCTACTCTTCCTTTTCATCATTATTTTTAGTTTGCTCGGCATGCAGCTGTTTGGTGGGAAGTTCAACTTCGATGAGACACGTCGGAGCACGTTCGACAACTTTCCCCAGTCATTACTCACAGTCTTCCAGGTACCGCTCATGAAAATTAGCAAAAGATAATGTATAGAATGAATGTCATATGCAAGTAGTGATATTTTTGTGGAATATTTTGAGCTTGAAACATATGAGGATGCTATATAGTAAGAGAGTGGAAGGTCACCTATATACACCCTGCCTTAACCACCACTATTTATACAAGGAGGCTTGTAAAAAGCAGTGGTCTTTATGCTATGGTAAAGTCTCAAGAAAACCATCAGTCCCTGCCAAGCATCTTGTTATCAAATCAGACTTCCTGTTTCACAGGGGTATAAATATGAGGTAACACATAGGCCAAATTCCCTTAGTCATTCATAACGATGGGTATGGGTACCTTTTGTGATGTGCAGCAAAAGGTTGTTGAGCTTCACAAAATGGGAAGTGGCTATAAGAAAATAGCACAAGCATTGAAAATACCCATTTCCACCATCAGGGCAATAATTAAGAAGTTCCAGTCAACTGGAAATGTTATGAATCAACCTGGAATTGGACGCGTGTCTCATCAGGCATTATAGGAGAAGACTCGGAGCTGTTATCTTGGCAAAGGGAGGTAGCACAAAGTATCGACTAAAAGGGTGCCAATAATTTAACAAATATTTAACAAAGATTTTTTTTTTTACATATTTGGACGAGCAAACATTTGATCCTCTTTGAAACAGTGCCTATTAATAAAGTTGATATTCTTGAACAAAACCACAAATAAAATGAGTTTTTCAATCATTTATTCAACAGAAATATCAACAGATGTGAGATTCTTCTGTGGAATAAGAAAAATAAGTACACCCTTGGCCTCAGAAGCTAGCATCTTCCCTTTATCAGAAATAACTTCTCGTAGGCATTTTGCATGATTGTCCACCAGGCTTGCTGGGATTTTTGACCACTCTTCCATGCAATATTCTTTCAGTTGCGAGATGTTTGAGGGTTTTCTTGCATGTTCTGCCCGTTTCAAATCCCCCCACAACATTTCAATGGGATTCAAATCCGGGCTTTGACTAGGCCATTCCATAATCCTCCATTTCTTCTTTTTGAGCCATTCCTTGGTGGATTTGCTAGTGTGCTTAGATCATTATCCTGTTGAAAGGTCCACTTTCAGTTCAACTTCAACTTTTCGACAGATGGCCTCACCTTATATTCAAGCACTCTTTGATATGATGCAGAATTCATAGTCCTACAAGACTTACTTACAGATCCTGTGATTCAATTTAGGGGTTCTTGGAGACTTCTTTTTGCATCAAAATTTGCTGGGACGACCAGTCCTGGACAAACTGGCAGTCGTTTAAAATCTGCACCATTTGTAGATGATTTTCCTTACAGTGGAATGATGCATTTCAAATAATTTGGAGATATTTTTAAATCCCTTGCCAGACTCATAGGCATCCACAACCTTTTTTTCTGAAGGCCTTACAGAACTCTTAAGATCTTTGCATGATGACATCACACACCTCAATAACAAAGGGAACACCAGATACTAGATATGAGGGGGGGTATAAATAAGACAGGTTGCACCTGCACTCCCTAAGCAGGTTCTAATCACTGACACCCGACCTTGATTCTAATTTTTTGGATTTAAAGGTGTGATAAATGTAGGGGTGTACTTACTTTTTCCATGTGACTGATCTATTTTTTGTTCATTTAAATTGTGAAAATTACTACAAAGTGTCAATTTTATGTGTATCCATTTAATTAATAGGCATTGTTTCAAAGAGGATCAAATGTTTGCTTGTCAAAATATGTAAAAAAAAAAAAAAAAAAAAAAAAATTGTAAATCTGTTGCTAGGTGTTGATAAGGTGCCCCAGGTGTCACTAGCTGGTCGCTATGATAATCCAGGTGGTTGCTTGGCTGTTGCTCAGTGGTTGCTATGGTATCCTGGGCAGTCTATGTTTAATATATCTGAGTTGACATATGCTTACAGTGTACATGAATTAGAACAGCAGACCTTCCAAAGCTTCCCCCATTAATTTTCAATGGAAAAAAATGGCATTCAAGGAATTGCTTGTAAGGGTTGGTGACCCTGGTCAGGAACTGGACCCAGGTCATGGTGGCTATGACCCACCAACTTTACTGCTCCATGGGCTGGACTCAACTGCAGAGAAACTCCAGGAGACAGAGAGATAGGGGGATAAAAATTAAAAAAAAAAAAAAAAAAACAGACAGTTCCACCAAAAGAGCAAACAGAGATCCAAAAACAATCCAATCAGAAAACAGTTGAATAATAAGTCCAAACAAACAAACAATCAGGCAAAATTCACAAAAGAGGCAAAAAAATAACAAAAGATTCTATTTAAAAAAATAAATAAATTAAATAAATTTAAAAAAAAAAAAGAAAAGTCAAAAAAAGCAGGCAGCAAAAGATAAAGCACTTAGTAACAAAAGTCAAAGGCAGTGGCTAAGCATTCACATAAGGACCATGAAGACTCAGCAATCAACAAAGAAAAGGGAGGGTATAAATAGCCTAGCAAATCAGAGACAGGTGAAAACAATAAAGAAGGTTAACAAGGCAAGTCAAAAAAAAAAACAAAACAACACAAAGGCAGAATGCCTCCATCTAGTGTCCAAAGTCTATATGGTCCAAAATCCTAACAGTTGCTATGGCAAAACCCGTATACAAGCACACAGTTCCTGATCAGCCCGAGCAATATGGAATTGGTTGAAAATAACAAAAATAATATATAGGTGCCTGTCTTCTGCACAGGTGCATTTGGGTCACAATGTGCAACAGACGGAGATGTCAAAAATTGAGAACGGTTCAAGCCAAAACCGGTAGCAATCAGCATAACCAGGCAAAATGCAGACAGACAAATCCAAACATAACACAAAGAACAATAGCAGTATAATAATAACAGTAGTCTTACATTGAGCTGACTTGAGACTATGGACAGAAAGAAATATATAAGGGAATAAGATTTGCACACTGAAGAAACAAACATTATCTAAATTTGCATCTAATATTCCACCTAAATGATTGCCTATAAACACAACTACACATCATTGCAGCATGAATCACCTCTGTATCGTGTATGGCAGGGTAAATGTCTGCTTCTCTTCTCTTTCTGAATGCTTCTCTTTTTTCGTCTAAATAAGCTATTTTAAATCCTACATATTACTTACAAGCTGGAATACTTCCTGTCATTTGTATAATTCCATTTCACTAAGGCACAGTTGAGGCCAAAACCAAAAACAATTGAGGTCATTTCAAAATAATAGCTAAGAAACAGATTTATTTCAGCTTTTATTCACTATATCAGATATTTCAGTCAAAAGTTTACATACACTTTGGTAGTATTTGGTGGTGTTGCCTTTTAAATGGGTTGCTTGAGGTTGAATAAAATGCTTGGGCTATCCGTCCACAAGTCTCTCACAATAAAATACAGAGTTTTTGCCCATTCCTCCTGATGAACTCAAAGAACTCGGCCAAGTTTGTGGGCCTTATTGCTCAAACGCAATTTTAAGTTCAGTCCACAGATTTTCTATGGGATTCAGGTCAGGGCTTTGTGATGGCCACTCCAATATCTTCACTTGGTTGTCTTTGCTATAACTTATGCTTATATGCTTATATATAACTTATATGCTTAGGATTATTATCCTGCTGGAAGACCCAATTGCGACCAGATTTGAACTTTCTGGCTTGTCTTGAGGTGTTGCTTTAGTATTTCTAGATCATCCTCCTTCCATATGATTCCACTTACTTTCTGAAGTGCATCGGGTCCTTTTCCAACAAAACACCCTCATAACATCATAACATGATGCTGCCACCCACATACTTAACACTTGGGATAGTGTTCGTTGTTTTTTTGTTTTTTTTTTGGTCTTGGAGTAGGGGTTTCTTCCTTTTAGGCCACGGTGATAAAGGTCTCTCTTAATGGGTGATGTACAATACTTTGGTACGTGATGCCTCCAACTCCTTCATCAGTTCCTTTGTTGTTGTCTTGGGGTTTAGTTGAACTATACAGACCAAAGTTTGTTCATCACTTGGAGATCATTTGTGCCTCCTTCCTGAATGATGCGGTCCCAAGACTGTAATATTTACATACAGTTGTTTGTACAGATGATTGTGGTATCAAGGGCAAAAATATACTGCCCCTTAAATACAGCCACAAGTGCACTCCCAATTAACTTCTAATTATGAGAACTGGGCAAAGCTTCTGAAAGCCAGTATATTCACATTTCGAAAATCTTCCAGAGAAAGTAAACTTTTGACCCATTGTAAAGTATCCAGTGACTACTTATTGTTAAGATTGTAGAAATCAAACTTTGCACTCAGAAGACACAGCTCAAATTTCATTGACCTGTAGTGGCCAGACACTTTGTCTGATCAAAATTGTTTTAACATCTTTTTGTCAGCAAACTCTCCGTGCTACACACCAAATTACACGTCAGTCAGAGCAACAGCTTAGGACAAGTTAGAAAAAGCAAGTTTGCCTATGCACCTAAATAGGTAGGCTTCTTGCAATATCAAGGTAATCAAGGGAAATAGACTACAAAGGAAATGAGTTGAGTGTTTTGATAAGAGAAAGTGAGTATGGAAAAGAGTGTAGGGAGGAGTTATATCTCTCTTTGTAACTGGAATGTGTTTGTTTTTTTAAAAAAGTGTACTAGTTCTGAAGGAATGTAATGAAGGAATATATTGTAAGGGTACAGGAAAACATGCACATTGTAACATGAATTAATGCATAAGCAACTACATGAAGTGTCATTTATAAACATTTGTTAACTGTCAAATTCTGAATAACTAATTATTTGTTTCTGGCTATTAATTATTTATTAAATCATATTGTTTAATGAGTACCATTTATTTATTTATTTTTTTGAAAAATGAGCAATAAACTAATGGATCAACGTTCTGTTTATTTGCCTCCCTTACCATCCTCCTCATTGTGAATGTGTGGACTCTTAAATTAGGTTCTTAGATTTACACTAATTTCCCTCCCACATCCATATTTGTGTTTGTTTGTTTGTTTGTTTATATTATTTGCTGTAATGGCAACAGATTTTGACTGGAGAGGACTGGAACTCAGTAATGTATGATGGGATTATGGCCTACGGTGGACCATCATTTCCTGGCATGCTTGTGTGCATCTACTTCATCATTCTCTTCATTTGCGGAAACTGTATCCTTTACAGCAGGGACGTGCTGACATTGAAATCTCAGTCCATGTAACACAACATTGCTCAGCGACAAAAATTACAACTGAGCACAAAAACAAAACAAAACAAAAACTGGCTTACACACAACCAAGTTATGCTTGCATTGGAACAGGACAGTGGTAGCTCAGTGGTTAAGACGTTGGGCTACTGATTGGAAGGTCATGAGTTCAAAACCCCAGCACCACCAAGCTGCCACTGTTGGGCCCTTGAGCAAGACCCTAAACTGCTGAGATGTATAAATGAAATAAAATGTAATTCGCTCTGGATAAGGGTGTCTGCCAAATGCCATAAATGTAATGGAACAGTAGATTTTTGTTTGCGTGCTAGATGGCTCATGTGATGTCAACCAGTTAACATTTGATAACTCTTGTGTCAGAGCACAAATAATTGTATGACAAATGACCTAGCGGTTACAAAAATGCAGACTTAAACGAAGTGGGTGTGAGTGCTGAGCTGTAACGAAACAACAATAATAATAATAATAATAATAACAGACTAATTTAGGCGTGTGTGGGTCACATTTATCAGCTACTAATATGAATAAAATCTACAATTTTATAATCCTGAACTCCTGTCCTAAACAGACATCCTTCTGAATGTATTCTTGGCCATTGCTGTAGACAACCTTGCAGATGCAGAGAGTCTGACATCAGCTCAAAAAGAGGAAGAAGAAGAGAAGGAGAGGCGGAAGCTGGCCAGGTAATGTATGCTCCCCTTGGAGAGTTAAGAAGCCATGTCTAATTATGCTTGTACTGTTACCATTTTCTTTAGTTTAACCGTTTCTTGGAAGAAACAGTGAGAGAACAATGAAAACATTGAGTTGCGTATACAAAGCATAAGATACACAAAGCAACAATGTTCAAGAAAATTAAACCTGTAAATCCTAATTCTACTTCCTTACATTTCCTTTTGAACTAGTGGAATCTGAGGCCTTAGCATTTTGGACAAGTACTTACAACTTAACGTAAACATTAATGTGTAAAGTGCACCTCGCAGGCTATGGGAATATTGCTGACTATTCATTTTATTCCTCTGACATGGTTGAGCAAGGTTAAGCTGTCTAGAAAGAAAAAAGGGTTTCCTCCTTTGCTGTGTACTTGCAGCAGGAACAGAAATTTGTTGTCACTGATTCATAAAATTGTTGTCTGTTAATTTCCCCCATTCCATTACTCAGCTCAAACCCATTAAAGATTCAAAATGACACCCTGTTCGGTCTTCCTAGTTGATTTTAAACCCGGCATGTTCACAGCCATCAACACATCGACTTCTTGCTGTATATGGCAACTTGCATCAACAAGCGATAAGTCCCTGCACTGAAGTTTGAGCTTTCAATTCATGCAGAATGTCCTTCATTACAGCCAGCTCTTCCATGAAGCCTGTGCTTGTCAAGTGCTTTTAACAGCCGCACAGATTCAAAGTTATGTGCTAATTGATGAGTGTATATTAGTATCAGCATCACTGCGTTTTGAGCCTTCACTGGCTGTTTGCAAATAAACTGCAAAGGCAGGCAAAACTTCCCACACAGTTTTTACTGTAGAGAAGCTGCTGGCTTTCCCTGTGAGGGCCAAGCACCATTCTGGCATTACTTTCTAATTCTTCTGAGGTGAGAAACCTTTTGCTTCACCGAATCTTCAGCCCCTTTTGCAATGGGGCCTCCTGAACACTGTGTTGTCACTTAGGTTCTATGCAGCATAGAATCTGGACATCCATCTTTTTTCTAACTTATATTTGACCTTGTTGTGGACTGGTTCTGGGTCTTCAACTTCTAGTGCCTCATCTCTGCCCAGCTCTTATTAATCTCTATGTAGGTCCATCTTCTTATCCAGAGCGATATTTATCTCATTTTATACATCTGAGCAGTTGAGGGATAAGGGCCTTGCTCAGGGGTCTAACGGTGGCAGCTTGGCAGTGCTGAGGTTTGAACTCATAACCTTCCGATCAGTAATACAACATCTTAACCACTGAGCTACCACGTTCCCTCTTTCTCCTAGCTCTTTCTCTCCATGGCTTTCATTTCCTTCATCATGTCTCAATTCTTCAGTCAACATAAGTACTTCTAGTTGGGTTACACAGAGTGTGTTGATTTGTTGTTTGCTTATTGTCCTTGTCTGGAAGTTTACTCAAGCAGGCTCCCTGCCAGAGCCCTATCACCCTGCAGTTCTCACCTGGTTTCCCACTGAATCTAAGCAGCGTTGAGCCCATCCAGTACCTGGATGGGAGACCGCCTGGGGCAAACTAAGGTTGCTGCTGGAAGTGGTATTAGGGAGGCCAGCAGGTGGTGATCTGTCTGTGTAGGTCCTAATGCCCCAGTATAGTGATGGGGACACTATACTGTAAAAAGAGCACCATCTTTTGGATGAGACGTTAAACCGAGGTCCTGACTCTCTGTGGTCATTAAAAATCCCAGGCCACTTCTCATAAAGAGTAGGGGTATCACCCCGGTGTCCTGGCGAAATTGGCCCTTGTCTATCATGGTCCCCTAATAATCTCCATCCCTGAATTGGCTATATCTCTCCTCTCCACCAATAGCTGGTGTGTGGTGGGCGTTCTGGCACACTATGGCTGCCGTCGCATCATCCAGGTGGATGCTACACATTGGTGGTGGTTGAGGAGATTTCCCCCCATACTATGTAAAGCGCTTTGAGTGTCTAGAAAAGTGCTATATAAATGTAACTAATTATTACAATTAATTATTATTACCTGTTTAGTGACTGTAGCATCTTGGGTCCAGTTCAGTTTTCTTACCTGCATTTTGAGGTCAGGGGTCTAGAGGTTCCGGGATCTTTTCTGTGAGCAATACTCATCCTCAGGCGCAATACCTTGAGTAATTTTCATTATCAATAAAGTTTGATAGCAGCAACATTTATGAGTGTCACTCAATTTTGCCTGGAGGGTGCACTATCAGGATATAGTTCAACAATCATGATGACTTGGAACTGTGGTCTCCACTAGCTCTGGAGGAAACTTTCCAGGCAGTTCAGAATGTAAGGAAGTAGAACAGCAGGCTACATAGGACAATTAGTTCAAAAATTTAGTAGAGGACCAAGAGGAAACTTGACAGATAACTGAAATAACTGTGGGTGTGTAATGTACGCTTATTTTTTGCAATTGCAGCCATCTGATAGAAATGAATAATTTACCTTTTATTTGTTTTTAAAAAGAACAGTTTATACATTCTAAATCATTCAATTCAAATTAAAAGCTAGTTTCCATTTGTATACTGTGAATTACTCATAAGTATGGAGGGGTATAATGACATCCTATACTGTGGTATTGAAACCATACTTTGTGTCACAGAATGGCTAGTCCAGAGAAGTGGCAAGGCAATGAGAATCTTCCAGTTGAGAAAAAAGAGGAAAAGATTGAAATGAAATCAATTACCTCAAATGAAGAAACTCCAAAAACCACCAAGGCAAGTTATATTCACTCTCACACCTATATAGAGACATGATAATAGTTATTAAGAGAACCAGACCAGTTGAATGCAGTTGCAGTTTAATGAGTCTTTTTGTTAAGGCCTTTTAAAAAATCTTGGTCAGAATTCATAGATTCTGTCAGAGTACCAGAACACAAGTTCAATCTATAATCATAATGCAGAGAGTCAGACTGGGAAACACCCACGGTGCTGTGAAAAAGTATTTGCCTGATTTCTTCTGTTTTTGTGTATATCTCATACAAAATTGTTTCAGAAATTAAAACAAAATCTAAGATAAAACAAAGGCAACCTGAGTAAACAAAAAATACTTTTAAAATTTAAAATAAATATTTTAAATGATAATGTTATTTATTGAAGCAAAAAAGTTATCCAATAACAACTGGGCCTGTGTGAAAATGTATTTGCCCCCATAGCTACTAATTCCCCAAGTCTATGAAAGTCAAATCACCACTTAAATAGAACTTTTTCAACAGCATGAAGTTGGTTAAAAGCTCTTACCCAGTAACCTACTATGCCAAAATTGAAAGAAATTCCAGAAATGATGAGGAAGAAGGTGATTGAAATACATCAGTCTGGGAAGGCTTACAAAGCTATTTCAAAGGCTCTGGGACTCCAAAGAACCACAGTGAGAGCCATTATCTCCAAATGGAAAAACTCGGCACAGTAGTGAACCTTCCCAGAAGTGACTGACCTTCCAAAAAAGTGGTCGACATTCCTGGGCAACTTGCAATAATTGAGGGAAATGTGAATTCTGCAGTCTACCAAAAAAATCCTAAAGGAAGTGTCCAGTCTTTAGTCTGTAAATTGACTGAACTCAAGATCAACTGGATTATGCAGCAAGACAACGATCCACAGCATTTCATGAGCTTGATTGGTGATTGGTGATGATTGGATGGTTTGATTAGCTTGGTGGCAGTTCTAGGCTGAGGCTTCAAGCAGATGTGATCTCCCTGAAAATGTTGATTGGGGGGAACTCTCTGATGACTCTCAAGACTCCAAAGACTCTGAAGACTCTGAAAACTTTTTGGTGTCATAGGATTCTAAACCCCTCTTTCTACCTTCCTGAAGTTATCAACTTTATTATCCTGTTGGGTGAGCCATCTGGTCTAAATCAATGGGTTTCACTGAAACACAGAACACTTGTGCGAACACCACCACAAATGCCCGGCCAATAGAAATGGGTCATGAGTTGGTTCATGAGTTGGTTCACCTTAATCTGCCATCAGATTAAGGTGAGCCACCTGCAATAATTTCCCAATGGCTCTTCAGGATTAACAATTGGGTTGTTTCCTATTTAGTTTGAGTGTCATGCCACACTCGGTATAACCTTTAATAACTGCAAAATAGGGGTAGGAGAGCACAACGTTGGGCTGAACCTGCTGACCATCATTTACTTTCACTTGGTTGAAGGCATGCCTGAGAGGCGGGGCTAATTGCCACCTCTATTGTATGTTTCTGTCCCCGGAATTGCTCGAAGAGCTTGACGAACACCTCTGGGTTGTTCTGCGGTCCCATCTTCAAGAGCATGACGTGGTTCATGGCTGTGACGGCCGCCAGGGCTGCTGCTGGAGTACTCACTTGTTGGACAAGGCCCTGTAGGAACTGCCGGTCCACTTTTTCCAGCTCCGCCCTCCGTTCACAAACCAGAGCTCAACCATGCCCCCGCTTCCACAGCTTTTTATGGTACTTTTTATTTGTAAGCCCTCCATTAGCCTCTGTGTTAATTGCAAAAGACTTACTGGCTGCCAGCCTAGGGTTGCTGACCATGGTTTCAATTGCTCATAGCCTAATGCAATTAAAGGTCTTCAGCAAAAGTGTCCCTAATATACAGTGGTGTTTGAAAGTTTCTTAGAAAGTTAGAATTTTCTATACAGTATATCTGCATAAATATGACCTAAAACATCTCAGATTTTTAGAAGTCCTAAAAATAGATAAAAAGAACCAATGGGACAAGACTATTATACTTGGTCATTTATTTATTGAGGACAATTATCCAATATTACATATATGTGAGGGCAAAAGTATGTGAACCTTTGCTTTCAGTATCTGGTGTAACCCCCTTGTGCAGCAATAACTGCAACTAAACATTTGTGTCCTGCACAGTCCTGCACTGTGGCTTGGAGGAATTTTAGCCCATTCCTCAGTACAGAACAACTTCAACTCTGGGATGTTGGTGGGTTTCCTCACATGAACTGTTTGCTTCAGGTCCTTCCACAACATTTCTATTGGATTATCAGGACCACGTGTTGTAAGTTTGTTGTCACCTGAGGTTATTTGTTTGTTCATAGAAGTTGGTAAGAACCACACAATTGTTATTTAGGCTCTGACAAATAAACAGGGCCTAACAAAGAATTGAAGGAGGTCGTACTTTCTTTTTCCCATGACTGGCTATTAGGTCACACAATGTAGCTCTTGGGTTTTTCTTTATATCTCTGAGCATTAAAACAGTCTGACCTTGGATTGAATTTGCTGGGATGCCCTCTCCTGGGAAGATTAGCAACTGTCTCGAAGGCTCTCCACTTGTAAAAATGACATTTTTAACAGAAAAAATTTAAACATTAAATATACAATATATAAATTCAACATAGATATCAATATAGAATGGTGATTTTCAAATTGTTTGGAGATGGCCTTATAACCCTTCCCAGATTGATGAACAGCAAAAATTGCTTCTCTGGGGTCATGGTTGATGTCCTTTCTTCTTGGCATGATGTAGACACATATCTGAGTGCTCTAGAACACCAAACTGCCAAAAGATCTGTTTCTATAGAGGTGGTCACACTTCATGATGACTAACTAATCTTGTGCATTTCTTTCATTTCCACCTGGTTTCTAAATGTTGGTTTACTGTTTGTGAAAAATGACCATATATTTAAATCTTTTGTGTTTTTACTTGTCACCTGAAGTTAGTTGTTTGTTAAAAGAAGTTGGCGAGGACCACACAATCCAACCAATCAAAATGTATTTACAGTACATACCTTTTTAACATTGGCCCTGCTGTAATCTAATGGATCTTTCCTGAATATGCTCCGGTGCCACCGTTTTTAGTATAGCTGTTTGTCTTTTTACCACTGTCAGCTGTCTTAAAAAATGTGACTTGTGATTTGCAGATCAACATTGATGACAACGATGAGAATCCATATCCAGTGAATGACTTCCAAGGTACCACAACACTTGTTTTAAAATAAAAGAATAATGTATCTGATGTCTAAGTCCTGAATGGTAAGGTGAATAAAAACATGTTCCAGAATGAATCTCAACAATGAATCTCGCTTGGCCCAGTATAGTGCTGATAGTCTTAAAATGGAGAATTCAGAAGGTCATAGTGTAACCCCAGAACATAGTGCAGTAGCACTTAATATTCTACAAGCCAGCATTAAGGCCACCTTGTCAAAATTAAAGTTTAATCCTCTGAATCTGGGACTGTGTATAATGGCTTGGTTATTATTACATAAAGTGTATTAAACACTTGCAAGTGAATTGCTATGACAATTTGTATTGCTAACACCATGGCACGTTCGCTCTAGGCCTTCAAAGAGGTAATGCCCACAAAAGAAGATTTAACGGGCAGAAAGATTTTTCAGCCAATTGTCCAAATTATGGGAGCCATAGCACTGAGCCATGGGAAAGCTTTAGGGCTGTTGGCACAAATGAGAAAGCAAGTTTTCCATGCTCAGATGCCATTGCCAAGGGCTTTGCTCCACTTTCTGCTGGTGCCTGGGCAGGTCTTTGGTGCACATGTTCAGGAGGCACTGGATGTTTGCCTTTGTTTGGTTAAAAATACTAAGTAAGCATATGGATTGGTGGACTACAGGTGGGAGCCCTTAGCCACATTGACTTGTTTTAGTTTTTGCAAAGTTACTTTTTTTTTACAAAATCACTCAACTTTCAAAATTGTATAGAACATTCTAATTGTTATTAATTTTCTCCCAAGGAAAAAAAAAACTTCCAAGAAGAGGGACAAAAAATTCTCCCACATCAGAGTAAATTAACTAAACCCAAAATATATCTGGATCAGATAGTTTAGTCTTAATATACAGGTATAATCACCCTACCTTGGTGTGAAGTACCTCTTAACATGGAGGTCATAGAAAGTGATTTTTAAATTCTCCCCTTTTCAAGCCTGTTCTTTTTCTCACACCCTAGGCGAGGATGATGAGGAGGAGCCAGACATGCCAGTGGGTCCAAGGCCAAGGCCTCTTTCAGACATTCATCTGAAGGAGAAGGCTATTCCTATGCCTGAAGCTAGAGCCTTCTTCATCTTCAGTCATACAAACAAGTAAAAGTGTCTCTGCCTAGAGTCAATGTCACTGACAAATGCACACACTGGTTCTCCCTGCAATAGCACCACAAACATTTGGAATTACGATTGCAACGTAGCAACACTCAAAAAGATATATATTTTTGTCATAGGGAACACATGGAGAAGGTTTCAGCCACTTTAGCCACTCCCTGGAACATGGTAGCACCCAAATTAACATGCTAGCAACTGTGCCATAACACCCACCTGGGATGCAATAGCAACAACCTTGAAAACCCATAGCAACTACATGAAATACCATAGCAACTAGCAACACACAAGCAACCAAATGGAATACAATATCAACTGCCTAGGAACACTCTAGCAATCACCTAGCACCCACAAAGCAACACCACAGAAACCACCTGGAATACCTTAACAACTACCTAGCAACATCATAGAAATCACCTGGGGTGCCATAGCAACCACCTAGCAACACTTTAGCAACCACCTACCAACAATCTAGCAACAACCTTGAATATCATAGCAATAAAATATCATAACAATCACCCAGCAACAACCTAGAATACCACAGCAACTGTGTAACACCACCCTAGCAACCACCAAGAAACATCCACTTATCCACATATCAACCATGTAGCAATGACCTAGCAAACACCTGAAAAAGCATAGCCACCACCTATCAATGCCCTAGCAACCACCTGGAATTACAATACCCTAGCAACCACCTACTAACATCAGTTAACTAAATTAAGTATGTGTTAAATTAGGAATTTGTAGATAATTAAACTTGCCAGTACAAGGGGCTGCTTTTCCCATATAATAAATATATTAAAATGTATTTATTTATTTGTCTGTTTGTTTGTTTGTTTGTTTGTTTGTTTAATACAAACATGTTATGTTGTGTCTGTTGGTAAATTGACTTCTGATTTGAATTGCGCTTCATTTGTATATTTCCCTAAATTACGTAAACGTATTTTACACTAACAAGACAGTGTAGGACTGCCGTTCGAGAAACTAACTTATTCTTACTTGTAGATAATTATACATAATCTACACAGTGAATATTCCTACAAGGGGGCGTGAGCACTGATACCTTCTTCTCTTCCTTCTCAGGTATCGAGTTTTGTGTCATACGATTGTCAACCACAACATCTTCACCAATCTTATCCTCTTCTTTATTCTGCTAAGTAGTGTTTCTCTGGCTGCAGAGGACCCAGTAAAAAGCGACTCATTCAGGAATCAGGTACGTGGACGTTTGTATATGTCAAAGCTCAGGCATGTCTTGTCTGTTATCTTTCCGATGAACCACTGATATATGCTTGTGTATTTTATGCTTACAGATTCTAGGTTATGCAGATCATGTTTTCACAGGTCTCTTCACCATAGAGATCATATTAAAGGTGAAATAACCCACTTCCACATTCCCTCTATCTTTCGATCACTCACAAGCTTTATTCTTACACTTTATGTACATTTATTTTGATTTGCTCTGGTATGTCCTGTGTGCAGATGACAGCATACGGAGCATTCCTCCATAGGGGTTCTTTCTGTCGTAACTACTTCAACATTCTGGATCTGGTGGTGGTCAGTGTCTCTCTCATCTCTTCTGGGATTCAGTGAGTAAAACTTAATCTAATAAACCCAATTGATATATTGACCAAAATGAGCATAGTTTGTAATGTATGGGGTTGGTCAACATTAGGCTACCATCTACTGAATTACCGACCACCTGCTATTTATTGTAAAGCCTTGTCTCAACAAAATTTTAGTAAAAGAGGAAAGTTTGGATGACAGTGATCCAAATTAATAATGCACATACAGGATATTTAAAATATGAATATACAAAGAAATGAATGCCAGTGAGGAAATACACACCAATCACTATCAGTCAGACTAAAAATAATTATAGTCATGTAGAATCCACATACTGTGTACTGTGGGGCAAAGGTCCCAAATGTTTTTATATGACCAAATCCTGATAGGGTCAGCTCGGCTATAGATCTCTATGTGTCCCACAGGTCAAGTGCCATTAACGTTGTGAAGATTTTGAGAGTTCTTAGAGTCCTCAGACCCCTGAGAGCCATTAACAGAGCCAAGGGCCTCAAAGTGAGTCAGGGTCTCTAAGTTTTTATTAATTTGCATGACAGTCTAAAAAAACTATTCAACTATATTCAATATATTAAATATCCTATCCTATGTTTTTTGTATCTCTGTAAATTCACAGCACGTAGTCCAGTGTGTATTTGTAGCAATCCGTACCATCGGGAACATTGTTATTGTCACCACTCTGCTGCAGTTTATGTTTGCTTGCATTGGAGTGCAACTCTTTAAGGTGAGAATATACATACATACACTATACATACACACATGAACCATTCTGTATACAGATTAAATAGATTTTTTAATCACAGTACTTGATCATTAGTAATAGTGCATTTCATTGAAAGCTTTGCTTTGAGTAAAGACAATTGATTTTCTCTATTGTGACTTTCAGGGCAAGTTCTACTATTGCACAGACACTTCTAAGCAGACCCAGACAGAATGCAGGTAACAGTCCTTTAATGCTTCACCATTAGTTTATTTTTATGGCTGTACAACCCCAATTCCAAAAAAAGTTGGGACAGTATGGAAAATGCTAATAAAAACAAAGAGTGATTTGTATTAAAAAAAAAAAAAAAGTTTTTTGAAGATAAACATTTATTTTGAAATTGATGCCTGCAACACGTTCCAAAAAAGTTGGGACAGGGGCGATTTAGGACTAATAGCGATGTGACGAGTTGAAATAAGAAGGTGATGTGAAACAGGTGAAGCAATCGTCTAAAAATAGTATATAAGGAGCCTCCAAAAAAGGCATAGTCCTTCAAGAGCAAGGATGAGTCGAGGCTCACCAATCTGACAACTGAATAATCCAACACTTTGAGAACAACATTCCCCAAAGACAAATCGGTAGGATTTGGGGCATTTCACCTTCTACAGAGCACAATATAATTAAAAGATTCAAGGAATCCGGTCAAAACTCGGTGCGTAAAGCGCTGCCGACTTCTCTGGGCTCGGTCTTATCTGAGATGGACAGTAGCACAGTGGAATCATGTTTTGTGGTCAGACAAGTCAACATTTCAAATAGTTTTTGGATAAAACAGCCATCATGTTCTCTAGGCCAAAGAGGAAAAGATTGAGAATTTGTGGCGCATTTGAAAAGAAGAGCACCCATCCTGCCTGTCATGAATTTTGTCTGTCTTTTTGCAGTCTTTATACACTATTCCAAGTTTTTGTGGTCTGTGTAGATCACGAATGGTTGTTTAGCCCACACCAGCCTGTGATGTCACTCCTCTAGCACTTCACGACCAGGAACTCACTGTTGCCAGTATCATAATTACTTTCTACAGGGGACAACTTCCTGGAGAAGAAAGCCACTGAATGCAGCTTGGGCTTTTCTCTAAACCTCTGAGACAGGACTGCTCCAACTCTTGTCTCTGAGGCATCCACTTAAACAATACATTGTTTGGAGAGATCAGGGTGAGATCAGATGGGACTTTTGCTGAACGCTTCTGTGAGCTGCTTGAAAGCTTGTTCAGGCTGATATGTACCATTTGAATTTTTTCGTTGCCTTATTTTGCGCTTCATAGTTTCCAATTTCTCCTCTTGTATCATCCTGGCTCAAAGAACACCAAAGCTGATTCCCTCTCACACTGTCATCCAGCCCTCATCAATAGTGCAGCAAAAAATTCATTTTACCACGGTCCCAGTTCGTGGGAGCTATAACCTGGGAGGTCAACCAAGAAATGACACTTTCCAGAACAATAAGCCCACCACTCAGTTCATGTCTAGAGCCCAGGAGTGTCGGTCAGCCTCTCCTCAGGTTATCACCCACAAACCAACAGACAGGTGGAGAGAGCGAATCAGACGCTTCCTAAGAACATCCTGTGACACTAATCAGGACAACTGGTCCTGGTTTTTACCCTGGAGAGAATATGTCTAGAATTCACTCTGCCATTCTACCACACAGCTCACTCCCTTCCAGTGTGGTCTAGGCTACCAACCTCCCTTATTTCCTTGAAATGCCAATCCCACAGATTTCCCTGAAGTTGATGAGTGGTTTCAACAAAGCGAACAAGATAAGAGGAGACCCACCAACATGTCAAACAAGCAGCTTAGGTAAATAAGAATTTGCAGACGCACATTGGGGTGAGACCTCCATATACGATCCTGGGGATAGGGTCTGGCTCTCCACCAAAGACATCTGTGTCACCCAGGGATGCAAGAAACTGTCTCACCAACACATAATACCATTCAAGATTCTGTAAAGAATCAACAATGTCATGTACGAGCTTGTCCTTCCACAACATTGCCACCTTGCACCCTCATTTCATATGTCACCCATCAAACCTGGTTCCCTAGCCAAAGGAGTTCCTCCCACCACACTACCAGCACACCTTGAAGTAGACGTCAATGAGAGGGTAAACTAAAGACAAACTACTACTTGATAAACTGGGAGGGCTATGGCCCTGAGGAAAGGTGCTGGGCAGCTCATGATGTTCTCAACCCTCTACTACACCAAGCCTTTCATGCATGGCATGAAACTAGGGCCACAACGTAGGAGGGAGCTTTGACTGGAGAATTTAAAAATGTAAAATATATATTCTAGTTGGTCCTCTGTCCACTCCAGAGTAAAATATATACTTCATTTTTTACTTCATATATACTTTTTTATACATTACATTACATTTTTTATGATTATTTCTCGAGAAATACAAGCAAGAAACTCAAATGTGTGGATGTCTAATATAACTTACTTAACCGTGGTGATACTAAATGTCTCTCTCTCTCTCTCTCTCTCTCTCTCTCTCTCTCTCTCTCTCTCTCTCTCTCTCTCTCTGCGTGTGTGTGTGTGTATGCTTTTGTGTGGTTTACAGGGGGACTTATATTCTGTATAAAGATGGTAATGTTGGGAAGCCGGAAAGAGATGTTCGTAACTGGGCCAACAATGACTTCAACTTTGATGATGTTCTTCAAGGCATGATGGCCTTGTTTGCTGTGTCCACTTTTGAAGGATGGCCTACGTATGTCAGACACATGATGAAAATTCATACACACACACACACACACACACACACACACACACACACACACACACACACACACACACACACAGTGAAACACTACGAGGTCTTATTAAGTATTGTTGTGTATGTACGTTGCATTTACCTCATTCGCAAAAGTGCACAACAGGTGTTTATTAAGTGATTTTTATTGTGCAGTATATTTACACAGTGGTGCTTGAAAGTTTGTGAACCCTTCAGAATTTCCTATAGGGTTTTATATGTGTGTATATATATATTACATTCTCTTTCCTGTTGCCCTTCAGCCTCCTGTACAGAGCCATAGACTCCCATGCCGAAGATACTGGCCCCATCTACAACTACCGTGTGGTCATCTCTGTCTTCTTTATCATCTATATCATCATCATCGCCTTCTTCATGATGAACATCTTTGTCGGTTTTGTCATTGTTACATTCCAGGAGCAAGGAGAGCAGGAGTACAAGAACTGCGAGCTGGACAAGAACCAGGTACTAGTACTGACAAATATGACAAGAAGTAAGAAAACACCTCAGCTTTAACTGCAAATTTCATGGCTGTATGTAAATGCAAGAAATGCTGTCTCCAATCAAAGGTCATAGGTCATTCAGAGGTGATGACTTAAGTAAATTCAATTCAATTGATATGTCTACAGTTACACACAGATGATGGGGAGTTATCGATTAAGCCTTATAAAAATCAAGTGATATGAAATGCACACTGATAAAGCAGATCACAGTTGTCAATTGCAATAACATTAAAGTATATACTTACCAGCTACCTTATTAGGTATTAGGAACACCATATTCATACTGGGTAGGACCCAGTGGTGTATTTTGGGCCATACGCACTTATGCTTATTTTTTCCCCAGGGCTGTTTACGTATAACGACTTCTAAGGATCAATATTAGTGTATGCCCTCGGTTTTGCTGCTTCAGAAGTCCCTAATCTACTCTTGTGTTAGCGTCCCCTTTAACTGTGTGTGTGTGTGTTTGTGAAACTCGTGATTCTTTGCTGTAATTGGTGCATTTTTATTTGAATTCTACCCTTCCCCGCCCCTGACAATTGCAGTCAACCACCAAAGCAGGGGTTAAAGTGTACTCAGTGCTCACTGAGTACCGGGAATGATTCTACTCTCTTCTGTCCCTGCTCAAAAGCGATTGACACTGAACTCACAGATTCACTCTTTCTCTTGCGCTGGTTTAATCACCATCCATTTATGATATTGCGGTGCATCACAATTTATTTATATATCTATCGAAACTTTTAGTACTGGCTTTACAAAAATCATTACATGACAGGTGATGAAATAAAACGATTTAAAAAGCACTACCATGTTATAGTTCTCCTCTTGGAAGTAATAGTGAACCACTTTTTTTTTGTTCTGACTACTCCACTGGTAACTACACCAGTTGGATTCGGATCTGGTGACTGAGGAGGTCACTGAAGTACAATGAACTCAATTGCATGTTCATGGAACCAGTTTGAGATGACTTGTGTATTGTGACGTGGCACATTATTATGCTGGAATTAATCTTTAAAAGATGCTAAATTGTGGCCATAAACGGATGTACATGATCAGCAACAATACTCAAATGTGCCGTTGACGTTCAAATGATGCTTGATTTGTACTAAGGGGCCCAAAATGTGCCAAGAAAACATTCCTCACACGATTACACCACCACCAGAAGCCTGAACTGTTGATACAAGGCCGTTTTGGTCCATGCATGCATGATGTTGATGCCAAATTCTGACCCTACCATCTGAATGTCACAGCAGAAAGTATATGTACATATATGTGCCTGGTCAAAAAAAAAGTCGTTGTTTGGATTTAAATAAGCAAATACTTAAGAGCCTATGATTGGATCATCATTGCAGTGAGTGATATGTTTCAGCTGGCAACAGTTATTTTAACCCTTACTGCTGCAGCGTGTAGCTTCTCATTTCTTAAACAATCATGTCAGAAGACGTATCCCGTGGTCATGGAAAAGATGTTACTGTGTTTCAGAGGGGGCAAATTATTGGCCTGAATCAAGCAAAAAAAAAAGAAAAAAAACAACTAAGGAGATTACAGAAATTCCTGGAATTGGGTTAAGAACTGTCCAACGCATAATTAAAAGCTGGAAGGAGAGTGGAACAAATGTGGTCGGAAAAATTAATGTTCGAAATCTTTAACGATCGTGATTAATCTTTAAAATACTTGGTGAAGTCACATCATAAAAAATCGACAGTAGAACTCATGGCTATGTTTAATAGTTAAAGTAAGAGCATTTTAGAGGGTGCGACTTTTTTTGGCCAGGCAGTGTATTAATCAGCAGAAACATTAATCAGACTATATACTCTATACTAGATACCCCCGCTTCCAACCAAAATGTTCAGTAAATATTTCTCTAATTTAATTAAATTCCCGCCTCCGCCCTGTGTGCTCAGAGTTAGCAAGTTCTCCCTGTGCTTCTTGTATTTCCTCTGGGCACTCCAGTTTCCTCACCCAGTCCAAAGACATTTGTTGTAGGCTGATTGGCATCTCTAAATTGTCTGTAGTGTGTGAATGGGTGTGGGAATATGTGTGCGATTGGGCCCTGCAATGGGTCGACACCCCGTCCAGGGCGCCTTGTGCCCCGAGATCCCTGGGAGCAGCTCCAGGCTTCCCCATGACATTGTGTAGGATAAGCAATATGGAAAATGGATGGATGAATGAATGGATGGATTGTGAGGTCACATGCAATGTTTGGCACATGGTCATACATAGGGGTGGAACTAAGTTCAGACGCAAGATTACACATGTAACCCTGTTCTATGAACACTAGATACACACCAGGGACACTGTTTAAACACCTTGGATACCTTCTTGTGTGCATGCAACCTTTTGACACTAAATCATGCGGTGAAATACTATAAAAAAAACCGTTAATAATGGCAGACATTCCCTCTGGAACCTTATTGGCAAGGTTGGCATAGCCTGAGTGATGGTGGACCCTGTCAGTTCATAGAACAGGGTTATCCCTCCTAACTGCCCAGGGTGGTGTTTTATGACATGTTGGATCACCTTTTTACAAGTGGGGCACAAGGAGATGACACTCATGCTCAGACTGACTGGTGGGGTGTTTGGATATGTTCACTGCTCACTGTTCTATCCCATGCCTTGGGAAAGCTTTTGGCCATTTTTAGGGCTCTGTGTTTGTGCATGATTAACACAGCAATGTCCGAACTGAAGACCAGCCAGTACCGAGATGACAGATACCTCACTGTTGTCCATCCTTGGTCTCCAGAGGGGCTAGACATCTGCTGCCTGAGCATAAACCTGTAGCTTATATACTGGAAATCAGCTTATCTAGAGGTTAACCATGACAAGCACCACTGGGCAAAGACCTGCTGTGTTAGTAGAATGGCTTGGCAGGATGCATGGATGAGGGAGGATTAAAAGAACAGGTTTTAGCTGAGCCACTTCTGACATCAGGCCACCTCTGACGCTTGGCCTTTCATTCACTTTGTGTGAAACTACAAGCTCTCTTCTTGGTCTTTGCTCTGGGAATGCTTGCTCAACAGTCCTGCCCACTTAGGCACCAGCCTTCCCGGGATGTGACAGTTGCTCATGTCTGACTCTCAGTGGGGTCTAGATTCTCGATGCGAACGTGCCTGGAATATCCAACAACTACTTTGAGATGATCAACACCTAGACTTTGGCACATAGCATACATCTCCATAGGACTTGGACATTTCCCCCACACACATGGATCCTGCCTTATTTCTACATTTCCTCGTTTCCTGGAGGTACTGAATGCAATTGGCTATGAGTGATTAAAGCTCCAGCCGACAATGTGGATGTTGCCGGGGGAGCTTTGATGAAAGACACCTTTTCTGAAAGACACTGCGCAATACAGAGGGCTACCCATTCCAGTCCTCAATATGAGAGTTAGTGAGATTACTCATTTAAAGAAATGATCTTGAAATTAAGAGGGCAACACCACTCCACCATGCTTTATGAGTCTCCACACACACAATGCCTGACACACAGAGGGAAGCCCCCACTGGCCTTAATTGTGAGGTTAGTGTCATGTAGATCAATTAAACACTCCAGCTGAAGAGCTATTAGCCTACAAAACTGAGAGAAAACAGACACAGCACATTAGAAACAAAGTAATAAAGCTACTATATGAAGCTAATATGACGTTAATATGAGCCTAGTGCCAGTTTTGTAGGACAGGTTCCCCTGTGGCACTGACCATAGTGTATGGGGTAAGAAGAAGAAAAGGGAATGTCTGCCATTATGGGTTTTTGTGTGTATATTGGAGCACTGCTCCTGGTGGAACCCTGTTGTTTTTGTTAGGATTTTCCTAACCCTTCTACTTCTTCTCCTCTGGCGCTAGGGCTTGAATCCCTGATCTTCTGATCAATAACCCAGAGCCTTAACTGTTGAGCCACCACTGCCCATTAAATAATTCAATATTAAATATACAGTACATATATAATATACACTGTCAGTCAAAAGTTCCTGAACACCTCTTTGTTCAATCACTATTATTGCCACAATCCATACAAATTGATACAGAACCGCAATTGCATAAGGAAACCCAGAACTTTGTGAAACTTAATAACTCCCAGATCTTAACAGGACTCTAGACGAGTGCTTTATTAAAGGCAGGCGCATTTGAAGGGTAAATCTGTAGACTCATAAACAGTGCTAGTATTAACTTTAAAACATACAGTATGTGATCTGTAAATTTCTGTTAGTCATTTTGGGCCATATTTAGAGATACGTTCAAAAGATATGTCAATATTTATGTTGGGAAACATCTATATTCAGAGTTGATTTTCTGGGCAAAGATTCAGGTTACTAGAATTATCTGCATGTATTTCCTAAGGTTGCCAGATTTTTTATTTTTTTTTGTAGATGTGTCTGAGATGGGATTTCACAGTAATTGCCTTTAAGGCTGGAAAAAAAACCCCTCAGGGAATAGAAAATGTTGCCTAAAGAAGCATATCACTTTTTTTTTTCAAATTTTGCTGTCAGCTATAAGACGATGTATCATAAAAGCAAGAGACAATTTAAACAACAACAACAACAATTATTATTATTATTTATTTATTTATTAGATGTTGCATAATGAACTAGAACTACAGCTGTGGAAAGCGTGAATCTTAAATAATCCTTTATCTACAATCGAGAATTGTCCCAAACGTATTTAATGTTAACCTTGAATGGCATCATATTGTTTCTGAATGTACATACATTGAAAAAACATGAATTTCAGGGTGACATACTGTGATTACACCAGATTGCCAAACAGTAAGGCGCAACTCGTTTGAGCCAATATCACAAAAAAAATCTAGGTCAGAATTGCATATAGCTGAGACACACCTCAGATCCACAAGCGCAAGGCCAGAGCTTCATGGTGCCCCTTGTATGCAAATACACCGATTACTATAATGATCCATACCTGCTCATCCTGGCACTAAACCCATTCACTTATATTTTAGTACAGGATTCCTGCATGCACAGTTGTGATCACTGTTATTTGCATTACATCAGTAATGTGTTTAAATATTGTCCATTTATAAATCAGAAATCAGAGTTCTGTCTAACAAATGCCAAGGTGGTTTCCTTCCAAACTATTGAGGTCTTTGCTCATTTCCTGCGAAGTACAAAAAACAAAGTCATCACCTTATGACTATGACATTGACCCCACTTGAGCTGCCTGTAAAAGGTCCCTGCTATGTCATGTTTATCTGCTGGCCATTTCAGACCACCATTCCAGTTTCCTTCAGAAATTGTGGAAGCCACATAATCATCAGGAAAGTTTGTAACTAGGTCTGATATTGCACCCCATCAGAAAACAACAGACAGCAATTATGAATAGTGTTGATACCATACTACACTGAGAATGAGGATTGCGGAAACTCACCACAGAGCACTTTGTAATGGTTGAAGTTTGGGTTGGGGTGCCAGCCAGGTTTATGTCTGACAAAATAACTTTTTTGTTTGTTTGTTTGTTAATTTTTTTGTTTGTGGTCAAAAGTCAAGTCACTGTACAAAAGAAACATACAGTATACTTCAGGAAAAAATCCAAGGCCTTCATATGGCCTCTTTTAGCTGTGTAAGAAACTTAATTTCTTTATCACCATAAATACTTAAAATCAAACAAAGACAACAGAATGTAATCTTAAAGCACTTGACGAAAAAGTGACACTGAGCATACTGGAAAATTAATTTTCAGTCTGCAGTATTTCAAATTAATCGGCCATGTACAAATATAAAACAAATCAATATTGCAACGAGACGAGAAATACACTGCACAATTCACACTCCATAATGTTAAAAGACAGAAAATAAATAAACGTTGAAATTCATACTTTCCTCTAATACGTCCTGTTGTGAATAGTTACACAGTCACGCCTTCATTCTTCCCTATACACTGTCATGCAGAATGGTGTCACAGGTGGTACAGTTCACACTGACAGGTTCTCCTGAGTCAGTGACAGCACTATAAAGAGCCATGAAGTCAGGATCTTCCAGGAGTGCTGTTCAGAGTACTTAATGTAAGAGTTTGAGGTTTTTGTTCATCTCATGTTTGGTTGAGTACACTCGAGCAGAAAAGGGGGAGACATGTGGTATCATTATCAGCAGGAGCTCTAGACAGTGTGTCAGAGGCAGTGTTATACTTTCCTTTTTATTACTCAACTTTAAAAGTAAATTCTTGTAGTTGAAGCACACATCGGATGAGCCCTTGGCTTTTGAATTTTAAAAACCCATGTCAGTGAATGGCCAGTCACCATCAGTGCTTAATTTGTAAATCTGCAGGTCCCGAAACACTAAGAGTGTAATGATCCAGCGAGTAAGGTGGCACGTAAAAGGTCCTGGTCCCCGAACTTACAGACATGTAAAAGTGCTTCTAGAATCTCACGTAGGCAACGATATTCAGGTGATCGGTGGATTGGGTGCTGGGGAAATGGAAATCCTTCCTGCTCCAATGGGAAATAAAACCACAAGCATCAGAGCACAGGAAAACAAGCATAAAGAAACGCAGGTAGTCTGGTGGTTACCGTACTGATGACTGGAACGATCTGGCGAAGAATGGCCGGAAAACTGGGGTTGATTTACTCTGGGGAGTTGATGAATGGATTGGCAACAGGTGTGATCTCTGGAGTAATTAGGGAGACCTCCACCCAGCCACGTGCACACACAAACATAAATAAACACAGACACGCTGGAGACACGAAGAATAGAAACAGAGGGAAAACAAACAGGTATCCAGGCACCGTCATGACAAAATGTCCTGTAATATTTCTTAATGTTCACCGTGTGTTATCATCCGCCACTGTTCTACTTTATTATAAGACTGAGGTTTTATTTTATTTAACTTTATTTTCCAGTTAATAATAGGCAATCATTTAACCTTTGGGAGTTCTCAGAAAATGTTGGGCACATGGGGAAAAAGTTTGAAATCTGTGCCATAGTGATTTGTTCTGCATCAGAAGGTCTGGTCTGATGGGTAGCAGACATGGCGGCTCTTTTAGTAACAAAATGGGGCTATCAATAGCACTGGCTGCTGAGACTGTTGGATGCACTGCACTGTCATCCATAACAGTGACAGAACAGCTTACAGTGATTCATTCTGGCCCAGTGTGTCAGTCTCTACACTGGCTGTGAACCACTTTGTGTTTTAGTGAATCATTTGTTCACAAACAGGCTGACTTGCTTGGTAGGTGTTGCAAATTACAGGAACTGCCTCCTGATCAATTTGCCAATTCCCAAGCATAGGCCTGCTGCCAACCAGTTGAGCTGATGCAATTATTCCAATTGCTTCAGCCCAGTAAGTAGGCAACTCTTAGAGACAGACGGTGTACAAGAGAGCACCTAAAGGCATGTCTAGAAGGAGAAAACACGCTCAGAACCAACACCTCAGAGCAGTGGCACAGCCAGAAATTAATTTCAGGGATAAATAAAATCATATACTGTCTCCATTGTCTCGCTTTTCTACTAGTGACTGCTGTTCTAATGACACAAACATGGCAACAATAGCAATAAATCTGACACCAGAATTAACAGTACCCAAGGTGTGTGCCAGTGTACACGAATTTGATGGTGCAGATTTAACAATGATAAAAACATGCTTATAGCAATAAACAAATAATTCGATGCCTGTATTTTACCTCTTTGAATCAACTCTCTCAAGTCCTTGATGACAAAAACGGGAAAGAGGATGGACATGACATAGCTTGGAACTTTTATAGGCTACCCACATGGGGTCATGGTCACATGATACATAAATGATTTTGTTATTTGAAGTCAGGCACATGAAAAAAAAACACAAGTTCTGAAGGAACCCACCCTAGTAGTCCCAAACATAAGGAAGTAAAACTGATGTTTTTTTCTAATGTTTGTGTGTGTGTGTGTGTGTGTGTGTGTGTGTGTCTGTTTGTCTGTCGGTCTCTGACTGTGTGTGAACCTGTTTGTGTGTTATTCTCATGGTACAGCGGCAGTGTGTGGAGTATGCTCTAAAGGCACGGCCTCTGCGCAGGTACATTCCAAAGAATCCATACCAGTATAAGGTGTGGTATGTGGTCAACTCCACCTACTTTGAATATCTGATGTTCACTCTAATCCTACTTAACACCATCTGCTTGGCAATGCAGGTCAGTATAACCCCTTATGGATTGCTAGATGATAATAGTTTTAAATAACAATATATTTCCTTAGTAATTACAATAGGAGAAACATTTCTCGGTTTTGAGATTTCCATGCCACAGAATTGTAATTTAGACTATACGTTGTGTCTCTCTGCAGCACCATGGTCAGTCACCATCCTTCAACAAAGCCATGAACATCCTGAACATGCTCTTCACTGGTCTGTTCACTGTGGAGATGATCCTCAAACTTATTGCCTTCAAACCCAGGGTATGGCCTGCTTCCTACTTACAACTATATATGAAAAAATTATTATTTTGACAATTTTTTTCACTCATAAGAGAGGGCAAAAAAATCACAAATATATAAAAGCTTTAGAAAGAGTAAGTGCAGTTCCTTATTCTTGTCACAACGGAGAGGCTGAGATGGATGCAATTAAAGTTAGACAGTTTTTAATAGAGGATCAGCAGACAGTTCTAAAATGAAAGGCAAGTTCAGAGTCAAAAGCAGGCAGAGGGTCAGGCGATCAACATACAGGATATCGTAGAGCAAACCAGAATAAAAAAAAAAAAAAAAAACAGAAACCATACAGAATCAAAACCGGGATAACAATAATAAACAATAATAAAGACAACGGCAACTGCGCATTTACTTCGCAAAGTTTTTTGTGAATGAGTGTCTCTATATAAAGGGTAGTGTGTGTAGTCCATGTCAGCCATGTTTGAAGGCTGCAGTGTATTCTGGTAACTGGTTCGACAGTGAGGTTGACCTGACAAAAAAGTATTTGATCCCCTGCTGATTTTGTACGTTTGCCCACAGACAAAGAAATGATCAGTCTATGATTTTAATGGTAGGTGTATTTTAACAGTGAGAGACAGAATAACAACAAAAAAATCCAGAAAAACACATTTCAAAAAAGCTATAAATTGATTTGCATTTTAATGAGGGAAATAAGTATTTGATCCCCTATCAATCAGCAAGATTTCTGGCTCCTAGGTGTCTTTTACACAGGTAATGAGCTGAGATTAAGAGGACTCTCTTAAAGGGAGTGCTCCTAATCTCAGTTTGTTACCTGTAAAAAGACACCTGTCCACAGAAGCAATCAATCAATCAGATTCCAAACTCTCCACCATGGCCAAGACCAAAGAGCTGTCCAAGGATGTCAGGGACAAAATTGTAGACCTACACAAGGCTGGAATGGGCTACAAGACCATCGCCCAGCAGCTTGGTGAGAAGGTGACAACAGTTGGTGCGATTATTCGCAAATGGAAGAAACTGTCAGTCTCTCTCGGTCTGGGGATCCATGCAAGATCTCACCTCGTGGAGTTTCATTGATCATGAGAACGGTGAGGAATCAGCCCAGAACTACACAGGAGGATCTTGTTAATGATCGCAAGGCAGCTGGGACCATAGTCACCAAGAAAACAATTGGTGACACACTACGCCGTGAAGGACTGAAATCCTGCAGCCCCCGCAAGGTCCCCCTGCTCAAGAAAGCACATGTACAGGCCCGTCTGAAGTTTGCCTGAATGATTCAGAGGAGAACTTGGTGAAAGTGTTGTGGTCAGGTGTGGTCAGAGCTCTTTGGCATCAACTCAACTCGCCGTGTTTGGAGGAGGAGGAATGCTGCCTATGACCCCAAGTCATAACACCATCCCCACCATCAAACATGGAGGTGGGAACATTATGCTTTGGGGGTGTTTTTCTGCTAAGGGGACAGGACAACTGCACCGCATCAAAGGAACGATGGACAGGGCCATGCACTGTCAAATCTTGGGTGAGAACCTCCTTCCCTCAGCCAGGGCATTGAAAATGACCTTAATGACTTGGAGAGGATCTGCAAAGAGGAGTGGGACAAAATCCCTCCTGAGATGTGTGCAAACCTGGTGGGCAACTATAAGAAACGTCTGACCTCTGTGATTGCCAACAAGGGTTTTGCCACCAAGTCGAAGGGGTCAAATACTTATTTCCATCATTAAAATACAAATCAATTTATAACTATTTTGAAATGCATTTTTCTGGATTTTTTGTTGTTATTCGGTGGAGGCAAATGTAGTTTAGTCATTTTGGGGTAATTGGAGGAAACCACAGAAACTGAATTAAAGATACTTCTGGTTAGTATTTCAAAACTTCTATAGACAAGGTGCCTGTGCTACTTCAGGGAACCAGCAGACATTTTTAAGAACCATTTCTAAACATTTATGTCAGCACAACCTAAGCCTACAGCAGTGTAGTATGTTTGATGTCTTGAAGTGCAACAGAGCCCTAGCACTTACCACATCCATTGCCTAGCCCTGAAACTATGTTCTCTTTGGCAATGAAGGTAAAACTATCCTGGGAGAAAACAGAGGAGTGGCACAGATCGGTCACAAAATTTATTGTGAATGGACTACATCTCTGCACACTTCTCTATCTACGTAACCCTTTATTATCTCGACTAACTCGCTGGGCATGGCCTCTGTGCATGCTTAAAGATTTCTCATCCTCTCATCACCCTGCTACTAGCCTCCCTTCCTAGTGCTCTCCCTGCTACTATCCTCCCTTTCTACTCTTGAAAGCATGTATCTTCTTTCGAGTCCGCTAATTCCATCTCTAATCATGGACTGCTGTCTCTACAAGGGCACCTCAATTTTGTCATGGGTATTATTCCCCATGCATGCGTTGTGCATTGATTTCTAGACTATGTCAAAATCTGTCCCCAGTCTTCATGATATAATTGCTCTAGATCAAGGCTGCCTGTTGGATTTATGTTTTTGGACTCATAGTGCCTGCTGCCATTTTTCTGCACCCAGTTCCTGTGTTTTCGTGCATAATTGAGTCTCTTGGCCTTGTTTCCACGTCGGAGGTATGGCTTTTTGGCCGCAAGTCTTCCATGAAGGCCACTTCTGACCAAACCTCTCTGGACAGTAGCTGGGTGTACCAGAGTCCCACTGGTTTCTGCCAGGTCTGAGCTGATGGCACTGCTGAACATCTTCTGATTGAGAAGGGAAGTAAGCCTGATGTGTCCTTTCATCTGCTGTAGTAAGTTTCCTTGGCCGACCACTGTGTCTACGGTCCTCAGTGTTGCCCGTTTATTTGTGCTTCTTCAAAAGAGCTTGGACAGCACATCTGTCACACCTGTGATCCGTAGCCTCCCATGCTCACTAGCAGAAGGAGTGAGGATCTGAGGCCGACGCGTGTGGCTTCAGCACCCAAAAACGAGTAGCGTCAAGCTGGGCACTTCACCCAGGAAACATGGAGGCCATGGACGAGCTGGCCATAAGATAAGCTAAGCTAATTGGCGCTTTCACCACAGATAGATGGCTGCAATGGCAAAGAGCACACACTGCTTCTTTTTCATCTCGTATGATATGATGCATATATACACTGCTGAATTTTATATACAAACTCTCTCCCTCCAGAATGTTTAATTTTAGTGGTAAGAAAACTGATTTGTTGTTGAAAGTGGAATGCTAGTTGTGCCACCCATGTTACTATGGCAACCAGTAGTATGAACGCCTACTGGCGACTTCATAATACTGGCGGTAAAACCTTAAATCTCTGGGCACGGCCTCTGCGCATGCTATGAGATTTCTCATCCTACCCTCCTCCTCCCCAGCACCAGTTTGAGCAGGTCTAATAGAGAAAGTCTTTGTTCTCACTCAGCAGCAGCAGCAACGTAGCAAATCTAGTCCACCAAGACCAAACCTATTTACACTTCATTCCTATCAGTAAATGCTGCTAATTTCTTTCCTAGAGTTGTCCTGACTGAAATAAAGATATTCTTTATCTAATCATTTGGCCTCTTTTTTTTTTTTGTATTTTTTTTTTTAACAATTTGGAATCAAAAGTGGGAATCATTAAGAACTGGAACCGATAAGCAGAATTGTAATTAGAATCGATAAAATTCAACCCTACTGAGAACATAGTATTTTGCCACCCAAAGTCAAATCTTTCAAAAGATCCTTCACCCATATATATATATACCACCAAGCTGCCAATGTTGGGCCCTTGAGCAAGGCCCTTAACCCTCAACTGCTCAGATGTATAAATGAAATAAAAATGTAAGTCGCCCTGGATAAGGGTTAAGGTAAATATAGTATTTTTCAGACCTATCTCTGCATGTAACAACTTCTGAAAGTATACCATTATACTCATATATAATCTTTATTGGAGACCTGCTGTAATTTGTTGTTTTATCCATATCATTTACAAATTATTATATACAAATATATCCATCCATCCATTTTCTATACCGCTTATCCTTACTGTGTAATGGGGAACCTGGAGCCTATCCCAGGGAGCACAGGCAGGGGACACTGGACGGGGTGCCAGTCCGTCACAGGGCAAAGTCAAACATACATTCACACACTACGGACACTTTTTGAGCATGCCAATGCATATCTTTGGACTGGGGGAGGAAACCCCTGAAGCACAGGGAGAACATTCAAACTCCACACACACATGGCCGTGGCGGGAATCAAACCCTTGACCCTGGAAGTGTGAGGCAAACGTGCTAACCACTAAGTCATCATTTTTTTTGTTTTGTTTATTTAAATAAAATATATATAAATATATGCAAGACGTTTATGTTCAAAATTGTTTTTAATTTTGGTCATGTTCATTAAAAGTAGATGCTTAATTTACACTGAACACAACATAAGAATACTTGGAAACAGATATTTCACATCCTTCCTGTTTTGTGTTGTTGTTTTTAAATTTTAAGGAATGTGGGTGAAGTGCTACTGCAAGTGTTTGCACCATCTGTAACAAATTACCAGGAGCTGTCAAATCTGCCACTTAGCTACTGTGATTAATACAGTGACTAATACAATACCTCCATTAAAGAGAGAAGTCACATTTGGGAAGAGAGTCTGTCTAAGATCTAAGATCGGTCTAAGTTGTCTCATTCATAAAATATAAAATACAAAATATAGATTTTAAGTCCATATTGTCTGCAGGAGGAATTCATGGTCGCCATTGTGGTTATTGTTTACATCCCACTGGCAGCTGATTTAGAAGCAGAATGTGACATCATACTCTTGGCTATCGCGAGACTCCAAACACAGCATCCAAATTCTTTCATTGTCATTTATGGGGATTTTAATCATGTGTCACTCTTCAACACATTACCAAAGTTCCACCAGTTTGTCAATTGTGTTGCCATGAAATTAATCTGCTCTGCCCCCACTGGGAAGGTCTGACCACAACCTGGTTCTACTGACACCCACATACTGACCTGTTGTCCTAAGGCAGTCTGTGACAAAGAAGGAGATGGTCACAAGAGGCAGCGAAGACTCTGCAGGTCTGCTTTGAGACCTCAGACTGGGAAGTGTTTTGTGAATCAGCTGGGGAAGACATTAGCACCATGATGGACTGCATAATGGACTACATCAATTTATGAATGGACACTACAGTTCCATTATAGTGGAGGGTGCATTGCTTTCCTAATAAATCCTGGATCACCAAGGACCTGAAGGAACTACTGAAAAAAAAGAAGCAGGCTTACAGGGAGAAGGACAAGTTCAAACATCTTTCCCACCCTGTTGTCTACACCATTCTCCCCTGCTCATCCCACAACCATTCACTCCCCTCACCGCACAGTCAGCTTCAGAGGATTCACACATCTACCCTTCCCAATTACCCCATCTCAAAAAACAGCTATCTTCAGGGGACTCACAACTACCCCCCTAGAGGAGTTGAGGCATAGGTTGGAGGGAGCTCTGCTTGTTACAACCAACAAGGGATTTGGGACCCAGGAGCAGAACACAGACATGAGGGCTGAAGGTTAAACAGGTTTTATTGGAGAGGGCTGGAATGTGTGGGAAAGGAGCGTGGCATGGTGTGTCTGCCGAGGCCGTGACTTAAACACGGGTCAGTGGTGTGAGAGTCAAATGCTTTGTCTGAGGACCACAGGGAAGTGGTGCTGGGCATAGCAGAGTGTAGGCAGGCTGGGCGAGGCATGGAACTGGAGCAGAGAGGAAAACAGGATTAGATGGAGACCGAAAACTAAGCAACAGAGAGCTGAGGGGGAAAAACAGGAAAACAAACAAGAAGTGGGAAACAGGAGCCTAGCCCGGGCCATGACACTGCTCCCTTTTGTGGTCCTAACTAACCATGGCAACCTCGAATACATGGAGCAGCAAAGAGGCTTAATCCCCAGAGATTTGGGACTTGCTTTAATTTGATTCAAAAGTTTATTGTCATTGTGTTTCACACAGTGAAATTCCACTAGTGACTTCCTAAGCTGATGTTTATTTATTTTTCCAATTTTTTAGACAACAAATCCAAGTACAAGAGTACAAAACTACACGAGTACAACACAAACAGATTTTGCACATAAGACAAATACAGTTGAATATTGCACTTGACAAGTATTGCACATATGAATAATTGCAAGGATTGTAAGTAAGTAATGATACAACATTAGGAAAATTAGACCCTTCCTATCAGAGCAATCCACACAACTCCTTGTCCAAGCTCTTGTTCTCTTTAGACTGCACTATTGTAATGCTCACCTTGCAGGCCTTCTGGCATGCACTATCAAGCCTTTGCAACTGATCCAGAATGCAGCAGTGAGGTTGGTCTTCAACGAGCCGAAGAAAGCTCACGTCACACCTCTCCTCATCAGTCTGCCAATAGCCGCTCGCATCAAATTCAAAGCACGCTCTCCAGAAGCTTGCATTCTGATAGTGAACGACGCCTCATGGTGCCATCCCAAAGACGCACAAAATCAATCTCACGGATCTTTTCCTGGACTGTTCCGAGCTGGTGGAACGACCTGCCTATCTCAATCCGAGCAGCTGAGTCTTTAGCCATTTTCAAAAAACGTGTAAAGACACTTCTTTTTCGGCAGCACCTGACCAATTAATACTAGCACTTACCTATTGTATTTGTTTGTCTGTTTAAAAAAAAAAATCCTATGTGTACTGTGCTAGAATTACTGAGACTTGTTACAGCACTTGTATACCGTTGACCTCTTGTTGACCGAATTGCTTCTATTGTTCTCCTCATTTGTAAGTCGCTTCGGACAAAAGCGTCTGCTAAATGATTAAATGTAAATGTAAATGTAATGAGCCTTAGCATTAGGAGACTAGATTTAATGGGTGATTGTCAGATAAAATGGGATCAAATTTAGTATGGTAACACTCAGAGCTCCTCTATTAGTGTGCTGATGACATCTATGAACTATGGAATATTTCATAACTAAAGCCACCCAAATATCAGTTACTGATGTCTATGATATAGTCATAAAGGCAAATTGTAAAGTAGATTTTGCAGTGGAAATGATTCTGGTTATACAGGAAGCACTGGAAATGCAAGGTTGCATACCAGCAATATAATAGGTGCTTCACTACACATTTACTTAATCAGTCTCGTAAAATGATCAGTCTCATTTAATCAGTGTCATTAGTTAATCAGTCTCATAGAACATCTTCTTTTTAAGTTTAGCATTTTAATTAGAAATTGAAATAACCAACCTTTAAATAAGTCAAAATTATTAAAATCTCAATTTATTCAGAGACTTGGTTTCTGAAGGCTTTGTTCTGAATGGTTTGGCTTCTTCTTGCGATATCAAAGTAATAACCACAACAAGGCAATAAGATGTTCATATAGTGTTTATTGAAATAGAAAAGAATAAACAGAAATTAACTATTAACTATGAACCTAATTCTAAATAAAGACAGACAAATAGAGTTGTGTGAGAGAGAGGAATGGAATGTGAGATGAATGGAATATATATATATGTGTGTGTGTGTGAGAGTGCAATCTAAGCTTATCTGAACAACCACATGTGATACAGACCCCTCAGAAAGTATTGGAACAGTAAGGCCAATTATTTTGTGTTTGCTATACACTGAAGACATTTGGGTTTGAGATCAAAAAATTAATATGAGACAGTAGATCAGAATTTCAGTTTTCATTTCATGACATTTACATCGAGACGTGTTAAACAACTTAGAACATGACACCTTTTGTTTGAACCCACCCATTTGTCCAGTGATCAAAAATATTGGAACACGTGACTGACTGCTGTTTCTTGTTCCCCAGGTGTGCCCTGTTAGATAGATTGATTAAATAATTAATAGCTCTGAATGTGTACTCTTGGTTTGAGCCCTGTTAAGACTGCATTTGTTGTTAAAAAGGATACATCAACATGAAGACCGGAGAGCTGTCTATGGGAGAAAAGCAAGCCATTCTGAAGCTGAGAAAAGAGACAAAATCACACCACTGGTGTACTAACAACCAGACATCGAACAGGTCAGCCACAGAAAACAACAACAGCTGATGACAGAAACATTGTGAGACCTGTGAAGGAAAACCAAAAAACAACAGTCAGTGACCTCACCAACAACCTCCACAGGACAGGGGTGAAGGTATCACAATCCACCTTCTGAAGAAGACTTACAGAGCAGAAACATAGAGGCCATACCACAAGATGCAAAGAGATGAGCCACAAAAGTTCTGGAACCAAGATTAACCTCTAAGTGATTGAAAGGTCAAAAATGTGGAGAAAGAAAGGATCTGCTCATGATCCAAAACATACAAGCTCATTAGTGGAGGTAGTGTCATGGCTTGGGCTTGCATGGCTGCTTCTGGAACAGACTCACTAATCTTTATTGATGATGAAACTCATGATGGTGGCAGCAGAATGAATTCAGAACTTTACAGGAATATGATGTGTGCCAATTTACAGAGAAATGCAACCAATCTAATTTCTAAAGAACTTCAGCAAGACAATGACCCAAAACACACTTTCAACTCAACAAAGGACTCCATCAGGGGGACTGGCCAAGTCAATCACCAGACCTTAACCCAGCTGAGCAGCATTTCACCTCCTGAAGAGGAGACTGAATGGAGAAACCCCCCGAAACAAAGAAGAACTCAAAGAAGCTGCGGCACAAGCCTGGAAAAGCCTCAAAAAAGAAGAATGCAACAGTTTCTTGATATCAGTGGGTCACTGGCTTGAGTGAAAGGATATGCAACCAGTTTTATTTACTTTAATTTAGTTTAAGAATATCTGTTCTTATACTTTTACTCACCTAAAAAGTGTTTCGTCTGCCACCAAAGGTGTATTGTTTAACACATCTACATGTAAATGTCAGGAAATGAAAGCTGAAATTCTGATCTATCTTCTCATATTCATGTTTTTATCTCAAACCCAAATGTCTTCAGTGTATAGCAAAAACAATAGAATTGGCCTTGTTGTTCCAATACTTTCACAGAGGATTGCATGTGGCTGCACCTCCTGGTATGTGAAACAAGGAGAACAATAGGGAATAGAAATATGGTGGGGACTTTACAAAACTTGCACGTGGTGGATATGACATAATAAGTTCCAACGCGCAGTAACATTAATGGGAATAATGCTACGTCATTCGGATCTTATTTTAGATCACATGCAAAGATAAGCGAGAGATCAAAGAGAGAAGAAACGAGATTAAGAGAATGCTGATTTTAGCGAACAGTTTGTAGCTTCAACACAGTAAAACCTATAGAAAGAAATAATAGTGAGCACTGTCTTTTCCTGCTCAGGTGTACAGTTACTTGTACAGTTTTTTCCAAAACAATTACCCCTATTAATATTAAAGACTTATTTGTTTACATTCTTTTTTTTTTTAAAATTACAGTACTAGAATTTTGTATGGTTTTGCCACTTAGTTACAGACAATTCATGAAGATTTGTGTATGTTGTATATGTTTGAGACTTTTATTTCCATTTATTAATATAATAATCTGTTCAAGGCCAGTCTGCTAGTCTTATGAATGGTTGATGCTACCTGTCTAACTAACCCTTTATCCTGTATAGGGTTATTTTAGTGATCCTTGGAATGTTTTTGACTTCCTCATCGTAATTGGGAGCATTATAGACGTCATTCTGAGTGAAATAAATGTAAGTACAACACCACCGTCTTTCTTTCTCTTTCTCGTGTTCACTCCCTCTCTCTCCCTATCCCATTAACCAGTAACTTCCTCTCTCAACTTTTTCTTTTTGTATATATCATACTATAATTTATCATTCACTCCATGCCCTGAATCTGGCTTTCACAAGCTGTAGTTCTCCTGAAGGCGAGATGGCCCCTGTCAAGATGTGGCCCAGAGCTTGTGGTTGTAGGCAAATCAGAAAATTATTATTATTATAATAAAATATTATTATCAAGTAGAAAATTAGATTTTCAGAAAATGAATGAGACATTTTCCATCCACATGTTTAGTTTTATTTCTGAATCCCACCCATCACCAACCCATAATATATAATATATATATATATATATTAGATGTGTTAAACAACTTACAACATGGCACCTTTGGTGCAGCTTTTCTTTCAGTTGTTGTTTGTTTCGGGGGGGGTTTCTCCCTTCAGTCTCCTCTTCAAGAGGTGCTCAGTTGGTTAAGGTCTGGTGATTGACTTGGCCAGTCTAAAACCTTCCACTTTCTCCCCCTGATGAAGTCCTGTGTTGAGTTTGCAGTGTGTTTTGGATCATTGTCTTGCTGCATGATGAAGTTCCTCCTGATTAATTCGGATGCGTTTCTCTGTAAATTGACAGACAAAATGTTTCTGTAAACTTCTGAATACATTCTGCTGCTACCATCATGAGTTCCATGATCAATATAGATTAGTGAGCCTGTTCCAGAAGCAGCCATGCAAGCCCAAGCCATGACACTACCTCCACCATGTTTCACAGATGAGCTTGTATGTTTTGGATCATGAGCAGAACCTTTCTTTCTCCACACTTTGGCCTTTCCATCACTTTGGTAGAGGTGATTCTTGGCTCCAGAATGTTTTGTGCCTCATCTCTGTATTTCTTTGCGAATTCCAATCTGGCTTTCTGATTCTTACTGCTGATGAGTGGTTTGCATCTTGTGGTATGGCCTTTATATTTTTTCTCTTGAAGTCTTCTTCGAATTGTGGATTGTGATACCTTCACCCTTGTCCTGATGAGGTTGTTGGTGATGTCACAGACTTGTTTTGGTGTTTTTCTTCACAGCTCTTGTTTCTGTCATCAGCTGCTGTTGTTGTTTTCTGTGGCAGACCTGTTCGACATCTGGTTGTTAGTGCTCCAGTGGTTTTCTTTGATTTTGCCTCTTTTCTCGGTTTCGAAACGGCTTGATTTTCTCCCATAGACAGCTCTCTGGTCTTCATGTTGATGTATCCTTTTTAACAACAAATGCAGTCTTAACAGGGTTTAAACCAAGAGTAGACATTCAGAGCTATTAATTCTTTAAACAGGGCACACCTGGGCAACAAGAAACAGTGGTGAGTCGCATGTTCTAATATTTTTGATCATTGAAAAATGGGTAGGTTCAAACATGTTCTAAGTTGTTTAACACATCTACGTCTAATATTCTGATCTATAGTTTCAGATTCGTCTTTTGATCTCAAAACTAAATGTTTTCATTGTATACCAAAAATAAAGGAACTGGCCTTGCTGTTCCCATACTTTCAAAGGGGCCTGTATTTAAATCTCTTGCAGTCTCAGAAGTACATTGTGAGTTACTTGATCAGCCATGTAGTATGTGTGTGGAACCTGCATGGAGAGGGCTGCCAAATTATTTGTGGTTTTCCACAGATGTTAGCCATCATCATTTTTTTTTTCATAGCTCTCATCCAATCATCTTGTTTATTGTAGAATATTTTAAATGCTACAACCAAATGCTAAATATTGCAAGGAATGTACTTAAAGAGTAAAGTGTATTTTCTTGTCTTCATACCATGCAGATACTCAGTGTGCACCCTTTATGCCTTCACACACCAATAATCATACACATGTTGAAAACGGTCTCCCATTTTGATACATATCCAATACACTCGATTGGCAGTTCACCCCGGAACTATCCTAATGGTCAGACTGCAATAATGGTGAAAGTAACGGATCAAAGACTTTCTCCAGTTCGGGGTTGCAGGTTCAGACTTGGATAGTGTGCACTTTGTACACTTAGTGCATTCTAGTGCCCTCAGCTGCAGATGATAATGCTAAGAGATGCAAATACAATCACACACACACACACACACACACACACACACACACACACACACACACAGAATACAACAACTAGTGCAGAAAAAAAAGGAGAAAAATGTACACATACACTCGAAACATAAAACCCCTTTGATCTGTCTTCCTTTCTTTAAAGCCAGCTGACCCTTCTTCCTCTACTCATTCCTCTGTGGTAAGACAAATGGTAAGAACTGCCGGTAATCAAACCTCACGGTGTATCCCCTTCATTAAACTTAACCTTCCAGTCACTGTAGCCATCCAGGCTCGAGCATGTCATACTCGCGCACATCCATAGAAACGCAAACTCACAAAACATGCCTTAGATTACTGGGCAGATATGTATCAACCAAAAATGTGGAATGTGTCTATTGTGTTGTTGTGGCCCCTTTCATGCCCACCCCATCTGATGGCATCACCATCTGTCATGGTGCACTGTGGTCACATGAGCATTGCAACTCTCTGTGTGATATAATGCCAGCCTTTTCCTGATTTTTGTTTTGTTTTGGCATTTACCAGGGTGAAATAGGTCAGAAACCAACTGGTAAAAATATATTTGCCATGGAATGAATATATTATCTGTTGATTCTCATTCTTTAATTATGTTTGGGCTATATGTCAATGTGTCTATACATACATACATACATACATACATACATACATACATACATGAGGGGAAATAATTATTCGGACTCTTTTTGTTTTTGTTATTTTAAATATTTCCACTGCATACAGTATATCCACTTCACATTTACACACATAATGTCTTTTGACTTTGTACTTATAAGTATGAACAGAAAAGTATGTATTAGATGTTAAAAATAAAAGGGAACAAGAGTACTATCGAAAAAGTACTATTGAAAACCTGTGGAATGACTTGACGAGGGCTGCTCAGGGAGATGCACTCACAGTGTGACAGATCGGGAGCATTTTGGCAAGGAAGAGTGGAATAAAATTGCCAAATAAAGATGTGCTTAGTTGGTAGACACTTTCACAAAAAGAGTGCTGCTTTATAAGCAAAAGGTGCTTTAACAAACAAATTCAGAAGACAATGATTTTTTTTTTTTTTTAAACAAATCCACCAGATACTGTAATGTATGCCTCTTGTCTTGAGCTCACTGTAGGCTGTAATAGAGGGAAGAAATGCATATCATATTATTAAAAAAAATATATTTGTGTTTTTTGTGTCTGTATGTCTATGTTGGGATGGGGTGGTTCCCGTGTGTATGTGTGTTTGTGCTTTTTTTTTTTTTTTTTTTGTCTGTCTGTGAAATGCTGAAAGGGTCTCCAGAATACAGAAGATAATGCCAGGATTTCCATTACCTTCTTCCGACTCTTTCGAGTTATGAGACTGGTAAAGCTGCTTTCACGTGGAGAGGGAATTCGAACATTGCTGTGGACCTTTATCAAATCTTTCCAAGTGAGAAGTGGCTTAGATTTTATTTTGGAAATCAATTTTTTTTTTTTTTAAATGAAATAAAAAATAAAAAATACACAAATAATCCTTTTTGATTGTATTTGCTTTCTCTGTATCTCTTCAGGCACTTCCTTATGTAGCATTGCTCATAGTAATGCTTTTCTTCATCTACGCTGTTATTGGAATGCAGGCAAGTCTTCAGTCAATATCCCCTGTCTTTCATTTTCTTTCTATTCAATACAGATACAAATCAAGAGCTTCAGTCAAGGTTTATAACAAACATCGTAACGGGTAAAAATATGATCTCAGTAACTTTAACCGTGGCATGGTTGGCTAGTTTCATAAACTGCTAATCTCCTGGGATTTTCATGCACAACAGTCTATAGAGTTTACACAGAGTGGTGCAAAAAAACCAAAAAACATCTAATGAGCGTCCTCAGAAAAAAACACTAGAATGGCCCAACTGGTTCGAGCTGATAGTAAAGCAATGGTGACTCAAATAACCAGTCTTTACAACAGTGGTGAGGAAAAAAGCATCCCAGAACATATAACATGTCAAACCTGGATGGGCTACAAGAGCAGAAGATTGTATCTGGTTCTCAGCCAAGAACTGGAAATTGTGTCCACACTCACACACACACTTTTTCATAATGATTTTGTAATATTGAAGAAAAAGTATGCATTTAATTATAGCCATGAAGACTTGGGCCATGACACAAATCACATACTATCATGCTAGTATGTCAGTACTGAAGTTGCATGAGCTATCAAAATTTCAATACTTTTTCAATACTACAAAGTATGATACACTCCAGTCATGATTCGATTCGATTCATGATTTTGAACAATTTTGACTGAAAAGACCCAGGAGTGGGCGTCCCAGCAAATTCAGTCCAAGGACAGAACATTTCATGCTTGGAGGTATAAAGAAAAACCCAAGAGCTACACCACATGACCTTCTCTCCGAAAAGAATATGGCAGAACGACTTTCTTTTGAACAAACTACAAAAGTTCAAGAACAATATCATTTGGACTGATGAGACCAAGGTGGAGATGTCTGCCAAGGGTGGTGTTCTGCCCCCAGGATTCACCGAGGTCATCTCTCCGTGTGCTGGCTTGCACCCCCCCAGCTCCGCTGACGTCATCTCTCCACCCCCAGGCTCCGCCGATGATGTTTCTCCTCCCCCTGGCCCTACCAAGGTTGTCTCTCCGATTTAAGGCTCTGCTAAAGTCTTCACTCTGCCCACTAGCTTCGCCAATGTAATGATCTCTTTGCCTCCTGGCCTTGTCAATGTTGTTGTCCTCCTGTCATCGCTGACATCAGCTCCTCGCCACGTCCATGCTCCTCTGACATCAGCTCCTCTTAGTCTCCATCCCTAACTATAATCTGACTTCCTAGTTTTGACCTTGTGCCTGTTTCTCCTTTTTGATATGGATCATCCTTTTTTAATGATGCCAGCTTGTGTACTGGCCTTTGTGACGGACCCCGGCGATGATTTCTGGTTTGCCCGCAATAAAAGCCATGTTGATTATACTATTATTTAAAGAAAACTTTGATGATTAAGGATGCAGCAATGCAAGATAAATTGCCTGTAAGATAAAGTGGTTACTGAGCGAGAGTGAGATGTTTTATTTTTAACATAGCTTTATGAATGAAAGTGCATTTAAAAATGCATTTCTATTAGTAGATTTAAGTAAGTGTAACAAAGAATGAGTAAACTCGAATCTTGTTAGCTGTACTCAAAGCAATAAATTTTTTAAACTTAACTGGTATAAGGAAATCTGTTCCCTTAATTGATTTGAGTAAACTCCTGATAAGGTTTTACAGTGTATTATTATTATTATTATTATTATTATTATTATTATTATTATACCCACAGATGTTTGGTAAGATAGCACTGAGAGACAACAGCCAGATCAACCGAAACAACAATTTTCAAACGTTCCCGCAAGCTGTGCTGCTGCTTTTCAGGTGAGCTCTGTCTTTCTCTCTGTCATTTGTTCTGTTATCTTTTATTGATCAGAAGACCAAAGCATAGTGTAAACATTTGTATATTGTTGTGTGCCCATGTTCAGATGTGCAACAGGTGAGGCCTGGCAGGAGATAATGCTGGCCTGCTCCCCTAACCGCCCATGTGAAAAGGGTTCTGAAGAGGCCCCTACCAGTGAGGAGTGTGGCAGTCACTTCGCCATCATTTACTTTGTCAGTTTCTACATGCTCTGTGCCTTTCTGGTGAGTGCCTCCTGCTCATATTTGTCCAATAGAGCTGATTCAAAATCCTTGAGACATACCGTATGTTTAAGTCACATGCTTTAATCTTTCTGCTAAATTTCGTCTGGTTTCAAACTATGATGTAAATCATACCTACCAAATTAGTTCCTAATGATTTGTAAGGTGGTCTGGAAAAAGCAGTTGGAAGTTGCTAGAGCTGACATCTGGAAAACAGCTAACCTTGTTAGCTGTTAGCATACCAGAATCGATTCAGTCCAAATGTCTGCAATGCACCCACTCTTTTTAAATGTTCAAATGTTCCATAAGTTATAGCTAACTATAAAGAAACAAATGAGTAGTTCTTCATTGAAATTATGGTTCTTTTATAAGAACTGCTGATTAATTACTGATCACATTGCCATTCATTTCCAATAGCTAAGCCTTACCTTCATTTTGAAGATCCAGTACCTAATATATCTCATTCTATTCCAATATCACAGCATGTAAATATCTATGAGTTACACATGGTCAGTGTTATGTTTCTAAATAGTCAGTAAAGGTATAAAGAGAGAAATGGACAAAATAACCAATAATAATAATAATAATAATAATAATAATAATAATAATAATAATAATAATAATTATTATTATTATTCCTTACATTTATATAGCGCTTTTCTGGGCACTCAAAGGGCTTTACATGGTATAGGGGGGATAAAATTACAAAGTTGTAACGTAGTAATGAGTAACAAATATTTTCCATTAACTTACCTTCAAAGGTGTTACAAAACATGAACGCTTCGGTAATTAATGAATTACCATAATAAAATTAAGTGGAACAGTATTATTAAGTGAAATGTGGTAATGTGTCAATTACTGAGATATTGGAATAGGTTTAGGTATATTAGGTAGTAGATCTCCACAACAAAGGTAAAGCTTAAGTATTGGGAATTAATGTTAATGTGATCAGTACCTAATCAGTAGTTATTATAAAAGAGCCATAGTTATATAGTAGTTTTCCAGGAGATATGTAAGACTCAGTAATTACTGCTTAATTAATACTACATACTTACTGAGTGATTAATCAGTACTTCTTAGTCAATATTACTACCATAAGGATTATTGAAGAACTACTCATTCATTTCTTTTCAGTTCCTGCATAGTTTCATATGAATGGAAAAATAATGGAAAAGTATTCTAATTACTAATTACCAACATTACTAACAATTAACCAAATAAGAAAAAAAAAACTGACTGAATTATTCAGTGATTATTTCCCCACTTTGTAAGCACAAAGAAAGATCAGTTTAGTGAGGAACTGATGACAAGACTCAGGGCAATCAACTGCAGCAAATGACTTTTACCTCAGGAAAAAGTGATCAGAGAGTATCTAACCCTAACCTAACTCTAACCCTAGATAACCAGCATTTCTTATTGTAAACGTATAATTCTTTAAAATTGGTCAGTAATGTTAGGTTATAAATTAGGTCATAGATGTAGAGGTAGGCATGGTGTATTTCTGTAGAATTGGAATGAAATCTTTAAATGTGATTTCCTGTGTGTTCAATTTCAGGGTTATCAGACTTGCTATGCTTTAATAAAGGCCATAACTTTACTTCTGGTTGAGATATGTGCAATAGAGAAACATAGTATTTCACTTCAGAACTATGTTAAAATTTGTGACGGGTCTTCACAGGCCACCACACAATGAAGCTATAAACTCTCTGCTTTCCTGTCTACAGATTATCAACCTGTTTGTGGCTGTTATAATGGACAACTTTGACTACCTGACACGGGATTGGTCCATACTAGGACCACATCATCTTGATGAGTTCAAGAGGATATGGGCAGAGTATGACCCTGAGGCCAAGTTAGTCACTTCTGTTCTTTTGTTTACTCTTAAATGTATGGTAAAAACAAAATAAAAAAAGATTTTGTTGTACCTGGGTTTGTTTATGATGAATACTTCAACAGTAACCCATAGAAGAAACAAGTTAAATTTCAAGTGTTAGACTCCTGCAACAGAATCTCATAAAAGCTTGAAAAATATTCACATATTATATTACCTATGTATTATTATAGGTATATTACCTAGGTAATTACCTATTACCTAACATGTCAAAACTCCCCTGCAGAATGTACAGGTGCATCTCAATAAATTAGAATGCCGTGGAAAAGTTCATTTATTTCAGTAATTCAACTCAAATTGTGAAACTCGTGTATTAAATAAATTCAGTGCACACAGACTGAAGTAGTTTAAGTCTTTGGTTCTTTTAATTGTGATGATTTTGTCTCACATTTAACAAAAACCCACCAATTCACTATCTCAACAAATTAGAATACTTCATAAGACCAATAAAAAAACATTTTTAGTGAATTGTTGGCCTTCTGGAAAGTATGTTCATTTACTGTACATGTACTCAATACTTGGTAGGGGCTCCTTTTGCTTTAATTACTGCCTCAATTCGGCGTGGCATGGAGGTGATCAGTTTGTGGCACTGCTGAGGTGGTATGGAGGCCCAGGTTTCTTTGACAGTGGCCTTCAGCTCATCTGCATTTTTTGGTCCATTGTTTCTCATTTTCCTCTTGACAATACCCCATAGAGAATCTATGGGGTTCAGGTGTGGTGAGTTTACTGGCCAGTCAAGCACACCAACACCATGGTCATTTAACCAACTTTTGGTGCTTTTGGCAGTGTGGGCAGGTGCCAAATCCTGCTGGAAAATGAAATCAGTATCTTCAAAAAGCTGGTCAGCAGAAGGAAGCATGAAGTGCTCCAAAATTTCTTGGTAAACGGGTGCAGTGACTTTGGTTTTCAAAAAACACAATGGACCAACACCAGCAGATGACATTGCACCCCAAATCATCACAGACTGTGGAAACTTAACACTGGACTTCAAGCAACTTGGGCTATGAGCTTCTCCACCCTTCCTCCAGACTCTAGGACCTTGGTTTCCAAATGAAATACAAAACTTGCTCTCATCTGAAAAGAGGACTTTGGACCACTGGGCAACAGTCCAGTTCTTCTTCTCCTTAGCCCAGGTAAGACGTCTCTGACGTTGTCTGTGGTTCAGGAGTGGCTTAACAAGAGGAATACGACAACTGTAGCCAAATTCCTTGACTCGTCTGTGTGTGGTGGCTCTTGATGCCTTGACCCCAGCCTCAGTCCATTCCTTGTGAAGTTCACTCAAATTCTTGAATCGATTTTGCTTGACAATCCTCATAAGGCTGCGGTTCTCTCAGTTGGTTGTGCATCTTTTTCTTCCACACTTTTTCCTTCCACTCAACTTTCTGTTAACATGCTTGGATACAGCACTCTGTGAACAGCCAGCTTCTTTGGCAATGAATGTTTGTGGCTTACCTAGTGAACCAAACTGAGAGACCATTTTGAAGGCTCAGGAAACCTTTGCAGGTGTTTTGAGTTGATTAGCTGATTGGCATGTCACCATATTCTAATTTGTTGAGATAGTGAATTGGTGGGTTTTTGTTAAATGTGAGCCAAAATCATCACAATTAAAAGAACCAAAGACTTAAACTACTTCAGTCTGTGTGCACTGAATTTATTTAATACATGAGTTTCACAATTTGAGTTGAATTACTGAAATAAATGAACTTTTCCACGACATTCTAATTTATTGAGATGCACCTGTAAATGAATAACACTGTCAGGCATTCTGGGTTCCAGTATTAGTCAGCATTTATGGCTAGAGTATCCCTAGAAATAATCAGTGATGTGTGTGCCACAAAACACATTTCAGTATGAAACAGAACGGTGTTCAGGAATGAAATTTAGAATTGGGAAATTAGAATTTACCTATGGTCTTTACCTTGGGAAAGAGTAATAAATCCAAGCTTCTTGTGTGTTAACACAGGGGAAGGATTAAGCATCTGGATGTGGTCACATTGCTTAGAAGGATTCAGCCACCCCTGGGGTTTGGCAAACTCTGTCCGCACAGAGTGGCCTGCAAGGTATATATATATCTAAAAAAAAATTTTTTAAAAATAGAAAACACACACACATACACACCCCATCCTTTACACATGCAGTGGATATAAAAAGTTTACACACGCCTGTTAAAATTGTAGGTTTTTGTGACATAAAAAACAAAGATCATGTAAGATTATTTTCCAGCTTGTGGTAATGTAGTATAGCAACCAACTAAATTTAAGTGAAAAACAGAAAATACTGTAATACAGCACTCTTTTTGGGTAAGAGTGGTCATTTCGAGGGGATCTCGAGTGCAGAGCCCTCTTCAAATCACGCCACAGGTTTTCGATAGGATTTCGATCTGGGCTCTGGCTGGGCCCAAACATTCCAAAACACTGATCTTCTTCTTCTGAAGCCATTTCTTCGTTGACTTGGATTTGTGCTTTGGGTCTTTATCATGGTGTAAGATGAATTTTTTCTTCAGTTTCAGTTGTCTAACAGAGCCCTGCAGCTTTTGAGCCAAACTAGATTGGTATTGGGATCATTCCATCTCAAGTGGTCCAATACAGTATTATACATTATATACATAAGTTTATACAGTTATATACTATTCTTTTTGTCCTGCAGAGTTTAGCTCCAACCCTAATCAAACACACCTGAACAAGCTAACCAAGGTCTTCAGGATTACTTGAAAATTGGAGGTTGGAGCTAAACTCTGCAGATTTGAAGAACCCTGTGATCGATCATACTTCATGTAGTAACATTTTAGACCACAGTGACAAGCACAAGCTATTGTATGTCAATCATAAACATAATTACTGTAAAATACTGCTCATTTTTAATTATTTGTTATGCTTCTATTACATCTGTTCATTTCTCAAAATGCATGAATAAAGTAGGTTTATACTAGCTTTATACCAGATTTATACTAGCCCTAGCTCTGTATCCAGTGGATTGTCAAACTTAAAATGTTTACAGCAGAATGCTACTATAGAGGACTAATTTCAGGTTTGTATCTGGTCCTCCACCAGAAATATTCAACCGGAAAGTGAGGGGAATGTTTAAAAATGGCTCAATTTCTAAAATAATAATAATAATAATAATAATAATAATAATAATAATAATAATAATAATAATAAGAGAAGTCTCAAATATGAAATGTTCTGCATGCGCACTATACTTACCTAGGTACCCCTTAAAAAAAATTCATACGGAGACTCAAACCCTTCCCGTTATAAACTGACCCTAAAAGTGGACCTGTGAGCAATCTTGAGCATTACACTTGGACTTAAGTTCCTTAAGTCTAAGGAACAAGAATGTGCAAAATGTTTATATATGAACATGTACCTTGTAAGGTGCTCTAGAGATCAGTTTTTGTTCCAAGGACCATCCTGAGCCGAGATGTTGAGGTTTCCGTAAACAGCCGTATAACCTAAATTTATTGTGTGCCATGACACAAAGATGGCCATCATAGTTAAACCAAGTAATTGTTTTTTTTTAAATGGTGGTTTGCAATGCCAATACGTAGAGGCAATCATTCAAAAAAAATTTAATGGTGAAGCAACCAACTTTCCAAATATTGGACCACTTGAGATTGACTGACCCTTTGGTATATTAATGACTAATGAAGTCTATCTTGACTACAGCCCCCATCCCAGGTGAAGAGAAGCAGCCCCATAGCATGATGGTACCACCACCATGCTTCACTGTGGGTAATGTGTTCTTTGGGTGATAAGCTGTCATGTTTTTGAACCAAACATATGACCAAAAAGTTCTAAATTGGTCTCATGAGGCCATTGTGCATTTTGCCACATAGTTCTGCAAAATTTAAGCCGGCATGGATTTTTTATTTATTTATTTATTTATTATTTTGAGAATGAGATAGGGCTTCTGTCTTGCCACTCTACCCCACAGACCAGACATGTTAAGAATACAAAAGATTGTTGGATTATTGTCACATGCATGGAGTGATTGGTATGTAGGTCTCTTGGCATTTGATTTGATTGAACACCTTTACGGTGTTCCATGGTACGTCTGATGTTTTGGAAATTTTTTGAACTCCTCTTCTGATTGATACCTTTCCACTATGAGAGCCCTGCTCTTACATGCTTTGTAAGCAATTCACAGACCATAGTTTCAGCAGTCAGTTGAAACCAAGAAGATGTCAAGAAAGTCTTATAGAAACAGCTGATCATGAATCAGAATCACCTCATTGAAGACAGGTGTATGATAATTTCCTTTGCAAATGAGTTTGAAGGTGATTGGTTAATTCTAGGGTCACATAACCCAGAACTATGGGTTATGAACTTTCATTTTTCATTTGAATTTTGTTGGCTGCTGCATCACATTAAAGGTCGAAAAAGATCTGACATCATTTATCTCTGTTAAAAAAAATTTTACATCACAAAAACCTGCAATTTTAACAGGGGTGTGTAGACTTTTTATATCCCCTGTACACACATGCATACATTATTTTTATTTTTTTTTTAAAAAACCAACAACATACTGTATGTGTCCATGTATGTTTTGTTTTTTATTTCAGCGCCTGGTATCCATGAACATGCCTCTGAACAGTGATGGCACAGTAATGTTTAATGCTACTCTGTTTGCCCTGGTGCGCACAGCCCTTCGCATTAAAACTGAAGGTATATTATGCTCAACTGATTTCATTCTCAGGATCTTGGTTAAGCTATCTGTATCTCCTATAGTGCTGAGACAACATGCATGCTATACATATATATATATATATATATATATATATATATATATATATATATATATATATATATATATATATATATATATCAAGGAACATTAACACTTTACGTGTGCTGTTAGGTAATCTGGAGCAGGCAAATGAAGAACTGAGAGCAATAGTAAAAAAAATTTGGAAGAGGACCAGTATGAAGTTGCTGGACCAGGTTGTGCCCCCAGCAGGAGGTCAGTAATGATCCTGGGTGTTGGATCTTGCTTAATGTAATGTTTTACAACAAACAACCAAACAATAACTAACTGCCTAACTAAATAAATATAGAAGATGTGGGTAAATTATTACTGTTAAATGAAATAATAGAAATTATTTATATTAATATTATTAATTCTAGTTGAAAAAAAAGCTGAATGGCAGACCTGCATGATGATTGAGGGTAATATTAAGTGGGCGAACAGCACTGGTTATTCTGATATTGGAGATACCGCTAAGCATGAGTGGATCTACTTAAACTAATTCTAACTAAATTTCCCATTAAATTTATCATCTTATTAAACTGATATTCCCAGCATGATTTTTTACATTTAATCCTTATGTTCTATTTGGGGTCCAATAGCCTCTTAGCAGCTGAAAAAAAAAACATAACCTTTTATAAATCAGCTTGAAACATTATGACTTTTCCAAATTTTATGGAAACTGCTGGTAATCAATGAGTTTATATTGATGTTGTGTTCCAGACACCCCCTACGGAAATGTATACACAACTACTGTTTGGGGTTTCAGAGACCCCAGATAAAAATACGATTGTATGCAATACATTTCCATGGTAATTTAGTTCATCTCTGGAGTTGGAGGCCATAAGAGGAAAAAAACAAAACAAGCCAGAGCTTCCAAAAGTGCTCACTTAAATGAAAAGTGAGCAACAGGAAAGACAAAAAAAAATTGCAGTGGCCTTGGATTGCAATGAGACTAAAGGCAATAGACAACAGTTGGCACCACATATTGTGTTTCTGTCACGAAGGAGTGTCAACTAAGGAAGAAAAACAAGCAACTTAAATAGGGAACTAACTCATCAGGGACAATGAAAAACATGAGTATGGTTGAATCAGGAAATGGAGGGAGACAACAGAAGAAGAAGTTCTGCACGGGGAACAGGGGTCCTCTCTAGTGGTCAAAGATGGAATAGCCCCTGGGGGCCATGACAATTCCTGCCTGTTGGCCCATGGTGTTTTTTAATGTTCAACATCATTGACATAATTGCAATGACTACACAATGCTAATTATATACAGTATATTTATGCTTGTTTTTCTTTTTCGTATGGCCTCCAACATGGCCTCCAACATTGTATATCTATCTATCTATCTATCTATCTAGAGTACTTTTGACTGATATCTGCAGTAATAAAAAAATATTAATTAGCAGCGTAACCAGAGGAGTGTCAGCACCTGAAAAGGCCAAAATATATAGAGAAACTTAGAGTTCTCACCGATGCTGGCGCTGGCATGCGGCACACTGCAGTGAGACATAACAGATCAGTCACTTATCCCTCTCTGAAATGTGCCAGTAGCAAGAAATCCAAACGTGGACAAAACTTGGACATGCACTGTAATGGCACAGGATCTTGTTGTCAATTCTGCCATTTGTACTACCTCAGCTTACTGCTAGCATATGCACAGATCAGCCTGCCCTCCTTTTATGTGGTGGCATTTCTGCTTAATTGAACGACAAGTCTTATTCATCTCATAATGCATTTGGGTTGGCTTGCTGTCTTTATTTATTTTATTTTATTATTTTTTTAAAATATGTATTATTTATTTAATGCCATTAATATGATATTACATTTGTGTGCAATTGAAATAAATAAGCAAACTTGACAATGTAACCTGTCTATTAAAATTTAGTAATTCCTTTGCAAATTCAATCAAAGTACAATCCCAGCATTCATATGGACATAAAACACCTCTTTCTGAAATGACTAAGAATGTAATCATGCTTATCAATATTTGTATTGATGCTATTCTCTGTTTCCAGATGACGAGGTGACAGTTGGGAAGTTCTATGCCACATTCCTCATCCAGGAATACTTCAGGAAGTTCAAAAAGAGGAAAGAGCAAGGCTTAGTGGCTAAAGTGCCTCCAAAAACAGCTCTCTCTCTGCAGGTGGGCCTAACACTAAAACTATGTACCGTATATGCCATAAATGTTTTTACATAGATATATTACCTATCTTTTGGAAGAATTCCCTCTGTTCCCTCCACAATTACAATTACAGAGATATACTGTAATGGCCCAACACCATGTCTTTAGAAGACCATATTGGGTTCCACTCCTGTCAGCCAAGAACAGGAATCTGAGGCAATACTAAGCACAGGCTCACTGAAACTGGACAGTTTCGGTCAGCCTGTGCCTACTGTAGCCTCATATTCCTGTTCTTGGCTGACAGGAGTGGAACCTTATCGTCTTCTGCTGCTGTAGACCCTCTGGCTCAAGGTTCAGGGTGTTATGCAGCAGATCTATAGAGCACCATTCTGTGTAAACTTTAGAGACTGTTGTGTGTGAAAATCCCGGGAGATCAGCAGTTTCTGAAATACTCAAACCAACCCGTATGGCACCAACAACCATGTCACAGGCAAAGTCACTGAGAACACATTTTTTGCCATTGTGATGTGTGGTGTGAACGAAAGACATTCAAACTCAATGTCTCACAGCTCCACATTTCTTCTGGCAAATCAGTTAGGATATCTCATTTGTTCACATTCCGATTTAATTCACTATTTCAGAATTCCAGTGGGTCAGAAGTTTACATACACCAAGTTGACCATCTCTTTAAACAGTCTGGAAGATTCCAGAAATTGATGTAATGAATTTTAGAAGCTTCTGATTGGCGAGTTGTAATACTTAGGAGTTTTGGGTATGGCTTGTGATTGTATTTAAGGGGCAGTGCCTTTTTGCTTTTGATACCATGGGAAATTCTAAGCAACTCATCTAAGACCTTAGGAAAAACTGTGGACCTCCACAAGTCTGGTTCCTCCTTATGAGCAATAATTCAACTGAACCCCAAGACAACAACAAAGGAAGTGGTGAAGAATTTGGAGGCATGAAGTGAAGACCTAAAACAAAAATGAACTATTTGGCCATAATGATCATAATGGAGGAAAAAGGGTGAGGCTTTTAATACAAAGAACATTGTCCCAACTGTGAAGCATGGCGGTGGTAGCATCGTGTTGTGGGGATGTTTTGCTGGAAAAGGGACTGGTGCACTCATGAGGAAGGATGGCTTATCCAGAATACTGAAGCAAAACCTCAAGAAATACTTGGTCATAACTGGGTTTTCCAGCAGGACCAGGATCCTAAGCATAGCTCCAAAGTTGTAACAAAATGACATAAAGACAACAAAGTGAAATTGTTGAAGTGACCATCGCAAATCCCTGACCTGAATCCTATAGAACACTGGTGGACTGTACTGAAAAAGAGCAAAAAATCCAGCAAAGTATTGTAAGAAGCTTACTGATGGCTAACCCAGGCATTTGATTCAAGTTAATCAATTAAAATGCATATTAAAATTGCACTAAAAATACTAACAACGTGTATGTCAACTTTTAGCCCACTGAAAATCGGATATCGCAAATAAAAGCTGAAATAAATGTCTCTTTGCTGTTGTTTTGAAATGAGAGTATATGGTAGATATGTACTGTAGATAGTCTAATTGACTTGTTGTGAAAAAATTAATTTATTATTATTATTTTTAGCCCAGGTGTACGTAAATGTTTGGCCTCAACTGTATATATAACATTATATTTAATTACAGAGACATTAAATGTAGCACAAGGAGAGAGAAAGAGTAGATTTATTACCTAAGGAAGGTAAGGCCATGGAGAAGGAAAAAGAAGAAACATTTTCTTGAGACACAGAATATTTTCACAAAAAAGGTTTTCAGATCTGATCCTCAAAAATGACCATTGCAGCCCCTCCTTCTTTAGAAATGCAGGGAAGGTTAAATGAATTGGTTAGCATGATACAGAATGGACAACAGGGCCGGGGACCAGCATGGAAGGCATGGAGGAAGTGATGTTCAAAGCCTATATTCCGAGTTCACACAAGATTTGTGCACACAGAATTGACTTTAATAAAACAGAGGCGTGTCTTGGACTTGAGCCCATTTTTCTTGTGCGACATCAGCTCAAGTATTAAGCAATATTAAGTTCAGCGCCACTCTCTGACAGTTTGATGTAACCACAATATGTCACACTGAAATGCAGGTTCTGGGCTGTAAACACACTCAGAAAACTATGTAATGCAATTTGAGGCCAATATTACATATGTATTCTATATGACACTAATAATTATTTACTAGTATTGTCTCTTTAAAGTGCACAAAACTTTTTTAAGCATACATGACATTAGAGGGGACAGCATCCTAATTGGGGTCAGTGATTATTTTGAGGACACATTAAAGGAAAAATTATGAACAACACTAAAAGTGAACAGTAAGCGTAGCAGATTCAAACCGTGAGCGTGTAATCAAGCACGTAACTGTGAGCCTGTAAAACTGTGATCACATAGATGATATCCCACACACACATTATGATCCCAAAACAATTCATCTGATTAATTAATACAATTTAATTGATTTATTTTTTCTTGGATTTATTAACTGTGCGCAAGTAACTGCCCGAGCAATATATTAGGATGTGCTGGATCAAGTGCTATTTTATGAGCTCTGAATAATGAGGTGAAGCCATACATTTTACATTTTACTTAACCCAAATGTGCACTGATTAATGTGATCATTACAACTAGGACTATTCATGCAGCAATAATGTTAATGCATTAGACTCCTATTATATGTGTTTATTTTAATGCTTGCCATTTTCTCATTTATGTTATATGTTTTTATGCTTCATCATACTATGTTCGACAGCACAGAAGAAAAGAAACCTATTTCCTTCTTCAGCCTGCATTTTAATATTTTTTTTTTTTGTTTTTAAAGGCTTTTGTTTAAAGGAGGTGACTGCTTACCTTTGTTTACTATGCTGTGTGGGGTTTCTTGTCAATTGGTTTGTTGTCTGATTGTGTTCACTTGTTCTCTGTTAGTCCTTGATTAATTTATCTATGTAGTCCAAGCCTTGTGGCTATGTATCACGATGTTTCCTTATTTCTGATTATCGATTGCAAGCTATATTGAGCCTACCTGTCTAACTTTGATATGGACTCTGATCAATCAGTTCATGGATTTTCCCAAATAAAAGCACTACTGAGTTTACTGAAGTTGAACACAGCATAAAAATTGGAAAAAAAAAAAAATAGTAATGCTTAGGCATTCATTAATAGTTAATAAGTTTGTACATTTCCCTCTGAAAGGCCAATTCTATTGTTTTTGCTATACACTAAAGACATTTGGGTTTGAGTTCAAAAGATGAATATGAGATGATAGGTCAGAATTTCAGCTTGCATTTCCTCATATTTACATCTAGACGTGTTAAACAAGTTAGAAAATGGTACCTTTTGTTTAAACCAACCCATTTTTTAAATGATTAAAAATATTGGAACGTGTGACTGATCGGCGTTTCTTGTTGCCCAGGTGTGTCCTGTTAAAATGATTGTTTAAACAATAAATAGCTCTGAATGTCTACTCTTGGTTTGAGCCATGGGTTTCACCTGTGAAGACTGAATTTGTTGTTGAAAAGGATAAACCAACATGAAGACCAGAGAGCAAGAAAAGCAAGCCATTTTGCAGCTGAGAAAAGACAAGAAACCTATTAGAGCCATTGCACAAGCATTGGGCAAATTAAAGAAATCACTGGTGTACTGAGCAACAGACACCGAATTGATCGGACAAGGAAAACAACAGCAGCTGATAACAGAAACATTGTGAAGAAAAACCCAAAAACAACAGTCAGTGACATCACCAACAACCTCCACGAGACTGGGGTGATTAATTGATGCAGTTATTGCAAGCAAGGGATATGTAACCAAATATTAAGGAAGAGCCACCAAAGGTGTCATGTTCTAACACATTTTAGATGTAAATATCAGGAAATGAAAGCTGAAATTCTGATCTTTCGTCTCATATCCATCTTTTGATCTCACACCCAAATGTCTTCAGTGTATAGCACAAACAAAGGAATTGGCCTTACTGTTCCAGTACCTTCGGAAACTGTATGTAAGTAGTGAATAATGCAGTCACTTGCCAATATTGACAGATTATCAGCTTTATTTAGTGCTCTCATATACTTATACTCATAATTGCCATTAGCAGACAGTGAATAGTTAATTGAAGTCTGAAGACGGCAATTTATTGCTTGATGTAAAACATGACTCGCGTATGATATTCGCAGTTCGTCTTTCCTGCTCAACTGCACGTTTCATGTGTCCAAGTAGCACAGTGTTATGCAAACTTCTTGTACATTGCTCTAATTTGAAGAACTTCTGATTGCATCTCATTTTAATTCTAATAACAAATTCCTGTTTTCTAAGAATTTTTGCCAGTTAAGACCAAACGTTTACTGTGAACGGCTTTATACATCATCCCTGCCCGGGTTTGGGACAGGGGACAGTGGACTGCCTCGAATGTTACCATCTCTTTACTAATCATTAATCACCCTTTATATTTTCAGAAAGAGTAGTTATTAAGGGGACGCAATTACTACCTACAATATGATATGAATTATTGTCTAATATGTAGAAGTAAAATTGTATTATTGTTACATCACAAAATTGCTTAATAAGCACTAAATGACTTTATTTTATTTACCAAGCAGGTAGTTAATTCTGAATATGTTTGTGAGGCAGGCTGGCCTGCGTACACTGCATGAAATGGGTCCAGAAATACGGAGGGCAATATCAGGAGACCTCACTGCAGAGGAAGAGCTGGAGAAGGCCATGAAGGAAACCGTGTGCACTGCATCTGAAGATGATCTCTTCAGGGTGAAGGTCTGATCATTTTTTTTTTTTAAATTTAACTTATCTTCTATCTTCAGACCATAGCCAGAGCAACCGTATAAGTTGCTTTGGGCCCAGTTCTTGCCTTGTGATCATCTTAAGTTTAATAGTATGGTGCGATTGAAGAAATATGGGAATCAGAAAGTGATGGGAAACAGAAAGTACATCCTTATTCAATTCTATGTTTTTATTTATCAGGGCCTACATAACAATTGTGTGGTCCTCAGATGAAAACAAAACAAACTCAGGTCACAAAAAAAAAAAATCAGAAACCAGGTGGGAATAAATAAGTACACCCTTCCTACTTCCACAATCATTAAGAGGGTACGTAGCAGCCAGGAGTTACTAATGTAATGCATAAGATTAGTTAATCATCAAGATGTGTGACTACCTCTATACAACCAGAACTTTGGCAGTTTGGTGTTCTGGAGCACTCAGACGTGTGTATACATCATGCCCAGAAGAAAGGACATCAGCCATGACCTCAGAGAAGCAATTGTTGCTGCTCATCTGTCTGGGAAGGGTTATATCTCCAAACAATTTGAAATTCACCATTCTACAGTGAGAAGGATTGTTTAGAAATGGAGAACCTTCAAGACAGTTGCCAATCTTCCCAGGAGTGGATGCTCCAGCAAATTCATTCAAGGTCAGACCGTATAATGCACCCAGGTGACAACCTTAAGCAAAGTATGCAAAGGAAGTCCGCAGTTATAGGAACCCGCCCCAAACTTTGGAGTTTCAGAGTTTTTGTTTGTTTTTCTCATCCCTGAGGTTATGTGTTTGTTTATAGAAGTTGGTGAAGACCACACAATTGTTACTAAGGCCCTGATAAATAAAAACATAGAATTGGAGGAGGGTGTACTTTCTTTTTCGCATAACTGTAGGTCTTTATGGTATAATGTTGTTGCTAACATCTATACTCTCTGGATTCAATTTTGAAAGTAGTTTATCTTTGATTGACCAAATAAATAAATAAATAAATAAATGTGTTAGATTGTGCTAACATTAGATTTTATAGAGCTGTAATTATTATCATATAACATTTTTGGTAGTTTTGGGAGTTTTCCCAAAACATTTATATTAAAGCAACTGATGAAAGTTAAGGTGCATCACACTTTCAAACTTAACACACATAGAAATATATATAGTCAGCCCCCAGTCAACCAGTAGCACCCTTAGTATACCCTTGTCATTTGTACTTATTCAAAAAAAAAGTACCTTATTTTAAAAATGTACCTTAGAGGCCATATACAGAGGGGTCAGTATGTCCTGCCAGTTCTGGAATCAAAAAGAAACTCCACTTCCCAGAAGACAACGTAGCCTACAAACATGGCCACCATGGACTACAATCCCCAGCACAACACTCCATTATCGGTCCCTCACAAGGACTCTTTGCGAAGTAACACTCAGTGTGCTGTTGCTTACCAAGTGTTGTATTCTGTGTTTAAATATTCTGTTTTTTTTATCTTGCCTCGCTCTCTGCTTTTTGGATTTTTGGATTTCACCTCATAGTGCTGTTTGCTGATCACCTGATTTCTTGCCTGTTTCTGTATATGGTTATTGCTTCACGTTTTGGACCTGTTTGCCGGTATTTTCAATAAAATTGCCAAACTTCACGAGAGCAGGACTGGCCATGGCAGCCCAAGGATGTCTGGTGGGGCAACATCAACAGCACCTGACAATGCTCTCCATCACTTGTTCCCCTGCCTTCATTGCACCAAAGAGGTTTTCTGTTGCAGTGCTTGCTCCACTTCTTGAGTCAAGAGTGTGTTTCAGAACAACATAAAAATTGTTCATCAAAAAAACTCATCGGTCTGCTCATGGGGAAAACATTGGGCTCCAGTGGTTTGGTTCCAAGGAGGGGAATACCTGTCGTCATACAACTACTTTGTATAATTTTTTCAATGATTTTTCAATCATTCCCCCGAGGGCAAGGAAATTGGGGAAAAACTTCTTGCCGTGACCTCGGGACAAAGAACTGGGGCTGAATATACCTTAGAGTTCTGTACCCTTGCAGGGGGAAGTAGATAGAATGAGCCGGCCCTCTAGGCCACCTTTTGCCAATGCTTAAATCCAGAAGTGCTCATGGAACTGGCCTGCAGAGATGAGAAAATGTCTTCGATTCTCCCTCTATTGATCTAGCTATCCTTCTCGATCACCTCATTTGCAACCACTAAGTGCTAAGAAGCATGGCACAACCTTGAACCTTCCTAAAGTTGGGCGTCTGGCCAAATTGGGCATCTGGGAAAGATTGGCCTTGGTCAGGGAGATAAGAAAGAACCCAACAGTCACTCTAAAAGAGCTTCAAAAATCCTGTGCAGAGATAGAAGAACCTGTTGGATGGACAACCATCTCTGCGGCACTCCATAAATCAGACCAGAGAACTGGTCTCAGACCTGAGACCAGAGAATCTTTTTCCACATGTTGTCAGAGTCCTTCATGCTGTTTACTCAACAGTGGCTTCCATCTTGCCACTCTGCCATGAAGCCCTGGTTTATGGAGTGCTGCAGAGATGGTTGTCCATCCAACAGGTTCTCCCATCTCAGGACTTTTGGAGCTTTTTTAGAGTGACAGTTGGGTTCCTTCTTACCCTCCTGACCAAGGCTTTTCTTTCCCAGATGCCCAATTTGGAAAGACAGCCAGCTCTAGGAAGGTTCAAGGTTGTGCCAAACCTCTTCCATTTCAAAATTATTGAGGCAACTGTGGTCCTGGGAACACTCAAAGCCTTAGAAATTGTTTTATATCCTCACCCTTATCTATGCCTTGCCCTAATTTGATCATTGAGCTCCATAGACAGTTCCTTGGACTTCATGGCTTGGTTTTTGTCCAGACAATGCAGTGTAAATTGTGGGCCCTTATAGACTCTGGGGTGTGCCTTTGTACACTATGTCCAATCAATTCAAATTGGAACAGGTGGAGTTCTATGCACATCTCAAGAATAATTAAAGCAAACAGAAGATTTCCGTTTAATTTTTTTTTAATCTCTCAAAATATGTTTTTACTTCATCGTTGTGGCCGATTAAATGTAGAGTGATGGGTAAAAATGTCAATTATATCCATTCAAAATCCACATAACAAAAAAAAGTGTACAACAAGTAAAGGGGTCTGAATACTTCTGAATCCACTGTCGTTTCATGTGGAATTGTCAGATTTTTTGAGATATTTTCATAATGAGGCAAAAACGGTACAGGAATTAGGCATATAGTGGAATAAGAATAAGAAGCCAGCTTCAGCCTTGTCACCTAGTTATCTTTTTTAACTGCTACTTAACTTAGCCAGTGAGTGTTTATATGAGAGTGCTTGTAGAGAGTGTGGAGTGTGAACGTCAGGGCTTTACTCTCATCAGTGCTAATAGGTGAGAATGGCTTGTATGTAGATTAGGGCTGAGTAACCTTAAAAAAACAAGCCTCCTGATATTTCCTTATTAAAATATTGTGATAATATAAGTAGATGCGTTATTTTAGTTAATTCAAAGGTAAAGTTGCTGCAAGGCAGTGAAAAAATGCTCTGCTGTAAAAAAAAAAATAAACAAATAAATAAATAAAATAACAATTTAAAAAATGTGTCATGTTGTTGTACAGTGTGCTATTATCTATTTTAGTTCTTTTGAAATATTCAGTCTATCATTGATGATATCCAATTACATCTTCCTATCACCCAGGTCTAATGTAGAAGTTAGTATGCCATGTAATAATTTAATGAAGTACAACATATGTCAGATTCTTTATTTCACCTTTAATATAAAGTGAAGCAGAATCTGGCTGTGGATTTTTTTTATTTGTTGTTAATGCATGTAGGTATGTGGTGTGACTATACGTGTATTTACATTCATTGTGTGGTGATCAAGTCTTTTGTTCTCTGCACAGCGATCAGATGGTTTCTTTAGAAACCACATGAACTATTATCATCAGAGTGATGACTGCACTGATTTCCCTCCATCCTTCACCAGTCAGCGACCACTGCACATCAGCAAGTCAGGCAGCCCTGGAGAGGGCAAGTCACCATCTCGTGAGAAACTGGTGGACTCCACCTTCACACCAAGCAGCTATTCCTCCTCAGGTTCCAATGCCAACATCAACAATGCCAACAACACATCCATCAACCACTGCTACCCATCCATTAGCACTGTGGATGGGCACACCAGGCCCCTGCTCATACCTGTGCTACTCCCATGCTCTTCATGGTCCTTCCCCAATAAAAGGTATGGACAAGAGGGAAGTATAGTGCTGTTGTATGTGCCTGAAAAGCTACAAAGGGATTCTTGAAGGGCATTAGGACTTCTCTAACCCTGTGCATTGCTCTAGCAATAGTAGAGCAACTGATGGTAGGGTCAGACATGCCTCTCTCACAAAACTGCACTGAAGTAAACTTAAAACTATATTTCAATGGAATAATAATGAGTGATATAAATCTCTTATTGAAATATATACAAGAGTTTGGTTTTCATGATGCATATGGAAGTGAAGTTGAGCTTCTCGTTAACATCCTTGTGAGTTTTAAGGCAGCAAGGTCTTTCTCTTCGTGCCTTCTTGACTTCTCGGGTGTCCAAGCCCAGTGGTGGCTTTTATGTACTTTTTCAGTTTTTTTTATTAGTCAGTTTGTCTAATCTGCATTAATGCTGAGGGACATGGAGGAAGAGGGAAGGCTGGTAACATACTTGCAAATATATATACAATATCTGCAGGGTCCAAGCACTCTTTTTAATAGGGCGGTGGTAGCTCAGAAGTTGGGCTATTGATCGGAAGGTCGTGAGTTCAAATCCCGGCACTGCCAAGCTGCCACCATTGAGCAAGGCCTTTAACCCTCAACTACTCCCCGGGCGCCACAGCAAAAATGGCTGCCCACTGCTCCGTGTGTGTTCATTACTCACAACTCCTGATGTGTGTGCACTAACTTGGATGGGTTAAATGCAGAGGACAAATTCCAAGTATGGGTTACCGTACATTGGCCTTCACATGTCACTTTCACTTTCAAATAGTGTACCCAGTGGCTTTTTGCAAGTTAAATACAACAGTAATGATGACCTTAGATGATTGTAGACAGTGCGTTCGAGGATTTTAGAAAGAAAACAGAGAAGTGATACCAGTCAGTAGTTGTAGTGAGCTTCTTCAGGATGGGAATAACCCTTGCTCTCTTGAATGCAGTTGGTACATGACCAGACGTTATGGAGCCATTGATGATAGTGGTGATGAAGGGGAGAAGGTCTTGTGAGAAGGTCTGGAGCATTGTAGAAGGGATTGGATCCAATGGGCAGGTGGTAGGATTGCAGGACAAGATGTCTTGCAGGATCTCTTCTGTTGCTTAGTTGACCCCTAGTCTACCAGACAAGCACCTCAAAAAATAATCAATTCTTGTAAAATATCTGGACTACTGTGGGTGGCTGAGGGAGCCAAGTTGGGTGGGATGGAGGAGAAGTGGCTGGCAGAAGGTAAAGGATTGGTTGGGACGAGGTTGGAGGGAGGAAGGGTAGGGTGAGTTCTAATTGTAATTATTTGAACTTTGTAAATGCAAATTTTCCAAACGTGTGTGCAATCTTAATTGAAAAATAAAGAAGCTGTAAATATACTTTTCTTGGGCTTTACTTAAAACCCAAAAAGTGTTAAAAATCATTGTATCACACTGGGGACTGCAGTGCATGCTTGAAAACACCCTTACTTTATATGGTATTTGTTTTCTGCTTGTGTGTATGTTCAGCTCAGACTCGGGTGAATGTCATTTCCCAGTAATCTCTCGGGGAGAGGCGGCTAACGATGAAATACTTGACATGATGGTTACAGAGACTGAATGCCAACATGAGCAGGACATGCTCTCCACTAAAATGTAACACAGCTTTCCCAATATTCTCAATTATTTCGATTTTAAAAACCAATATTATCCTGGAATGCATCTCGTATGTGTACATATGTATGTGGCAGGTTGGTGTTGCAGAATGACGAGTGTAAGCAGTTAGCTGTGATGGAAGAGACAGATGGGGGTGGGGACACAAGACCATGGCAGTTTCCCCAACAAACTGTTCTCTGTCCAACTGCACTAAGTAATATTGTGCTCATATAAACAAACAAGTAAACATCACAGTCAACAGGTTTGTTGCAATAAAACTGTAAAAATTGAAACTTTGTCCCTGCCTCACTGTCTCACAGGTCGACGATCTTCCTTACATCTAGAGTGCATGAGCAGACAGAGCAGAACTGAAACTTCGCATAAGACAGCGTTGCCCCTGCACTTTGTCCAGCATCAGGTGACACACATACCAAAAGTACATAGTCACTCTCTTAGAAAACATTTTTTTTATGTTCACAGGTTACTATACAGTCTCCTCCGAAAGTATTGGAATGGGAAGGCTAATTCTATTGTTTTTGCTATACACTGAAGACATTTGGGTTTAAGATCAAAAGATAAAAATGAGACGATAGATCAAAAGTTCAGTTTCTATTTCCTGATATTTACATCTAGAACAACTTAGACAATTAAGAACATGGCATCTTTGGTGGCAGACCACATAATTTTTAGGTGAGCAAAAGTATTGGAACAGACAGTCCATCCATTTTCTGTACCGTTTATAGTACACAGGGTTGCGGGGAACCTGGAAACATGGAAACTTTCAGTCTCTTCTTCAGGAGGTGAAATGCTGCTCAGTTGGGTTAAGGTCTGGTGATTGACTTGGCCAGTCTAAAACTTTCCAGTTTTCCCCCCTGATAAAGTCCTTTATTGAGTTGGCAGTGTGTTTTGGATCATTGTCTTGCTGTATGATGAAGTTCCTCCCAATTATATTGAATGCATTTCTATGTAAATTGGCAGACATAATGTTTCTGCAAGCTCAACCATGACACTACCTCCACCATGCTTGACCAATATGCTCGTATGTTTTGGATAATGAGCAGATCCTTTCTTTCTCCACACCTTGACCTTTCCATGACTTTGGTAGAAGTTAATCTTGGTTCCAGAACTTTTGCAGCTCATCTCTGTATTTCTTTGCAAATTCTTCGAACAGTGGATTGGGATACTTTCACCCCTGCCATGGCATTGCTTTTTTCTTCCATAAACATACTATATCTGGTCACTTTGTTGGTTAATCCTTTTTAAAAACAAATGCAGTCTTCACAGGTGAAAACCCAGGGCTCAAACCAAATAAATTCTAATGTATTGTTTCATATTCATATGTTGATCTCAAACCCAAATGTCTTCAGTGTATAGCAAAACAGAAAATAATTGGCCTTGCCATTCCAATACATTCAGAGAGGACTGTATATGACTTTTAGATGTACTGTGCAACAAAACAATTCTGTGGCTGTGGTCCATTCTGCAGTGAAGCTGAAGCTGATGTTTTATTGTCATACATCACTGACAGTTAACTAATCAAGTATCTCAATGAAGCAATGAACAAATTTACTAAGCAGCAAAAGCATACACACATTGCCACCAGCTTCAGGTATAGCTGCTGCATTTAATTTTGTACATTTACAGGTGCAAACAAACACACTGATGGGCTTAGGTAGGGGTTCGTCAATATGAGCTCATGATATTTTCCACTATCCAGACAATAATGGTATAATATCATGATATACCAAGAAACTGGACTTATAATTGATTCATTATTATTATTATTATTATTATTATTATTATTATTATTATTATTATTATTTTCACTCAGTCCATAAATATTTGGACATTGGCAAATGTATTATTTCAGGTGTCTACCACGATATATAGGGGTTGACATTAAATGAAAATGAGATCGGACTTTCAGCTTTAACTTGAGGTTATTTACATCCAAATCAGGTAAATGGTGTAGGAATTACAGTGCTTTATATATTTGACTGCAAAGGATTTGGTCCCTTAAAAGGGGCAGACCATGCATAAAAAGTGCTGTAATTCTTACACTGTTCACCCAATTTGGATGTGAATGCCCTTAAAGTAAAACTGAAAGTCTGCATGCTGATCTTATATTTATTATTTACTTTCAACTCCAATATACTATAGACACCAAAATAACAATTACATTGTCATTGTCCAAATATTTATGGACCTGACTGTTTCTCATTGTATATATAATAGGTTCACCTAACCAACTGTTTATTGCAGTTATATGTAGGTATATTTGACTTATAGTGTTTAATATAAATGTAAATAAATTTCACTAGTCTTCATTCAGCTTGGAGCTCCTCTTAAGCTTATTTTACAGCAGACTGCAGTCGTTCCACATCCAACCTGCTGTCATGTTAATATCAAAGTGGCATTTATACCAGACACTGACATCGCACAGAGCGGCAATTTGAACTAAATACGAGATTCATGCTATATTTTGCAGTGTATCCCTATGATCTAAACAGCACATGGGAGATATTTCAGCCTACCGTATGCTAGTTCATACGTGACGCATGAATTTCTGTGCACACGCGCAAGCAGCATTTTCACACACTCGCCTGCATACTTTATGTACATCTAGAGGATTGAAACTGACGTCCACCAAATGTCACAGACCCTCAGAGCCAAACCACCCATGTCCGTCAGGTTTCCACCATGAAATGTAAAATGTTTAGTGATTTCATGTTAAACACATGAACTCTGTTAAGTCTTTCTTCCGTCATTATGACTGTTGTCATGAGCTGGGTCTCAGGTATTTACTACAAAATACAGTTGCAGGCTGGTGTGCAAAACAAGGGTTTTTGGTACATTTAAATACTATGTGAGAAGTTTTTAAAACGTAAAACACTAACCGTACTAGGAATCAGTTAGCGTTAGTACTCAATAGTGGTCTAGAACATTATATAAGTATGCGATTTGAGACACAGCGCTAGTTTGTTTAGTCAGTTGGGGACAAATTGTCACATATGATGCCCCAACCATTTACACTGTTATAGGGCGCCAAATGGTTTTTTTGAACAATTGAGGCCATTCTGATACATTTATATAGTGACTCATGTCAAATAACAGTTTTAAGTTTCAGTGTAAATATTAAATGTACATGTTAAATATAAACAGTAAAAATAAATCTACTGTATATCGTGTGACTGCAATACCGGTATTCACTCTAATAACAGAATACCACCAAAGTGCTTACTTGCTGCAGCTTTCAGCTGTTTTATTTATTTTAAATTGAATATTACCCAATATAATGTTTTGAAACATTTGTATTATAAGCATGGCCATTAAAAGGTGTAAGAAATCTTGGGAGCAAAGTACCCTTTGGTTGTTCCCTTCAAATCAAACTGTTTGAAGGGCCTGAAATGATTTTCATCACTTGGACTGACCCTACAAATGGCTGACTTGGGCACTGCCCCTTCTGAAGTGTCCTGCGTAGGCTTTATTACTTCAGAATGGACCACTGCAGCAGTTCAGTCGTTTGCTGATGGTAGCAGATAGAGCATACTTTAACACGGGTATGCATCAGATTTGGGAGAGTCCACAGAGGTGGTAACCAATGTGGAACAACTGAACATTGTTTCCCAACATGGTACAGACAGAAGACAGAGCTGCAGAAATACAGAGAGAGCTGGAAAGCCCCTAATTTGTTTAATTTGTTTATCAAAAGAAATAAAAGTTCAACTCTGGGTTTGCTCTTAGTGGGATGTTTCCAAATTTGTTAAACTGGTACAGATTAGACATCAGATGATGAACTGTTTCAGCACCTCCCTTCTTCGGCTTTCTGGGACAGGGTCTAAGCACAGGAATCGAATGAGCTTCTGTGAGAAGACTAAGACAAAATAAATATCTGCTGCCGTTCCTCAGAACTTTAACATTCTGATGTTAAATAAATTTGGTTGTCATGTGTGCTGGAGGCATATCATTTTCAGTGTATCGACTTCAAAATCAGGATGGCAAATTGACATACGAGATATTTTAAAAATACTGTATATACTGTACAGTATATAAGCAGGAAGGATAGAGAAATATGACCCTAAATGTTCTGGAAGATACATACTGTAGCTAGAACAGCTAGAAAAATGGATAATGTAGTGGTTCAATCTGGGACATTGAGCTTCCACTGTTTCTCACATTACTGCAAATGAATGATCGCAAATCACAACGTACGACAGCTTTCCATACTTTAGAGGAGGTCATACTATTTTGTAGCATGCTCAGAAATTTGACTGGAAATGGCAATCAAATGCCACAGTATGCTTCACAGCGCAGTCCAAATAATCAATAATGAAATTAGTTGGCAATTCTTTTTATCACTAATTAAACTCACTAATTTAACAATATCAAAAACAGCCTTGTTTCTTTTTGGGGTTTTTTTTGCAAAGAATTAGTGTGCTATGTTTTAGCATCTTTCAAATCATTTCAACTCCTGCACGGGTAGAACATATTGGGCAGCTTTATAGGCTGCCCACATTATACAGCACCGCAGTATGAGAAGCTGAAAAGATTTGAAAGGTGCTAAAATATAGTACACTAATCCTTTGCCAAAAAGAATTTGTTACTGCTTGTTACAGAATGGCAACCTGCTTACTCTGCTAGTCTTCAGTGAAATCGGATAATGACCTGATATGGAGCCTTGCCCTACTTGCAGCATGATGACAATAGTAATGCTTGAAGCTCATATTCATTCACTTTTTTCTGACACTGTGTTGTTGCAGTGGGGTGCGATGCAGACAGCAGGCATGGTTGCTCAGCCTCCTACAAATAAAAAGTAAGCACCTTTGCTGCATTTTTGCAACAAGAATCAGGCTCAGCTAATCAGTCCCCTGAAAAGAGAACCGTGAACGGGTTTGCTGTGTTTCCTGTGTTAGAGGGTGAGATAAAGGAACTGGCAACAAACATGAACCAAATCCAAAAGCTCTAGCAGTAATGCAACATCAGCAGACTGACCTACCAGTTCTTCCACTCTATCACCAAGACTGTTCCCAAAGGGTGCGCTATCTGCTTTAGAGCCCTGCAATGCTAGAGTGTGTGCACTTCCTTGTCAGTTGACCAAGATCCTGATTTTGCATGTGGCAGAGCTAGGACTAAAAGTCAATAATGAAAAGAGTATGTAACCATGGTTACATATGGAACATATTGCTTCTTGTATTTTAATGCAATTTTTGGATGTTGTTGAATGTGGAGAATAGCTGAGACATAAGAACTATAAGACATACATTATACACTATACGACCAAAGGTTTTTGGACGCCTGCTTGTTGAATGTCCCATTCCAGATTTATTCCCCTTTGCTGCTATAATGTGCTCCACTCTTCTGGGAAGGCTTTCCACTAGATTTTGGGGCGTGGCCGTGGGGATTTGTGTTCATTCAGCTACAAGAGCATTAGCGAGGTTGAGGTCAGGTGCTGATGTTGGGTGAGGAGGCTCCAGTTCCAGTTCATCCCAAAGGTGTTCAGTGAGGTTGAGGTCAGGACACTCCAGTTCTTCTACCTTCTTCTAACTTTAACACACCATGTCTTCATTGAGCTCGCTTTGTGCACAGGGGCATCGTCATGCTGGAACAGGTTTGGGCCTCTTAGTTCCAGTGATAAAAAGAAATTCTATACAATTGTGTGCTTCCAACTTCCAACAGGCTCACATATGGGTGTGAGGATCAGATGTCCACAAACCTTTAGCCATATAGTTTAGAAGATTGAAAAGATCAGTCTCCTGCCCTAAACCCTAAACTTAAACTTAGTGTGGACCAAGTGCAGTGAAAGGGCTTGCAGAGAGCTGAGAACAACCAGGTGGCCACAGCAATATTAAAGCAGAGACAAATATATTTCAATAAAATAAAACAAATATATTTGCATATTAAAAGTGCTATGGAATTGAATAGTTACAAGGCAAAAAATTAAAAAAGTGTAATCAACGAGACACCGTGTTTCCCTCATGTGTCATCTTTGTCCACAGCTGTTTCTGTTTCCCACTTTGATTAGTTTGTGTATTTATACCCTCGTGTTTCTGTTTTACGTCACCAAGTATTGGTTCAGTATTTCCCGCCTGATCATTACCAAGCTGTTTGTCTCCAGTTTTTGACTTCTTGACCGTTTCTTGTTTCTCGTGTTTGCTTTACCTAGTTTGCTCTGTTTGGACCCATGCCTGTTATTTTGACCTTGACATTGCCTTCACATTTTGGATTTGTCTGCCCGCCTCCCTTCAATAAAAGCTTTAAACTGCAATTGCTTCCGTCTGCATTCCCGTTACGTGACAGAATACTTCGCCTAACATGGGTGCAGCAGGATAGCTAAAGGGATGTCACGGCAAGTTAACCACGTCAGCGCTTAACTCCATCCTTTATACTCAGTGGACTTTCCTGATGGACCCCAAGCCTAAAGAGAAGCAGTGGCTGGAGTTCACCCTTACATATATATGCAACACTCGGCCCCTATAAGCAGAACTTAGCAACCCTTCTCACGGAAAAAGACCAGATTCACTATTCAAATTTTTTTTCTGTAATAGGCCTGTACATCTGATCACTCATGCAATTATCCAGTTAGCCAATCATGTGACAACAGCGAAATGTGAAAAATTATGCAGATGCAATTCAAGAGCTTAAGTTAATGTTTACATCAAAATTTATGGGGGAAAAGTATATATAGTTCATATCAGGTTTACACAATATGGTGTAAAACCAGAAACCCCTTGTTGATGAGAGAGTTCATTAGAGAATGGCCAGACTGCTTTGGGCTGACAGGAAGGCTACGTTAACTCAAATAACCACCGTTTACAGCACAACAAACCTTGAGGCGGATAGGCTAAAACAGCGGAAGACAACAACCGGTTCCTCAACAATATATTAGGGATATAACCAAATATGAATACATTATTTGGACCGAACAAATAATGTGTCTTAAACAAATACAAATACAAACAGTAGGTGGAATTTTTTTTTTTTTTTTTTTTTTTTTCTTGCCAAAAAGTTTCAGACTAGGTATGTGCCATTACTTACCTCCTGTGCATCTTGTTGCAAAGTTCTGTGTTGTTTACAATCATTCTCATACTACTGTATCATCACTTACACTACACTCATATTCCGAAATCTCTCCCTGCGTTGCTGTCTAGTATGTTGACTCTGTCCGTTTCATGTGTTCACTTTATTTTAACTGTGGGGGCATGCCACTGTAGCACAAAGAATGTCATTGTTTCTTACGTACTCTGTATTCTGGAAATATTCGTCAACTTGAACCTGAGCTTAATGAAATGCAGCTTGAAAGATCCCAGTTAGATTCTGCTAGAGTAGATTCTGATAGAGTGTCATTTGGGTTTGAGATCAAAAGATGATTGAGATGGTCAGAATTTCAGCTTGCATTACCTTATATTTACATGTGTTAACCAACTTAGAACAGTCGGTTCTAAAAAGTATCGGGAAAGTATTGGAGCAAAAGTATTGGAACAGATCGTCTTAAAGTTAATTGACGTAAATAACACTTTTAATATTTGGTTGCATATGTCTTTCTTGCAATAACTGCATCAAGCTGGTGGCACACTGACATCACCAAAATGATGCATTCTTCTTTTGTGATGCTTTTCCAGGCTTGTACTACACCTTCTTTTAGTTGTTGTTTGTTTCGGGGGGTTTCTCCCTTCGGTCTGCTCAACTGGGTTAAGGTCTGGTGATTGACTTAGCCAGTCTAAAACCTTCCACTTTTCCCCCCCTGATGAAGTCCTTTGTTCTGTTGCCAGTGTACTTTAGATCCTTTTTAAGCCCATTCTGATGTTTGATGAGAACATTACCTGATGCTCTTGACCTGTATGTTCATGACTTTAGCATTGCGCTGCTGCCACATGATTGGCTGATTGGATGATTGCATGAAAGGGGTACAGGTGTTCCTGTTTTAGTGTCCAGTGAGTGTTTTTTTTTTGTTTTTTTTACAGATTTATACAAACAGGTACCTCTTTTATAGTTTTCTCAGGAATAAGAGTGTCAGCTGCTGGAAAATCAGAATTATGTTGTATTAAAAAAGTTTGAAAAGTCTGAAGCAAATGGACACATAGCCTGATACTCTTGCAAGAATGATATGTATTTATAACCAGTTAAAGGTAACACCAACAAATGAAGTTCTGTCTCTCCCTACCCAGGTGTTGATATTGGAACAGTTGGACCGCTACTCACAGGACCCCTCATTCGTCAAGGTGGCCAAGCAGGAGCTGGCTGCTACACATGACATGACCATGGAAGTGATGGAAAATGTGTCAGAAAGCATACTCAATGCCAACGGGCCTCACAGCCCGAATAGCAACCTCCTGCCCTATATGCACTGCAGCAATGGAGTGAGAACCAACCAGGGACCAACAAGAGCCTGGGAAATAAAGGTTCATGAGAAGGGGGTGGGAGGACTGCATGTTGCTGAGCACGGTCAACTGAACAGTACGCTACTAGTTGATGAGGACATGGAGTGTGTGACAAGCTTGTAGGGAGAACTTCAGCACAGAAGACCTTCGTTTCACCGGACTGTCATCCTGTTAAGAGTTCCCCTGCTCTGTCTGAGAATACTAGAGCATCTCTTAAGCCAGAAATGTATCTTTAAACCCATAGTTATTATAAGAGTATAATGCAGTTTGACTTAGCTTAAATGAAAGCTTTTCTTTCTTTCGTTTTTTCTTTCTTTCTTTCTTTCTTTCCGTGTGAATGGCTATGAGCAAATTTGTCTAGTATGTGATTGTGTGAGTGAGAAGGAAAAATGTGTCTATATAAAAGTGCCTCACAGTTCTTAGAACCTTGACTGAGTAATGATGCAAAGACAAAAAAAAAAAAAAGACTTCAAAAACAGGAAAAGCAGAACACTGCTTGTCATACACCTTTTTCATTTTGTCATAAGGGAATGATCAGCAGTGAAAGGCCATTTGCAAAGGCTCAGTGGAGGATTAAGTTGGATTAAGGCTGGTGTGTCTCCAGCTTGTATACAAAATGGGGGCGGAAGCAGCTTTTGCTCTGTTTCTACCTTCTTGCTTGTGTTTTTTTTTTTTTTTTTTTGAAGTGGACAGTGCCATTGAACCTTGAACCATTGAGGCAGTACACTGGCAGGCTCTAGCCAGGCCCCTCCACCAGGCTCACATACAGTTTAAATAGTAATTACACTTTTGATTCTTGTTAGTCCCTGTTCTCTCTGCGGGTTTGTGCTTTAGGGTCTGGGTTGCAAGTGTGTGGGTTGGGGTATGGGGGAATATGAGGTAGGATTTGTTAGCAATTAGCAATCACATGGTTAAAGCTTTATGCCAATAATGGAAGCTGACAGAAGAGATCTGTCGTGATAGAGAGATCATTTGACATGGAAGACTTTTCACCCGAATCACCCTTATTATAATGATAATTAGCAAACAGTTGGCTCGGAGCCTCATCAGTTCGAGCCTCTGGTTAAGGGAGCATATGCAACTCTTGGAGATTTATATGGAGATTGAAGACAGACTCATAGTCAGTGAACGGTACAAACCGTGTTGTTGTCCTTAGTTTAGGGGTTTATATAGTAAGGAAACAGCCCACTGATAGCTGTTTATAGTGTTTATTACAATTTACAGTAATAAGTGATGTCAGTAGAGTAATAGCATAGGTAGCAACATATTTTTCTCATTAACAATCTAACACTGACATGTACAGTTATGGCACTGTTAACAATTCATTGGTGACTATCAAAATATTGTTGTCCCAATTGATTATCATTAGAATTCATATCACCACAAAGTCAATTCACAACGTTCACACTGACTGCTCTTACTCTCTGTGTGTACTTGTGGTCGTTATATTAACCGCTCGCCGAGGGAAAATGGAGGAATTTGCAGGGAAATCCTCCAGGTTAGCCAGAGCCTTCATATGTTGTCAGTGAGTAAAGTTTTTCATCTGTCAGGAAGATTACATTACAAACTATTCCCTTCCTATATCCATAAAATCATCATTGTGTATTTATATTTATAATCCAAACTCCTCGGCTGCACTAAAAGCTTAGTGTGGTGAGGGGAGGTGGAGCAGGTCATCAGCACAGGAATAATTTACATAACGTGACATGTCTCAATACTTGAGTGCCATGACACTTTCGTGCGTACAGCAGAGTTTAACTACAAAGATGCCACAGAGGTGGAACTACTGCATTTGTTTTTCTCATAGAATACTCATACAATACAATACAAATGTAGTTTCAGCAAGACTGGGGTTATTTTCTTATATATAAAAAAAGAATGTATATTCTTATAAAGCAATTCATTTCAGCTTTTAATTAAAAACCAATTGTGGTGTAATTACTCTTTAAAGTGTTTTTGTGTGAGCTCTAGGAGGTGGTGCATGAAGCAGAGAGATTTTAAAGTACAGCAAACATTGTACAGCCATTGCAAGTCTCCTGTTTTCTCCAGGCTGTCCTCCTCTGTTTAACTAAGGAGGTCAGGAGGCGGTTTGTATCCAAATCCACCATATATCTCAATTTATCTAAAAGTTTATACTTTTCATTTTCCATGGGCATTGCATTTTATTATTCTTTGTGGGCCCCTTGTCATTTTCATCTGTGGATCATGTTCTTTCAAGCTTACTCTCTAGTATGTGAGATAGTTGAAGGAAGTTGTGGTTAATCCTCTGTTTTCTCCTTACAGCTCTTCTCTATATCTCTGTCGATTATGCAGTGGAATGGATTTCACATAACTTTAGAAGGTTCAGGTCTGAAATACATTTTGTCCATGCATGCTATATTCGATAATGGTATTTTAATAATGTTATATTTTCTTGGACTTGTGTTGTATTTTTGTAATGTAATTTATCCTGCTTTTAAGAGAACACAACCAGTGCCCACTCTGCTATCCCCTGTTTTTACTGAGGTGAATAAGATATGTAGTACCCTGCCTAAGGTCAACACATTAAATGTATTTATTTATTTATTTTTCCTAGAGATGGTGTGTGCTCATTGGGGAAGCACTGTGTTGTTGTGTTTTGTTAATCATTATCATAGAAGACGTGCGCTAAGGAACGATAGCCCACCTATACAATAGTATCAAAGGCAAATATGCGAAGATGCAAAGGCTTTTGTTTTTATTGCTGCTCCTTTCTGGTTGATAGATAGTCTGAAGATACTACTTAAGTACCCAGATGGCACAAACTGCCAAAATTGTTATTTGATATAGTGTGACTTTCAAAGACAAACTGTTATTGCAGTTACTTTTAGACTATTTAAAAAGCCTCTCCCAAAGCCAGGGAGAACACTGCTAAACTAATCATGACAATAATGGTGCACTTTGAGGAGAGACAGGAGAAACAAATGTATTTATTCAGGGACTCATGGGTAGCCTATCATTTAAGATACTCTTTCCAGCATAGCTTAAACAACAGGGCTAAGTATATCATTAAAGCCACTATTATTATTATTATTATTATTATTATTATTATTATTATTATTATTAAATCATTGTTGTTGGTGGTGGTGTTACTATTGTTAATGTTGTCTAAAATAATTTCGCTTGGTTTTAGCAGTGTATTCAATCACACTAACAAAGAAAGAATTGGTGATTTATTATGCAAATAAGGTGTTCAAATGTTCTAGGTAATATTGTTATAAGAAGATAATATGATGCCAGAGTGACTTATATGCTTATTAACATTTTGATGATTATGAAATTATAACATGCTTAGTACGGCCTTTGTTATTCCATACATATCACACTGGATTTTAAAAAAATGTTTCATATAAGACCTCTGAAATTTAAACTCTGAATTAAACATTTAGTTTATTTCCAATATTCTGTGTTCTAAAGCTCCACTTTGGCAACAGTGTATGTCTGTTTATAGCATTTTTATAGTGGTTTTTTTTTCTTTTTTTTTTTTTTTCTTTTTTACAGCTGTTGTGGATGAATGTACTCCTGTCCACTGTAAGGAAATGTTTATGGTAAAATCCTGATAAACATGTAGCCAGTGTTCACCTACTTCCTTTGTTACTAGTGTTCACCTACTTCCTTTGTCACTTTTGTGCCATTTTGTAACTTTTGCGCCACTACGTGCATCCATGTCCTTGAAGACAGAGGACAAGAACAATGCTTGCTGATGATCCTCACATGACTCACTTTCCAGCTCCAGATCCCTTTTTAGACTTACTCAAAGAGATGCAAAGCCACAAGTGGCGGTGAGCCCAGCTCACAGGATTTATGGCAACTTCTTCCAGCACAGACTTCCTCTCTCTCCCTCACGCATACAGCAAAACAGCATGACAGCACCTCCCCCTGGAAGAACTGCAATCTTCTAACCAATCTGACCACCAACAATGATCTGGAAATGTACTTGAATATGTTCTAAAAACAAAGAGTTGGACCAGGAAAATTGTCACAGGTAAGGCCCAACAGGCATATTATAATATGTCTGCAATCAATGGCAGCAATCACTCTAAGTGCAAAGCAGAGATCCATGAACAAATAGGTCTGACACCTGGAGTGGCTGCCCAACTGTCATTCCAATGCAACCGTGGCATTCCAATCCATCAGATGAGACAGCTACTATGCGTCACATGCTGCTGTATCCGTCCCAAAGAACGGACTGCCATGAACCATTTCTTGCGTGCCCTGCCGCATGAGGGCAGTGGGTAGCAAAGCTCTATGAGAGCAGGCAATAAGGGCTTGGGCCCCATGTGCACTTTCATCATGGAAGGGAAACCGGTTCAGGCATTGGTGGATTATGGTAGTAAGCAACGCTTGTACATCCATAGATGCTGCCCTCCCTGACCAGCCCTGTGGGAAACTGGTGACATGTATATGAGGATACCCACAACATGCCCACAGCCATTCCATATATTGAAGGCCCAGTGGTGTCTGGCTCATCGCTGCTTGTGCTTGAGGCCTGAAAAGAGCATGATGCAGTTTGGAATGTGACACATGTCTGTGGAGTTTGATAAGTTCCTGTGAAGTGTGATAAGTATAGCAGCTGCATTCTGGATCAGTTGGAAGGGTCGGATGGCAGGTAGGGTCCGACCAGCCAGGACTGATTGGCAGTAGTCCAGTCTTGAGATGACAAGGGCCTATACAAGCACCTGAGTGGCCTCTGTGGATAGAAATGGCCGGATCCTACTGAAGAAAAGGAGAAACCTACATAACTGAGACAGGTTCACAGTGTGAGGTAAGAAAGATAGTTCAGATAGATTGTCCAGAACTACCCAAAGGTTGTGTGCAGTGTCAGAGTTGTTTAGGGAGATCATTAGACATAGGGATGCATCTATAGGGATATACAGCAGTTCAGTCTTGCTAGGATTTAGTTTCAGCTGATGAGCTGCCATCTATGATGAGATCCTTTCGGTGTCTGGGGAGAGGATGTTGAGTTGAGTGTTACCAGCATAGCAGTTATAGGAATTAAAACCCATTTGCGGATATGTCCTCATTGAGAGAGCAGGTATAGCGGGACAACTGAAGAGGACTGAGGAAACTAGTGGAGAATCTGAATGGAGCATATGTGCATCCCCTCCATGTCACCTGATATGACCTTCCCTCCGAGTAAGAAGCACACCACCACCATACTGAGCCACTAATTCCAAGACTCATGAGGATGGACAGGAGTGTCTTGTGATTTTTGGTATCAAAGGCTATCAAATGGTAAAGAATTATGAGGACCAATTACAGTTGGCTGATCTAATGGCATGAAGCTTCTCAGTAGCATCCACAAGGACAGTTTCTGTGGAGTGTGCTGCTTTGAAGCCAGGCTGGTTAAAATCTTGGAGGTTGTTCTGGGTAAGATAGAGAAAGAACTAACTTTATACAGCACATACAACAATTTTAGAAAGAAAGGACAGAAGGTACTTTTTCAAGTTGGGTATAATCCTTGCTATCTTGAATGCAGTGACATGACCAGATGCTATAGAGTTATTTACATTGGAAGGGTGATCTTATGAGATATTCTGGAGCACTGCAAAATGGATGGGGTCCAGCAGGCAGGTGGTTGGGTTGCAGGACAATATAATCTGCAGAATCTCTTCTATCGAAAGTGGAGAAAATGTGTTGTGGAGGGGGAGAGGGATTGTGCATTGTATTAACAGGGGTAGGAGGAAAGGATTGGCAGATTTGGTTAATCTTCACAGAAAAGAAGGTAGCAAAGTCATAAGGGAGGAGGAGGAAAGAGGAGGCAGAGGGCTGAGAAGTGAAGAAAAAATTAATGTTGCTTGCATGGATGTAATGCAGATGCTTCCAGCTTTCCCTTGTAGAAGGATGTCTTACCAGCAGTCACTTCAGATGAGAAGTTTAACAGAAGATATACTGTACGTATGAGAAGGGACCAGCATCAAATTGTGATTTCCTCCACTTTCTCTCAGCTGCTCTTAATTTTCTCTTGATTTTTGCAAGATGACTTCCAAGGTCTGGAAGATAAAGGATAGAGGTGGTCAGTGGATGAAGAAAAGAGTAACATGTGGGTGACTGATTCAAGTGGTAGAGAGGAAAAGGAGTCAGGGTGCATGTTGCCCTATATATTAATATGAAGGTCAGTGGGACAGGTAACAGTGAAAGCATGGATTTCAAAGGATGATGAGATATTGAGATGAGACAGCGCAAGAAATGTGAATATAAAGAAATGTATGACAGAAAGCATTTGCAGCCGACAGAGCAACCAGTCTAGCTGAGTCCTCTGAAGTGAAGAAGGTCTCAGTCAGTGGCAGAAAATGGCAAGAGTGAATGGAAGCTAAAGCAGAGCTGAAATCAGCCTTCTGTATGGCAGACTGGCAGTTCCAGAGCCCAACTACCACCACTGTTTGGGACTGAGACAACTGTGGAAGGTAGATAAGGTTGCCAGTAGTACAGCCTCTGTTTTCTGGAGGATAATTCAGGTCTTTGAGTTGTGAGGACAGAGACTGGTGAGATTGGTGGCACAAAAATGTTCAAACATATTGGAAATATTCGGGAGCTGTGGGCTTGAATTTGTGTTGTGTGTGCAGTTGAACGAGCCCATTTGGTGGTCTACCTGAAGTTGACCAATCAGGAGGCGAGGAAAACCACCGAAGAAGAAAGATGAAGATGGCACATTAAACTTCATCATGCCGAACAGGAAAACTCACAGCCTCATTGTGTTTATACTCGCACTCTTGCAAGCTACTTCAAAATTTATAAAAGTTGTGTTCATTTGTGAAGATTATCTTGATGAACAAAACGTAAGAATCATAAACTTTTGTTGGTCACAGAGCTTATTTTCTGCAATAGTCAAGGGAACCAGGGTGCTAAACAGTGGAAGTTGTCTCTCTGTCCAACTGTTTTGCTACAGGCTTTGTAGCATGACTTTAAAGTCACCTTGACGACCTAAGTGCGCAATTGAACAGTGTGCCGACCTCTGCAGACGTTTTCATGTCTTTGCCCAAACATTGCTGAGAAGCAACTGGCATGCTTTGGAGTTGGCTTAGCTCCTAGCTGTATGTTGCATTCTTCTGGTGCACATATATTAAGTTGGTTTTTGTCTGTTATTTGGTTTAGAGAGTGAGTGTTTTATTTATTTATTTTTTGTTCACAAATCTATAGATTTTTCTTTTGGCATTCATTTATATGTTGGTTTATTTATTTGGGTTATCTCCAATTTATTAGCCAATTGGTTTCTGTGGACCCTCCCTTTTTAATGCTATATATACTGTGCGTGTGTGTGTGTTTGTGTATATATATATATATATATATATATATATATATATATATATATATATATATATATATATGGGTTGACTCTGTGTAGAGTTTTCCTCACATCAGCCATAGTTAGAGGGGTGGTCTTCCTCGCCGTCACATCATTCTGCACCTCAAACCGAGCGTAGATGATATTCAGTGCATCTGGAAGGGAGGCATCACTTTCACAGGTGGGTGATGTTGCCCTGTAGTTGCTGATGGCCTGGATGCCCTGCCATATGCGCGGCGTGTCACCGATGTCCATGAAGTGACTGTGGCTTTTCTGGGCGTGTGAGTGCTTTGCCTTTCTGATGGCCCAGGACAATTTGGCTCTCGCTGTTCTTAGGGCCACCTTGTCACCTGCCCTGAAGGCGGAGTCTCAGGTCCTCAGCAGCGCACACACCTCTGCAGTCATCCAAGGCTTCTGGTTGGAGCGTGTGGTGATGGTCTTGGAGACAGTGACATCATCAATGCACTTGCTGATGTAGCTGGTCACTGATGCCACGTGACTGTATGTGAACAAAAACACACAAATTTGCCCGTTATAATTTTTTAAAAAGCACTGGAAAGTTCTGGAAAGTTTTAGAAGTCTAGAAATGTTCTGGAAAATAGATCTGGAATGTTATTTTGAAATTACCTATTTTACAGAACATTCCAGATCTATTTACCTGAACATTTACAGACTTTACAGACAGAACTTTCCAGTAATATAAATAGTAGTATAAATACAGGGGCCTTAAGCCCACCAATTTAGTTTAGTTCCAGCTGCCTAAATGGAAACATTTCAGCATTTTTCTTAGATGGCATCAAGAAGCTGTAAGCATCTGGAAGATAAATTTGGCTATGTCTGCAGTGCATTTATCAAGACAAGAGTGACAAAGTACTCTGTGGAAGCATGAAACCTCATTTTGCCTGTGAGCACTGCAAAAAAAAAAAAAACTCTGGAAGGTAAGATGGACAATTAGTTTAAATTTATAGAAAAAATATATATTATACTGTATAAGAAAAATGCTGCAAGAATCTCTTACACAAAAGTCATGGGTGAAAAAATTATTTTTTCATACAATTTTACTTCATTCTTTTACAGGATGGTACAGAGGGGAAAAGAGAGCCATGAAGTTCACTATCCCAAGAATTTGGTGAGAAACTCAAGCAACTGCTATTTCTTTATGGTGGACCCTTCCAAATGTTGGAGTGGCAAGAATGCAACTGCTGTCACATATCCGGACCTTCCTTCGTCCATCACCCCAGTGCCACACTGTCCTGAGCTTCCAACTCCTCCGGACAGAGAGCAGCTGTCTTCAGAAGTGAGCAGCAAGTCAGAGAGTGAGGAAGACATTGCAGATCCAGATTACAATTTCAGAGGTGGAGCTGAGGAGAGAAACCCATACTGCCCCAAACAAAAAGACCTCAATGACTTGATCAGAGATCTTGGTCTCACAAAGTCCAATGCCAAACCTTTCACATCTAGGCTCAAGCAGTGGAACTTGTTGGGTGAAAGTGTACAAATTGCAGATCCTAGGAAGCATCACCCAGCTTTTTACATCTTCTTCACCTGACAAGATGGGCTCTGCTTCTGCCAAAGTGTGGCCAGGGTTTAATTTTTTTAATTTATAAATTTATACCTAATAAGCAGCCAGAGGCGACAGTCGTCAGGAAAAACTCCCTGAGATGATGTGAGCAAGAAACCTTGAGAGGAACCAGACTCAAAAGGTAACCCATCCTCATCTGGGTGAGGTTGTCACATAATTGTTAAGAACAATGTACACTGTGTGCAGAGTGCAAGCAGGGACTCTGACAATACTAGCTATGACAGCATAACTATAAGGGAGAGCCAGAAGGTAACGCAGACATAAGGGCACATATGGGACATAAAGTGGCCAGCCACTCCACCATCAACAAACCTAAGTGAATGTGTGAGAGTTTGGGGGCAACAGAATCCAAACATCCATTCACCACAACATTCTAGACCCATGAACCCTCTAGATCTGCTCCATTACCTAAGAAAAGAACTATTCTCAAAATAACATATGTTTTCAGCCTAGACTTAAACACTGAGACTGTGTCTGAGTCCTGAACACTAACTGGAAGGCTGTTCCATAACTGTGGTGCTTTGTAAGAGAAAGCTCTTCCCCATGCTTTATCCTTCACTATTCGAGGTACCAACAAATAGCCTGCACCTTTTGATCGAAGTAGGTGTGGCAGATCATAAAAGACCAAATGTTTGCTCCGGTACTGTGGCATGAGACCATTTAGTGCTTTATAGGTCAACAGTAGTATTTTATAATCAATGTGAAATTTCACTGGGAGCCAATGCAGTGTGGATAAGATAGGTGTGATGTGGTCATATCTTCTGGTTCTAGTAAGGACTTTTGCAGCTGCATTCTGGACTAACTGGAGTTTGTTTATGCTCCTACTGGAACATCTAGACAATAAGGCATTACAATAATCCAACGTAGATGTAACAAAAGCATGAGCTAGTTTTTCTGCATTGTGTAGTGACATTATGTTTCTTAGCTTAGCTAAGCTTAGCTTATGTTCCTGAGGTGAAAGAAGGCTATCCTAGTAATGTTATCTACATGAGCTTCAAGAGACTGGAGTGAATAATCACACCAATGTCTTTTACTGCTGCACATGCTGAAACAGAAAGGCCATCCAGAGTTACCATGGAATCAGAAAGCTTCTGTCTTGTCAGAATTATGTAAAAGGAAGTTAATAAGCATCCAGTGTCTAATGTCCTTTACACATTCCTCAACTTTATTAAGCTGGTGTCTGTCATCTGGCTTTGCTGAAACATACAACTGTGTGTCATCAGCATAACAGTGGAAGCTAATTCCAAGTTTATGAATAATTTGACCCAGAGCTAGCATACATAAAGAAAAAAGCAGTGGGCCTGAAACAGAACCTTGCAGAACACCAAGCTTTACCTCAGTATGCATCAAGAATTCACCAATTACATCTACGAACTGATAACAATCAGTCAAATAAGACCTGAGCCAGGAGAGGGCCATTCCCTAAACTCCAACATTTTCTGTTCTATCAAGGAGAATAGTATAATCAATGGTATCAAAAGGAGACACAACCCTGATCAGTAGGCCAGTAGTAGGTCATTTACTACTTTAACCAGTGCTGTATCTTTGCTATGATGAGGCCTAAATCCTAACTCATACATTTCATGAATGTTAATCCTATGTAGGTACGAGCATAGCTGCTATGCCAGAACATTTTCTAGGATCTTGGAGATAAAGGGGAGGTTTGATATTGGCCTATAGCTGGACAATTGACAGGGCTCGAGGTCAGGTTTTTTAATCAGGGGTTTGATAACTGCTAGTTCAAAAGATTTAGGTGCATATCTAGTGTTAAGGGAAGAACTGATTTATTTTTAGAAGAGGTTTGACTGCTTCTGGAATAAACTGTTTGAAGAAACATGTAGGTAAGGGATCTAGTATACAAGTATAGTAGTTGATGAGTTTGATGAGGAAATTAGTTAAATTAGTTTGATCTCTCAAAGGGGAGTAAAACATGCTAACTGCTGATCTGATATTGTTATTATCTACAGGCATGGATATAGAATTGTCTGGTTTTAAATTTAAATTGATTGATTTTTTTTATTTATTTAAATTGATTGATTTTTTTGCCACACTGAATAACAATGGTGAGCATGGCAGGGTTGCAAGTATAAAGCCACTGCTCTATAAAAATAACATTACTGTCCATCTGCAGTTTGCTAAAGATCACGTGGACAAGCCAGAAGGCTATTGGAAAAATGTTTTGTGGATGGATGAGACCAAAATAGAACTTTTTGCTTTAAATGAGAAGTGTTATGTTTGGAGAAAGCAAAACACCGCATTCCAGCATAAGAACCTTATCCCATCTGTGAAATATGGTGGTGGTAGTATCATGGTTTGGGCCTGTTTTGCTGCATCTGAGCCAGGACGACTTGCCATTATTGATGGAACAATGAATTATGAAGTATACCAGCAAATTCAAAAGGAAAATGTCAGGACATCTGTCCATGAACTGAATCAGAAGAGAAAGTGGGTCATGCAGCAAGACAACGACCCTAAGCACACAAGTCGTTCTATCAAAGAATGGTTAAAGAAGAATAAAGTTAATGTTTTGGAATGGCCAAGTCAATGTCCTGACCTTAATCCAATAGAAATGTTGTGGAAGGACCTGAAGCAAGCAGTTCATGTGAGGAAACCCACCAACACCCCAGAGTTGAAGCTGTTCTGTACTGAGGAATGGGCTAAAACTCCTCCAAGCTGATGTGCAGGACTGATCAACAGTTACCGCTAACGTTTAGCTGCAGTTATTGCTGCACAGTATTTTGTCTTGTTTGTTTAAACAAAACAATTGTTTGTTTAAATTCTTTTTATCTACTTTTAGTACTTGTGTCAAAATCTGATGATGTTTTAGTTCATATTTATGCAGAAATATAGAAATTCTACAAACTTTCAAGCACCACTACTCAGGTTACTAAAACAAACTTTCTAAGTATTTATACATTTTTGTTTAGTTTGGGGAACAGACAGTCTCAATATAGATACAAGTATTAGTATGAGGAGTATGGCTGGGAGGTCATCGGAGACTTCAAAATGATGGCATTCTTCTGATGGGTCTCTAAGGAGGTTTTACCAAGTTTCCCTGCTATCTTTGTCCTTGGGACAAAGGACACTACCAACAGGGGGGCTGGCCACAGTCGACTGAGTTTGCTTTGGGGAGGAACAACATCAAGTGGACCCCCAGAAGGTGCTGATGCCACCTCTGCACATCAGATTGGGCCTTATGAAACAATTTGTCACAGCTCGAGATAAGGAGTCGGCACCCTTCAAGTACCTTCAAAGATTCTTTCCTAAGCTGTCTGACGTAAAAGTCAAAGCTGGTGTCTTTGTCAGACCATAGTGCAAAGAATTCCCCAAGAAGCTCACTAAGAAGGAGAAAGCATCTTATAACAGTTTTGTCACAAAGCTTTGTTCAGGGCTTCCTGGGCAATCACAAAGCAGAAAACTATATGGAGCTCGTTGAGACTCTGTTGAACTATGGCATAGTCGGCTGCAGGATGTCTCTCCAAGTCCATATCCTTGATGATCATCTTGATAAATTCAAGGAGATCATGGGAGCATGCTTAGAAGAGCAAGGTGAGCGCTTCCACCAGGATATACTGGACTTTCAATGCTGCCACCAAGGACAATATACAGGTGTATCTCAATAAATTAGAATGTCGTGGAAAAGTTCATTTATTTCAGTAATTCAACTCAAATTGTGAAACTCGTGTATTAAATAAATTCAGTGCACACAGACTAAAGTAGTTTAAGTCTTTGGTTCTTTTAATTGTGATGATTTTGGCTCACATTTAACAAAAACCCACCAATTCACTATCTCAACAAATACTTCATAAGACCAATAAAAAAAACATTTTTAGTGAATTGTTGGCCTTCTGGAAAGTATGTGCATTTACTGTACATGTACTCAATACTTGGTAGGGGCTTTAATTACTGCCTCAATTTGGCATGGCATGGAGGTGATCAGTTTGTGGCACTGCTGAGGTGGTATGGAAGCCCAGGTTTCTTTGACAGTGGCCTTCAGCTCATCTGCATTTTTTGGTCTCTTGTTTCTCATTTTCCTCTTGACAATACTCCATAGATTCTCTTTGGGGTTGAGGTCTGGTGAGTTTGCTGGCCAGTCAAGCACACCAACACCATGGTCATTTAACCAACTTTTGGTGCTTTTGGCAGTGTGGGCAGGTGCCAAATCCTGCTGGAAAATGAAATCAGCATCTTCAAAAAGCTAGTCAGCAGAAGGAAGCATGAAGTGCTCCAAAATTTCTTGGTAAACGGGTGCAGTGACTTTAGTTTTCAAAAAACACAATGGACCAACACCAGCAGATGACATTGCACCCCAAATTATCACAGACTGTGGAAACTTAACACTGGACTTCAAGCAACTTGGGCTTTGAGCTTCTCCACCCTTCCTCCAGACTCTAGGACCTTGGTTTCCAAATGAAATACAAAACTTGCTCTCATTTGAAAAGAGGACTTTGGACCACTGGGCAACAGTCCAGTTCTTCTTCTCCTTAGCCCAGGTAAGACGCCTCTGATGTTGTCTGTGGTTCAGGAGTGGCTTAACAAGAGGAATACCACAACTGTAGCCAAATTCCATGACACGTCTGCGTGTGGTGGCTCTTGATGCCTTGACCCCAGCCTCAGTCCATTCCTTTTGAAGTTCACTCAAATTCTTGAATCGATTTTGCTTGACAATCCTCATAAGGCTGCGGTTCTCTCGGTTGGTTGTGCATCTTTTTCTTCCACACTTTTTCCTTCAACTCAACTTTCTGTTAACATGCTTGGATACAGCACTCTGTGAACAGCCAGCTTCTTTGGCAATGAATGTTTATGGCTTACCTAGTGAACCAAACTGAGAGACCATTTTGAAGGCTCAGGAAACCTTTGCAGGTGTTTTGAGTTGATTAGCTGATTGGCATGTCACCATATTCTAATTTGTTGAGATAGTGAATTGGTGGGTTTTTGTTAAATGTGAGCCAAAATCATCACAATTAAAAGAACCAAAGACTTAAACTACTTCAGTCTGTGTGCGCTGAATTTATTTATTACACGAGTTTCACAATTTGAGTTGAATTACTGAAATAAATGAACTTTTCCACGACATTCTAATTTATTGAGATGCACCTGTATATAGAACATGATGGGCTGCTTCGTGAAAGTAATTTACAATATCCTCATACAAAAAAACTACTCATTTATTGTATTTTTTCTGACTTTGTGTGAACAAAAAGACACAAATTTCTCAATGAAAATATGTAAGCTTCAAAATACCAATGTATTGGTCACAAAATCAAATTTTAAGGGGATTAATATCCATTGTCTATACTTTTGAGGCATAAGCAGTTAAGCAAAGAAAACAACACTTACTACCCAGGAACAACAACTGTGATACATAGTGTTATTAATAAAGAAATTAACAGAAATATTTAATTTCTGTAGAATTATTTTATTTTCCTTTACTTTCTATGTCTTATGTATTATGCTGTATGTGTTATGCTTTGTTTTATTCTTTTTTTGCTGATTCTTATTATTTGTGAGTGTACTCTGTACCATGGTGTTCTGACCTGATATGTCACACCATAAGATTAGTGGATAGAATGTACATAAGGAGATAGAGAACTGCTGCACATTGTCATGTGAAGACTCTTTTATCATACAATGAGCTAAGCCCCTCTGAACATGTTATTGCATAAATTACCTAAAAACTTGCTATATTTTGGGTAAGCTTTCAGACATTTAGTTAGACAGGAAGGAAGACAAGTTGCGTGACTAGGCCAAAACAGAACTCCGAATACACTCTAGCATTTCTCCATCTGAAGAACTTCTACAAATAAAATTCACCTGCTGTAAAGATCCTGTCTACAGACTTATCCTTCCAGCCTTTGCATTTGACTGAAACATTATTTTTTTTTTTTTTTTTTAATTACACTATAATATAATAACACTATAACAACAATCAACATTTTCACACAACCAACCGTTGTGTTAAAAAAAAAATACCAGACCAGACAATTAGTAAAATATTAATGAAATAATCAAAAACATACACAAAACATACATTTAGCTGCCTGACAGCGAGCATTTTGGTGTAAAAGACATGTCAAAGAATCTGAGAAAAACAATTTTGTAATATTTTTCGTAACCATTTGACTGTTGGGCTGTTGCACTCACACCTATCATCATGAAGTGCTTCGAGTGACTAGTCACGAAACACATAAAGAGCAGTCTTCCCACCTCACTGGACCCATTTCAGTATGCATACCGTCCCAACCGCTCAACAGAGGATGCCATATCTGCCCCCATCCATCCATCTGGACAAAACGGACAACTATGTAAGGATGCTGTTCATAAACTCCAGTTCAGCATTCAGCACAATCATCCCACAACAACTGATAACAAAGCTGAGCCTGCTGGGTTTAAACACCTCCCTCTGCAACTGAATTCTGGACTTTCTGACTGGGAGACCCCAGTCCGTCAGGATCGGCAACTCCATCTCCAGCGCCACCACACTGAACACTGGCGCCCCCCAGGGCTGTGTGCTCAGTCCACTCTTAATATTCTTAAGACTAAGGAGATGATTGTCGACTTCAGGAGAACCCAAGTGGACCCCTCACCACTGCACATCCACGGAACAACTATGGAGAGAGTCAAAAGCTCCAAGTGCACATGACTGTGGACTTCTCCTGGACTCTCAACACCACCTGCCTAGTCAAGAAGGTTCAGCGGTGCCTCCACTTCCTGAAGAGAGCCAAACTGCCCCGTCCCATCCTCACCTCCTTCTACAGAGAGACGATAGAGAACGTCCTGACCAGCTGTCTCACCGTGTGGTACGGGAACTGCACAGCCTCCGACCGCAAAACCCTACAGTAAATCGTAAGGACAGCTGAAAAGATCATCAGTGTCTCTCTACCCTTCTTCGACACCTCTTTCAACAATCACTGCATCTGCAAAGCAACCAGTATTGAGGACATCCCCTGTCATGGACTCTTCACCCTCCCGCCATCTGGCAGAAGGTACAGGAGCATCCGTGCTACCACCAGCAGACTCCGCAACAGTTTCTTCCCTGAGGCAGTCAGATTACTCAACACCCTGCTGCCTCCCAATGCTTGCCTGGGCCAGTCAAACACCTAACCCAGCAAGACTCAACACACAGTATGATGGCACACGGCACTTTACAAAGCTGCATCAGTCACTTTTATATTATGGAACTCGTATATTGCTGCTACACTACATAATAGTATACAGCCCATGTCCTGTGTATTTACTGTCCTGTTCTGTGTATTTATGGTCTTGCACTCATCTCACACTGTTGTTTATTTGCACTTTATGTAGTTTTAACATACTGTTTTGTGTTGCACTATTGGCCTTGAAGAAACGACATTTCATTTAAATTTATACAAGCTATATAGAGGAATGACAATAAAAACTTACTTGACTTGAATTAATATTATCTTCTTTTTAAGTATGTCATATTTATGACTTAGATTCTTTTTTCTTCCTGGCCAAGCCTTAATTCTCCTTCTAATTTCTAGTTTCTCTTCTAATTTTTATTTTCCTTTTTCTTTTCTTTTACTCTTCCCTGACATACCATACTAGTCACCCCTCTACAAAAAGGTGTGACCAAGGGATGTGTCAAAGGTTGGCCTTAAGTCTCCTTCCTGGCAGGTCCAGGCATTAAGGTTAATCAGCCTGGAGAATTCTGGGCAGCTGACTTCTCCTGAATGGCCGCTCTCACTGAGCACCGTTGCCGCCCTCTTCTGGCTGCCGGTGGTGTAGCGTGGCAACTCCTAGTTTGGGAACCCCTGTCTTAGGGGTTTCTCACAGGGACCTATTTATCTATCAAAAAGTCAAACAGCAAATCAGTGTGTTGATTAAAACTAAAGCAAAGTCTATGGAGAACATTTGGAGCTCTTATAACATGAGCTGGATTTGTGCCATTAAAACAAACACTGTAACTATTTCCCTTCCTTAGATATAACAAGAATGTTTTCAGGAGCGGTGACATCCCACCCCTACTTTTGTCTAAATCGCGTAACACCAGTGGCGTTCGTCTGTGCTGTGCCGATTTGTGCCATTAAAATGAAGATTTTATCTATTTCCCTTCCTTAGAAATATAAACCGAAATATAATTCGGTTTAAGTATTGGCGTATCTTTCCATACCACAGTAGCTTTACATGTACAGTAATTTAACTGACCTTGTAACATGCATGAACCTAAATATAAAATGTGTTTAACCTGAAATGATGACTCTTTAAAACTTTAAACAAAAGGATCACTTTATTAACCAAGTTCAAGCAACGAAAGTGGCAAATTCAAACACCAGGAACTCTCTGGAACATTAGATGTTGCCTCATAAAAACAGTCACTTCCACAATATCCTTTGAAGTCATCAGAGGAATAAAGCCCCTGCAACACACCTTTCTTTGTCCTCTCCCTCTTTAACCTGCACCATAGTCTTTGATCCGCCTCTGTGTTCTTTGCTGGCTTTCCACGTATTACTTTGATACATTCATGACATGAGATTAATAATACATTATATCAGGATGCATTGCATATTAAAATTTTCAGAAATAGACTAATAACAAGGAAAAACATTTGCATATCTTGGTGGGAACTTCTCCAGAAAAAGGACGGACCTCCATCTTCTAATAGTTGGTATGTCTGACTATAGTTGGGAAAAGCACAAGTCTATCAAAACATATACTGTATCTCATACTTAAAGAATGTCTTTTAACATGGTTGGCAAACCCACCTCTGAGAAGTCAAAAGTTCCCCACAAGATGACATAGAGAGCATACTGTAACAGGAATGAATGAAGCATTCATGTCCCCTCCGAAAATATTGGAATGGCAAGACCAATTCATTTTTTTTTTTTGGCTGTAGACTGAAGACATTTTGGTTTGAGATCAAAAGATCTCAAGAGATCTCATGAGAAGAGTTTAGAATTTCAGCTTTTATTTCCTGGTATTTATACATGTTAAACGAACACAGCACATTTTGTATCAGACCACCCAATTTGTAGATGATCAAAAATACTGGAACATGTGGCTGACAGGTGTTTCTTGTTACCCAGGTGTGTCCTGTTAGATTGACTGTTTAAACAATAAATAGCTCTGAACATCCATTGTTAGTTTTAGTCTTCAGTTTCACCTGTGAAGGCTGCATTTGTTGTTAAAAGGATAAGCCAACATGAAGATCAGAGAGCTGTCTATGGTAGAAAAGCAAGCCACTTTGAATCTGAGAGAAGAGGGAAAGAAAGGATGTGCTCATGATCCAAAACATACAAGCTCATCCGTGAAACATGGTGGAGGTAGTGTCATGGCTTGGGCTTGCATGGCTGCTTCTGGAACAGACTCACTAATCTTTATTGATGATGGAACTCATGATGGTAGCAGCAGAATGAATTCAGAAGTTTACAGGAACATTTTGTCGCCAATTTACAGAGAAATGCATCCAAATTAATCAGGAGGAACTTCATCATGCAGCAAGACAACGATCCAAAACACACTGCCAACTCAACAAAGGACTTCATCAGGGGGGAAAAGTGGAAGGTTTTAGACTGGCCAAGTCAATCACCAGACCTTAACACAGTTGAGCAGCATTTCACCTCCTCCTGAGGAGACTGAAGGGAGATACCTGAACTGGCTAGGGGCTGAAAATTTAATACATGAAATACCTGGATGGGGCAGAAAAAGGAAGCTACCAAGGGCTGCAACCAGATTTCTGAGAAGGCAGGTTGTGAAAAACCCTCGAGTGACTGCAAAAGACCTGCAGCAAGACTTGGTGGCAACAGGCACTGAGAACAGTATGAGAAGTTCCAGGAAGACGAGAGAAAAAAAAATGAGCCATGCAGTTGCAGAGACAGCTAACCTCCCAGCAAAGCCTTTTCCATAAAGCCAAAAAGGATGCTGATGCTGCAGGTGAAGCGAGATATGTGGTGAGTGAGTTGATCGCTAAAGCAGGAAAGCCATTCACTGAAGGGCAGTTTTATGAAGGATTGCATGTTGAAAGTCGCTGATATTCTATGTCCAGAAAAGAAGAGCTTGCTCAACAATCTCTCTCTATCGCCAAACACAGTGGCAGAGCGGATTAGCGAGTTATCGAATGACATATATGATCGGTTACGTGGCAAAGCTGGAGTTTTCACTGCATACTCTGAGGCGCTTGACGAAAGCACAGACAAAACCGACAGTGCTCAGCTAGCCATTTTCATCAGGGGTATTAATGACCAATTTGAAGTGACGGAAGAGTTGCTGAGTTTATGTTCAATGCACGGCCGTACCAGTAGACTGGTAGGCATTACCACTGATGGCGCCCCGTCTATGACAGGTAAAAAAAAAAAAAAATGGACTGGTAGTGCTAGTACAAAGAAAGTTAGAAGAGGAAAATGCAGATCCAGCAGTTGTTCTGCACTGCATCATACACCAACAGGCACTGAAGGAGTTTACAGCACCGCCAGTTTCGGGCCTTTTTAGAAGAAATTGAGTCACCATATGGTGATGTACTTTACTTTACTGAGTTGCGCTGGCTCAGCAGGGGGAATGTCCTGAAGAGATTTTTTGAGTTAAGAGCAGAGGTGAAGAGATTCATGGAAGAATGGATGTTCCTGAATTTGATGATCCTAAATGGGTCATGGACCTTGCATTCTTAGTGGACTGAACATCCTTAACCTGAAGCTCCAGGGCCCTGGTCAGCTCATCACAGCAGCATATGAAAGTGTGAAAACCTTCTCCACAAAACTGAGATTGTGGAAAACTCAGCTTTCTGCAAAATTCTCATATGATATAAAAAATAAAGCATCCTCTGCTATTGACTAAATGTAGCACCGACCAGATCCTTTTCTCCACCCAGTGATTTGTTTCTTTGCCCTGGATCTTATGAAGGCTCCTTCAGCTTTACGAAGGTGGATATCATCCAGTTTAGGTAGCAGAGTTTGTAGCTTCTGTTTATCATTATCAGATGTTAGAGAATCATCGTTCATAACATTAGAGATTATATTTTTGATACCATCATGGAATGATTGGCATTTTAATGAATTAGAATTACATTCCAGATACCCTTCATCACTGCAGCGAACACCAGAAGGTTTAACTGAGTGATCTGTGAGAGGAGCTGCTCCTTCATCACAGAGAAAGAGATTAACCAGAAACCTAGTCTTGACTTATTATTGCATTATTTGGTTTAAAGCAAGAATATTGCTTATATGTGGATATTTGGTGCCCCAGGGATCCAGGGTAGGGTTATAGGAACTACGATGATATTTTGGGAGGGTATCTATCAAACCGTTCAGGGAGCTACGGAGCTGGAAGACACACACCCGAAGTTGAGTCGAATGCAGCAACGGCGCACGCGCGAATTGGTGCGCATGCGTGTTTAATCTTAACGCGTCACCTTTTCACCGCGTCGTCTGTTTTCATTACACCGGAAACTGGCACTTTTTCTCGTCAGTGCCGTTAAACAGGAAGCATGGCGACCTGGAGACAGATGAACTGGTTACCTTTCATGCTTACACGCGTTTGCTGTAACGCTAATAAACAGTTATTTCAAGTCAAAGGTAAGAGTCCTGGTTATAGTTTGAAGTTATTAGGTTCGTGTGGAATGTGAGGTCATGACGCAGTGACTTCCGGCTGAGTTTGTCCTTCAGTCAGAGAGCAGGACCAGCTAGTAAGCTCATTACAGTGGGAAGCTGCTGTTGTGCTATAACCACAACATTATATGCTCTATTCTATATTCTATATATTCTATACACTACACTGGCGTGTTAATATTAATTGTGATTTGTAGTCAGGAACTATGTTTTCAGGAGGATGAACACCTTGCTGTATGAAGTCACGTGTCTGTGTGTGAATATAAATTCTGCCTAGTGGTTTTTGTTTGCATTGTGTTTTACACTGTTACTCTACTCATGAGCATTTCATTCATTCATTCATTCATTGTTTTTATTATTATTTTTTCCTGCAGCTCGTGCCTCGTCATTTCATCCAGCATCAAGAAACCATGTACCTACTTCAGATGAAAACAGGTAAGCATAGAGTTTTCATTATTTGTTGTTCTAATTATATTAAAGATACAATGAGAAGTGGTAGATGTAGTGGAAAGTTTATGGATATTTTACAGCCCTGATGATTTTGCAGTCCATAGTGGCCTACCTTACACCCGGTCCTCGTTTGGCACGCACTAATTAGTAATTAATTGTTTACATCTATCTCCTTCCCAACTAGGGACGTGAACCTAGGTGTGACACGTGACGGTGAAACCATAGTGTGTTTCCACCATGCTCCAGACATTGCCTATGAGCTGACACAGGTGGGTATTGGTACATATTTTGGCATCACAGCATCACTAAATTAATTAAAACATGTTTCATAAGTTAACATGGTACCAAAAGTAATGGAACTGCTAAAACTGCCCATTTATTGCTACATAAACAAAACAATAAAATACAAACCACTTTGTAGAAATAAATGTGACTCAATGTGGAGTATAAAGTAAGCATTGTGTTGATCGATGCACTTGATAAACCAATTGCACAATACAAATTATACACAGCTGATGATAAAACTTAAACATATACTAAACAACGTGTTCTCCTATCATAAAAGATCAAGTGATTTGTGAAAGTATTTAAAATCTGCGCAATAGGAAAAAAATCACAGTGTACAAATCTGTACATACTTATTCCAAACGTGTTTCCAAATATTGTTTGGGAATTTAATATTTTTGCAAGCTTCATATTTCAGTTTTTCAATTTACTTGAGAATTTAGTGTTGATCATGGTTAAAAATATGTACAACTATTTTCTACATGTGCAAATATTCTGTATTTTAAAATACAGAAAATTCACACCAGCAGATAACACACATGGAATTATACAATGGCCAAGAAAAGTGTTAAACAATTTAAAACTAATTTATATTTCTTTTATTTAAATTAACTGTTTGTTTCGAGTAAACACTACTAAAAACAATTTGGTGCATATATATATATATATAGCTAGTTGATAATTATTACCGAAAGCAATTACTAGAAATCAGTTATTATAACTTAATTATTAATTAAGAACAATAGTATTGACTCATAAAATGACCTGAAGGTTTGGAGTTTGGTTCAGTAGCTTGGCTTCAGTTTTGACCGTCATACCATCTCGTTCCACAAGGGGGGGTTGGATACAAAGCTATACCAAGCATAGCTGGGGTCAAAGCGAAGATTTGACTTGAAAGCAAACTCTTTAATGTTGGCTCGAGTGCCCTGTTGTTGTAGTACAACAAGCATGCTGGCAATTTCTGCATGTTGTCTACTCTTTGGACCGAGTATGTTCTGTTCTGGTTCCTGGATGGAGCTACCTTGCCACAAATGCCCACTACAGCTTGTACTTGGCCCTCACAGTGAAAGGAGCAGCCATCTACATGGACTACTGGGAGGTCATGGCAAACATTGGTTTGAAGGCAAGAATAGGGTGGTAGTGAATGTTGAGAACCATGGTTCATTTTCACAGCTGAAAGCTTCACCTGCTTTAGGAAGCTTGTTGAGGACATGAAATTTCAGCCTAATGATCTCCCCATTTCTGGCAACACATGAGGATATCTTCCACATTGATGTGTGGCAGCATCGCTCATGGCTTGATGAAGGAAATATATTGAATTGTAGAATGTGAATATCTCCATGGATACCAGTTCCTTGTAACCTGTCGACTCCCAAAGGAGAAAGCCAGTTTGTACTGGTCAGCTGGATCTGTGTTCATGTTCCAGAAGCCATTTGACACATCACCGGTTGAAAAGAACTGACCATTTTTTTAACCATGGCAAATTCTTAGGAGAGTGGAACTTGCTTGTCAGTTATTAATAATCAACTGTCAAGTACCATTTCCCTGATTGCTTCGAGTTCTGGCCAGTTGTAGGACAAATTACTCTAATGAATGACTTCCTTCTCTAGCAACTGCATGACTTGTTTTCAACCTTCCCAAGTTCTCTCACTGGCTTCCTGTAGCTACCTGCATCAGATTTAAAACATTCATGCTTTCCTACGAAGCCAAAAATAGACCAGCCCTCACCTACCTTAAAGCACTTATCACACCCCACACAGCACCACATTCCATCAGGTCTTCTAGCACTGCTCGGTCTGACAAACCATCTCTCAGGGTGGGCGTGCATCAAGGCTCTTCTCTGTTCTGGCACCTAGGTGGTTGAATGAACGTCCTTTAGATCTCGCACAGCTGAGTCACTGGCTATCTACAAACGATGACTGAAGACCTCTTCACGAAGTACTTGCATTAGCGCTTGGATAAAAATCTAGTTGTGTCTTGTGTATTTTTCATACTATACTACCTCTCCAACAGGGTTTTTTAGACTGACGGTACTCTTAGTCCATGACCTAGTGAACCAGTATGAGGATGTATTTATTGATGGAGACTATTTATGCACAGTAACTATTATTGTTTGAAGCATTCCAAATTGTTTATGTGCTTAACATTTTGTACATTTTGTGTGATGTAAATGTTTAATACGTAATAAATAATTTTTCTTTGATTTTCTCTACAGCCCATCCCAAGTCCAGGTCCTACGCTTGATACTGCAGAAACACATGATCTAGTATTGAAGTCTCAGCTTAATAAAGATATTTTAAAGGGCAAAGAGACCCCAGCTATAGAGGAGCTTGCCAAGATGTTCTACACCACAAAGCACCGCTGGTACCCGGTCGGACAGTGAGTTGTACATTATTCTCATGTATATATATTTTTTAATAAGGTTTAATGTTATTTTATCTCCTGGTACACTGATGAAAAGCTGTTCACCAGAGATGGATTTTGAGGATTGGAAATTTGACTCGATCTAGGCAAAATTAAATGGGTTAACTGTGTGCTATCAAATGAGGTCTGCTATTGCTCCACCATTTTGGAGGTATATACACGTATATAGGTTTAATGACTATACTGTATATCCTGTCTTCCTAAAGTAGTCAATGAGTCTATATCTAGATTTTATTAAAACAGTTACTCTGGGGCAACCGATTGTCGTGCTGCATTCCACTAAGACTCGTCACTCTGAATTTCTGACCTCCGACTAGGAAGACCAGAGAAAACTCAATTCGTAATTCCTACTCGTGAACTCTTCAACCCTGAGTCCAGCAAGTGACGTCACATCAACATCAGCATCAGCATGGCCACTCACAGCATCAGCAGTAAACACAGTAGCACGTCTTACCTTTAAATGAGTTATACTGTGTATACAAGTGTTTGCTTTGGATCGGTCATCCTACAGACATATTCGCATGTTAAATCTACACCGACTATACAGTTTGCTATTCTGAGGAGGAAAATATACATCGCTCATCACAGTTAGCTGGCTAGCTTGTTGCTAACGAAAGACGAGCACGGAAGCATCCATGATTTTTTTTTTTTTCTTTTTTTTCTCCTGCTTTGAAGCTCTAACGCATGGTGGTCGGAAATGATGTAATTCCGACTTCCCACTCCCAAGGTATCTTGAATGCAGCATAATCTCCCAATGAGTCCACCTAGCAAGGGTCACTGTTGCCGAGTTCTGATCTGATCATTGGTTTGCAACAGGGTGTGAAGCAAAATGTGTCAAAAGAATGTGCAAACAGAAGGTGAGAAGACCAAAGAATGGCTTTTTAGTTGTTGCAGGAGGCCACAGTCTGCAGCACAGCTGCCACTCTAGTATGCAGAATACTGATGTTTCCCAAATGAATTACTTCTGACCGAGTCAGCTGCAGTTTTTTCAGGCTTTTTATTAACTTTACGCAAAAATTGTAGCAGGTTTAGTATATTGCACACACATCCCCCCACCCCCAAAATCCTAAACAAACATGGGATGTTGGTCATAATGCTATTTATTTGATGTTTTTTTGTTGTTGTAATCCAATCTAAATCCATGTATCTGGTGAATGGCAACCTAATTTTGAACATGAAAAAAAATATTTTGTTTGGTTTCTGTTTCTTTGCAGATATCATACAAGGCGCAAGAACCGAAATCCACCCAAAGACAGATAGCAGTGTTTGCTGTCTGAGAGTTTTATAAATGTGACTGATCCTAATCTCTATCATTTGCTTTCTGTGTGAATAAATAAAACCATTATAAATGAATTGCAAGAATGGTGTAACATGGCGTTTGTTTCACTGAAATTAGTTTTTACGAAGAAATGTTTTGTATTTATTTGCTTTCCAAGCTACAACAAAGACCCAGCTACCAGCATTGAAAAGGCGATCTACATTAAATTAATTATAAATATATACAGTTATATGCATATACTGACACTGACCACTTTAATAGGAACACCTGTACTAATGCTCATTCATTCAATTACCCAATCAGTTAATCATGAGGCAGCAGCATAGTGCATAAAATCATGCAAATACAGGCTGAGAGTCTCAGTCAATATTTAGATCAAATTTAAGGGGGAAAAAATGTGATCGCAGTGACTTTGTGGTATGGGTGTTGGTGCCTGATGGGCTGGTTTGAATATTTCTGATACTGCTGATCTCCTTGGGATTTTCACACAAATCGGTGATAAATCAGAGTTTTCACAGAGGCAGTTCTGTGGGCAGAAATCCTTTTGCTGAGAGGTCAAAGTATAACGGCCAGACTGGTTCGAGCTGACAGGAAGGCTATGGTAACTCAATTAACCACTCTTTACAACCGTGGTGAGCAGAAAGGCATCTCAGAACTCGAATGTCAAACCTTGAGGTTTATGGGCTACAAAGAGCAGATGACCAAATTGGGTCTCACTCCTGTTAGTCTGTAGTCTCAAAACTGGACTACTGGAACACACTGCTCCCGGGCCTCCCAGCCAGCTCCATCAAACCCCTTCAGATGATTAAGAACACAGCAGCACGCCTTGTTTTCAACCAGCCCAAAAGATCCCATGTCACACCCTTCTTCTTCTCCCTCCAGTGGCTTCCTGTAGCCGCCCGCATCAAATTCAAGGCCTTGATGCTCATGTACAAGACCTTGTCTGGAACAACACCCCCCTACCTCAACACTCTGCTTGAGGTTTATGTTCCCTCACGCAACCTACGATCAGTTAACGACCGACGCCTGGTAGTGCCTACTCAGTGAGGCACTAGGTACCTTTCCAGAACCTTCAAGCTTCCATCACTATCTTCAAAAAAAACAGCTAAAGACCCACCTCTTCCGTGAACACTTAACTATGGAGTTATACAGTTGCAATGGAGTGATAGTCTTCTGTCTTTTATTATATTTACATTAAATTCAATTCAGTTTTATTTGTATAGCACTTTTAACAATGGACATTGTCCCAAAGCAGCTTTATAGAAATATATAAATTCAGGATATAGATTTTAAATGAATAAATTTATCCCTAATGAGCTAAAACTATGGAGATGGCTGTGGTGAACACGTACTTTCAGAAGAGGCAGGAACACAGGGTGACATATAAGAGTGGTGGCAGGAGCACACAGGTGGACTATATCTTATGTAGACACTGTAATCTGATGGAGATTAGCGATTGCAAAGTAGTGGTAGGAGAGAGTGTAGCTAGACAGCATAGGATGGTGGTGTGTAAGATGACTCTGGTGGTGAGGAAGATGAAGAGAGCAAAGACCGAGCAGAAGACAAAGTGGTGGAAGTTGGAAAAGGAAGAGTGCTGTGCGGTTTTCAGGGAGGAGTTGAGACAGTGAGAAGTGAGCATTTGTGAGCAGCAGTATGGTTTCATGCCAAGAAAGAGCACTACAGATGCAATATTTGCTTTGAGAATGTTGATGGAGAAATACAGAGAGGGTCAGAAAGAGCTGCATTGTGTCTTTGTAGATTTAGAGAAAGCGTATGACAGGGTGCCAGGAGAGGAGCTGTGGTATTGTATGAGGAGGTCTGGAGTGGCAGAGAAGTATGTTAGAGTGGTGCAGGATATGTATGAGAGCAGTAGGACAATGGTAAGGTGTGCGGTAGGTGTGACAGAGGAGTTCACGGTGAAGGTGGGACTGCATCAAGGATCGGCTATGAGCCCCTTCTTGTTTGCGGTGGTGATGGACAGGCTGACAGATGAGGTCAGACAGGAATCTCCATGGACTATGATGTTTGCGGATGACATTGTGATCTGTAGTGAGAGCAGGGAGCAGGTGGAGGAAAGTCTAGAGAGGTGGAGGTTTGCTCTGGAGAGAAGAGGAATGAAGGTTAGTCGCAGCAAGACAGAATACATGTGTGTGAATGAGAGGGATCCAAGTGGAACAGTGAGGTTACAGGGAGAAGAGATAAAGAAGGTGCAGGAGTTTAAGTACTTAGGGTCAACAGTCCAGAGCAACGGGGAGTGTGGAAAAGAGGTGAAGAAGCGTGTGCAGGCAGGTTGGAATGGGTGGAGAAAAGTGTCAGGTCTGTTGTGTGATAAAAGAGTAGCAGCAAGAATGAAAGGAAAGGTGTACAGGACAGTAGTGAGACCAGCGATGTTGTATGGTTTGGAGACAGTTGCACTGAGGAAAAGACAGGAGGAAGAGTTAGAGGTAGCAGAGCTGAAGATGTTGAGGTTCTCTTTGGGAGTGACGAGGATGGATAGGATCAGGAATGAGTACATCAGGGGGACAGCACATGTGAGATGTTTTGGAGACAAAGTTAGAGAGGCCAGGTTGAGATGGTTTGGACATGTTCAGAGGAGGGAGAGTGAATATATCGGTAAAAGGATGCTGAGGTTAGAGCTGCCAGGCAGGAGGCCGAGAGGAAGACCAAAGAGGAGGTTTATGGATGTAGTGAAGGAGGACATGAAGGTAGTCGGTCTGAGAGAAGAGGATGCAGGGGATAGGGCTAGATGGAGGCAGATGATTCGCTGTGGCGACCCCTGAAGGGAACAGCCGAAAGGAAAAGAAGAAGAAATTTATCCCTAATGAGCAGCCAGAGGTGACGGTGGTGATCTTTCTTGAGGATCTGTGGTGTTTTTTTGAAATGCATGAAACATGAAACACGTCATATAACAGTAACAGTAAAAATAAAACCTAACTACCTGTTTGTTTGTAAGGCAGCCTTCTCCAAATTGAACTAACCAAATTGAGCAAAGGGGTTTTTGAGCTTAAAAAGAGTATATTTTGCTGTTAAGTGGGCCTTGATGGATAACAGTAAGGTATAGATAGAGTAAAGAGTAAAAGAAGAATAAAGAGTAAAGTGAACAGTAGAAGAAAGAAAGAGAAGCACGCAAAATCCTGCGGATACTGCTTTTCGCCGGAAACAGTGAGCTCACATCCTGCTATGTGGTGTTAGTGGAAAGGGAGAAACTAGACGGGTGTGAGCGGTTGGCACTGCCCCACAAAGTGTACGGGGTGAAGGACTGGATTGGCAGGTCACTCAAAGGGAGTGTACACTCTGGAGGAGTGTAAAGTAAAATCAAAGGGGTGTAAGTCTTGTATGTCTACTGAGTGTTTGATGTTGATTGATTGTTTCACTTAGAACATTGACTTGCTTTGATTTTTACTTATCTTCTTATTTCTTTAGGGAGTCTTTTATTATTTAAATAGGTGTGTGCATGCGCTCCAGAAATAAGGAGACAAAGTGTGAATAAATTGTGTATGTGTAGTATACAGAAAAGGAGCTCCATTCAGACCTGTTCTTAGACTTCCGACAATAGAAGAGTGGGAGTGTTAATAGACGTTAATCTATTAACTTGGGCGAATGACAAGGATTCGAAAGAGGTAAAGGAGTAACTGGGAGACAGTTAAATAACCCTGTAATTGAAGTGTCAGTAGCATTAAGAAGGGTTATTTGGCTTTCAGCAAAGAGAACTTATAGACTACGTGAACCAAACACTGTAGAGCGACTGACACTGAAAAGAATCTTAGTGACTTATTCCTGACTGTAATAACGAACTATCCCCTAGAAGGTTAGGAGTAGGGAGTCCTAGAATACAGGGACCATGACATCCACTCCTGTAGAACTACTGGAGTCTAGACACCCATTGTGTAAAAAGATCGTAGAAAAACTTTCAAAGAAATGGGAAAAGAGAACAAAGGACTTGAGTACAAAATGGCCAGAAGGAGGAACGGTTGACATAGCATTGTGTGAGGAAATGGAAACAGTGATAAAAAAAACCCTACAAAGTCAAAGATAAGAGCAAAGGGAGAGAGGAAAAAGAGAAAAAGAGTGAGAACTGCTGGCACTATTCAAGGCAGAAGTAAAAGTTCATGGAAAAGCATGAGACAGGCAAGGAAAATATTGAAAAATGAAGACAAAAGAAAACACAAAATAAATATTTGCAAGACCACCCCATATGTGCCACCTAATCCGTATGCACCACCCAAGAATCAGCTCCCGGTAATGAACGGACTAGTACAGGTTGAAGCTACCTTCAACATTAGACTAAGAAGAAGATGAAGACTATGGACAATGGTATGAAAGCCACTTAAGGGAAAAACAAGAAACAGCAAAGGGAAAAGATCAGAGCAAAAAGAAGTAGATGGTTATTCTGACCTAGGGAAAGCACTTGAAGTGTTGAGAGAAGGGGAACAGAAAAGCAGGAAAAGATTAGAAGAAAGTGAAGGATCAGACGAAGAGGAAAGGGAGTCAGAAGGAGAGGAAGAGGAATCAGAGGAAGGGAAAGAGAGCCTAGCAAAAGATAAGAAAAGAGTAGACAAGGAGTTAACAAAAGCAGATAGATGTTTGCAAAAGGCAGAAAGAAGAATAGAAAAAGAGAAAAGACTAAGGAGAAGACATTCAGTAGATGGAGAAAGCTCTAGGAGAGGAGACTACAAATGAGTTACAGGAAGTTTGTATATTGAGGATGAGTGAGTATTTGGGAGCAAAGTCATTGTGGTCAGGAGACGAGAGAAAACGACGGATCTAGAGACAGCTTATACCCACCGACTCATTATATAATTGAATTTCCTATTTTAGTTAAGGGTGCACAAGGGCAGTATGTGCCCTGGGCCACACAGGACCTCAATGGGCTGATTGCTCGCCTCCCTGGCATCCACGAGGGGGCTGGGAAGTGGGTCAAGGTGTTTGAAGAAGAGACAATGGGCAAACTGCTTGCGGTAGGAGACATTAAAGCACGGCCAAGATTCTGGGAGGGTCTAAAATGGATGAGATCCTCAGCCAACTCAGCAATTGATGGAATTCCTTTTGATCTGCACCACCCACGTCTGTGGCACACACTGAGAGCTGAATATCCATCCCGAGTCACTGAAAGGTGAGCAAATAGGGGAAACAGAAAACCCCACCACCTATGTGCAAAGACAATTAAAAAAGTGAAAGATAGAAAGAGATCCAGAAGCAGATTCCATGATGTTTAGAAATGCAATAGTGGATGCTATGCCACCAGCTGTAAAGGCCAAGTTAGAAGATGTGTTCAGTCTAACCTCCAAAATGCACAAGGAGTTTTGTGACAATGTGACTCATTCTTTACAGTACAGAAAGAATGAACAAAAACTCAAGAGCCAAGAAAGAAAATTACAGAGAAAGCTGGCATAGCTACAGCTCGAAGAGCTAACAAGCAAAAACAAGAAAAAGACTCAAGCTCCAGTAAAAGACAAAGAGGAGGTAGAACTATCAGCAGTAATGGCTCTCCTGAAGTGCCAGGACCGTCTCCTAAAGTTGATTCAGCTGCGGGATCGGGGCACCACCAGTGCAGAGCTTGCTCAGGAATGGCAGCAGGCAGGTGTGAGTGCGTCTGCACGCACAGTAAGGCGAAGACTTTTGGAGGATGGCCTGGTGTCAAGAAGGGCAGCAAAGAAGCCACTTCTCTCCAGGAAAAACATCAGGGACAGACTGCTATTCTGCAAAAAGTACAGGGATTGGACTGCTGAGGACTGGGGTAATGTCATTTTCTCTGATGAATCCCCTTTCTGATTGTTTGGGGCTTCTGGAAAAAAGCTTGTCCGGAGAAGAAAAGGTGAACGCTACCATCAGTCCTGTGTCATGCTAACAGTAAAGCATCCTGAGACCACTCATGTGTGGGGTTGCTTCTCAGCCAAGGGAGTGGGCTCACTCACAATTTTGCCTAAGAACACAGCCATGAATAAAGAATGGTACAAAAACATCCTCAGAGAGCAACTTCTCCCAACCATCCAAGAATAGTTTGGTGACGAAAAATGCCTTTTCCAGCATGATGGGGCACCTTGCCACAAGGCAAAAGTGATAACGAAGTGGCTCGGGGAACAAAACATCGACATTTTGGGTCCATGGCCAGGAAACTCCCCAGACCTTAATCCCATTGAGGATTTGTGGTCAATCCTCAAGAGGCAGGTGGACAAACAAAAACCCACAAACTCTGACAAACTACAAGCATTGATTATGCAAGAATGGGCTGCCATCAGTCAGGATGTGGCCCAGAAGTTGATTGACAGCATGCCAGGGTGAATTGCAGAGGTCTTGAAAAAGAAGGGTCAACACTGCAAATATTGACTCTTTGCATAAACTTCATGTAATTGTCAATAAAAGCCATTGACACTTATGAAATGCTTGTGATTATACTTCAGTAACAGTTAGTAACATCTGACAAAAAGATCTAAAAACACTGAAGTAGTAGACTTTGTGAAAATTAATATTTGTGTCATTCTCAAAACTTTTGGCCACGGCTGTACACTGACTCTGCTTATGCTCATGGAGTGTGCCACCTCTTTGGTGTTGTTTGGAAACAAAGAGGTTTTAAAAAGAGTGATGGGACACCCCTCCAACATTCTGAGCAAATAGTTCAATTGATTTTTGCTATTATGCATCCAAAACAATTACAATTATTAAGTGTCAGGCTCACAAAAAGGGAAATGATTTTGTTGATAAGGGTAATAATGCTGCAGATTTGGAAGCCAAAAAGGCCTCAGGATGCCAGGTAGCAGTATTAGCACCCATGGTTCCTATTCAGCCACAACCTCAGTTGGATGATATTGCTCGCATTCTGTGTCAGGCGATTGATTAGGAACATTCAGTTTGGCAAAAGAGAGGTACCACTAGAGATGCAAACGGCATATGGCGTTCACATGAAGGGCATATGACTGCACCTACTACGCTTCTCAGTGCACAAATTTCAGATGTGCATGGTTTTAATCATTGTGCAAAGGGTGAAATTATAAGAAAAATAAAACAGCAAGATTTTGGTCTCCGTATTTACAGGTGATGGTAGATGTTTTTTTTTTAGCTGATGTTTGCGCCCAAAACAATGTTAGGAAAGGAACATCAGCACCAATAGGTCACATACCAGTACCAGAAGGACCATTTAAGCACCTGGTAATAGATTATGTGGACATGGTAAGACAAGTAAGAGGAAAAAGGTACATGGTGGTGATAATAGACAGATTTAGCAGATGGGTAAGAGCAACACCATCAGCAGACCAGGCTGCAGGAATGGTGATTAAATTTTTGACAAGAGAAGTAATTCCTAGATTTGGAATACCATCACAGATTAGTTCTGACAATGGTTCAGCATTTGTTCAGAGAACAGTGAAAACAGTCTTACAACAGCTTAATAAAACAGAGACTGGGATGTGTTCATCACCCTCAATCGCAGGGGATGTTGGAATGGGTGAATGGTACCCTACAGACTAAGCTTAACCAGATCTGTACTAACACAAGACTTAACTGGGTTAATGCTTTACCTTTTGCACTAATGAGCTATTGCATGCAAACTAACAGCATTACGAAACTAACACCGCATGAAATGCTTATGCTTATACCCATGCCTCAGCCCTATCCGAGAGGTCTCTGGAGCAATTGCAAATGGAACTGAGAGCTTATATGCGACAACTAACTGCTATACATGAAGCTATCTATTCACAGGGACAGTGCAGGGGACCGAGAGAAGAAGAAGCACCCTGTCCAGTGGTCCCTGGAGATCAGGTATATCTAAAGGTGTTCAGGAGAAAGTGGAATGAACCCAGAAGGGAAGGACCATAAACAGTGGTAAGAGCTATCCCAACAGTAGTACAGGTGGAAGGTAGTACCACTTGGTATCAATAAATTGGCAATGTATACAGCAAAGAAATCAAGAAAGAGTAGTTGTTAGTTGTGCACACCATCACCTCTGAGAAAACTTATAGTAGTGCCCAACCAGTATGACTATAGACAGTGTGCTGAGTTTAATCAACAGTTTTGTCAAGAACGCATCTGCCAGGCCGTGCTGTCCTGCTGAATGCTTATCCTTTCTAGGTAATCCAAACTACCAAAAATTCTATAATTTATCAGGATGGAGAGAATGGTACCAATGTTTGGATGTACGTACAGACCTTAGGAAAAGGGAGACCCTTTCACTGTACAAAATAGATTACACACTTGAGTATGAGTGTTTTAATAAAACACAAGGAGAATGTGAAATGGGCAAATTCCAAGGTAACTGCATTGTGACATGACACTTAGACAGCAACTCTTTCTGGCAATCAGATCATAAAGGAGGAAGTATACCAGGCAACAGCACCAGAGAATATGACGATAATAACATAGCGAAACTGCACAAATCAAGCTTTAGCATTTCCGTTGATATTCCCCTATGAAGAGCAAACAGCGGCAGTAGCAGATTTCTTTTGGCTTTGTACAGGAAAGCATTTGTGGGCCATGTTATCTAAAAGGATGGACAAAGATATATGCTAGAGTGAGAATGATTCAGGAAATCACAATGATGAACTGGGACCCGGAACAACCTGTTAAAACTGTAAAGGGAAATCACAGAGTGAAGAGAGCTTACCAGACAGACCCTAAAGTGTATATTGATTCAATTGGCCAGTCCAGAGGTATTCCCAATGAGTTCAAAGCTAGAGATGTCAGGATTTGAGTCTATACTGGTTTGGCCTAACAAGAACTCAGAATGGATTAATTACATCTACTACAACCAGCAGAGGTTTATTAACTATACTGATGATGCTTTGTCAGCATAAGGAGAACAGGTGCCACAAGCAAAATGATATGGCAAAACCAAGAAGTGCTCAATTGGTTGTTAGCAGAAAAGGGAGGTGTCTGTGTGATGTTTTGTGACAAATGTTGCACCTACATTCTGAACAATATTTTTCTTGCCTGGTTTCCCACTGAAGCTAAGCAGGGTTGAGCCTGGCCAATACCTGGATGAGAGACCTCCTGGGGAAAACTAAGGTTACTGCTGGAAGTGCTACAGGTGCATCTCAATAAATTAGAATGTCGTGGAAAAGTTCATTTATTTCAGTAATTCAACTCAAATTGTGAAACTCATGTATTAAATAAATTCAATGCACACAGTTTAAGTCTTTGGTTCTTTTAATTGTGATGATTTTGGCTCACATTTAACAAAAACCCACCAATTCACTATCTCAGCAAATTAGAATACTTCATAAGACCAATAAAAAAAACATTTTTAGTGAATTGTTGGCCTTCTGGAAAGTATGTTCATTTACTGTACATGTACTCAATACTTGGTAGGGGCTCCTTTTGCTTTAATTACTGCCTCAATTCGGCATGGCATAGGTGATCAGTTTGTGGCACTGCTGAGGTGGTATGGAAGCCCAGGTTTCTTTGACAGTGGCCTTCAGCTCATCTGCATTTTTTGGTCTCTTGTTTCTCATTTTCCTCTTGACAATACCCCATAGATTCTCTATGGGGTTCAGGTGTGGTGAGTTTGCTGGCCAGTCAAGCACACCAACACCATGGTCATTTAACCAACTTTTGGTGCTTTTGGCAGTGTGGGCAGGTGCCAAATCCTGCTGGAAAATGAAATCAGCATCTTCAAAAAGCTGGTCAGCAGAAGGAAGCATGAAGTGCTCCAAAATTTCTTGGTAAACGGGTGCAGTGACTTTGGTTTTCAAAAAACACAATGGACCAACACCAGCAGATGACATTGCACCCCAAATCATCACAGACTGTGGAAACTTAACACTGGACTTCAAGCAACTTGGGCTATGAGCTTCTCCACCCTTCTTCCAGACTCTAGGACCTTGGTTTCCAAATGAAATACAAAACTTGCTCTCATCTGAAAAGAGGACTTTGGACCACTGGGCAACAGTCCAGTTCTTCATCTCCTTAGCCTAGGTAAGACGCCTCTGACGTTGTCTGTGGTTCAGGAGTGGCTTAACAAGAGAAATACGACAACTGTAGCCAAATTCCTTGACACGTCTGTGTGTGGTGGCCCTTGATGCTTGACCCCAGCCTCAGTCCATTCCTTGTGAAGTTCACTCAAATTCTTGAATCGATTTTGCTTGACAATCCTCATAAGGCTGTGGTTCTCTCGGTTGGTTGTGCATCTTTTTCTTCCACACTTTTTCCTTCCACTCAACTTTCTGTTAACATGCTTGGATACAGCACTCTGTGAACAGCCAGCTTCTTTGGCAATGAATGTTTGTGGCTTACCCTCCTTGTGAAGGGTGTCAATGATTGTCTTCTGGACAACTGTCAGATCAGCAGTCTTCCCCATGATTGTGTAGCCTAGTAAACCAAACTGAGAGACCATTTTGAAGGCTCAGGAAACCTTTGCAGGTGTTTTGAGTTGATTAGCTGATTGGCATGTCACCATATTCTAATTTGTTGAGATAGTGAATTGGTGGGTTTTTGTTAAATGTGAGCCAAAATCATCACAATTAAAAGAACCAAAGACTTAAACTACTTCAGTCTGTGTGCATTGAATTTATATAATACACGAGTTTCACAATTTGAGTTGAATTACTGAAATAAATGAACTTTTCCACGACTATCTAATTTACTGAGATGCTCCTGTACTGTAAAAACAGCACCGTCTTTCGGATGAGACATTAAACCGAGGTCCTGACTCTCTGTGGTCATTAAAAATTCCAGGAATTCTCGTAAATAGTAGGGCTATACTACTCTGGCCCTTATCTTACTATGGCCCTGATAGATATTGGCCCTTATCTATCATGGCCTCCTAATAATCTCCATCCCTGAATTGGCTACATCACTCTCCTCTCTTCTCTTCTTACTCTCTCACCAATAGCTGGTGTGTGGTGGGCATTCTGGTGCACTATGGCTGCCGTTGCATCATCCAGGTGGATGCTACACAATGGCGGTGGTTGAGGAGACTTCCCCCCCATACTATGTAAAGCGCTTTGAGTGGCTAGAAAAGCACTATAAAGCTAAGGAATTATTATTATCATTATTAATACAGCTCCTGAAGGCTCTTTTACTGAAGCAATGAACAAACTAAAGGATCTAAGACATGAAGTCACTGAGAATGCGAGAAGAGACGCATTTTTGGGACTGGTTTGAATCTACATTTGGAAAGTGGGGAGCTTGGCTGACAAAGATGGGTATAATGCTAGCAATAGTAGTAGTTGTTGGAGGATTGCTGCTCTGCTGTGTTTTGCCTGTTCTTAGATCACTAGTGATTCGTGCCACTGCCAAACAAATGCCACTGCAATCTGATGCGTCCAAAGAAGATGAGTCCAGGGTCCATGATGAACCAAAAGTGGCAAAAGTGGACCCCTACAACTCCTGGTTCAATTGCGCCACTGAATCATCAGAAGAGAAGAATGCTGGTTCCTCAAGCGAGGACAAAGAAGAAATGTGATGAGCCATGTCCTGGGTATAAGTGTTAGCCTAACATCTCCCCAAAGGGTGACCCTTTACGATACGTAAAGTATCTGGGTTGAAGAGTGAACTTCATTGTGTTGAGACGGCCATCAGCTGACAGAAAGAGATTGAATAAGTTTGATTTTATTTTTTTTATTAATGCTGTTTGATTGTCATTGACAATAATTTTGTAATTGATTTTGTTTAATGTTTGATGTATTCCATACAACTGTGACAACTGAATGCTCATGATAGTGTTCTTGTGCAGTGTGTCTAAACTCTGACTAAACACGAAGTTAAACTGTAGCCAATGAAGACAGAATCGTATGGCTTAAGGTTGACCATTTACTGTCACACTTCCTCATTAACATGCTGGTGAAAACTAAATAAAAGCAATGCAATAATATTCAGTGTCCATGTTCTTGACTAAACATTACATTGTGAATAGCTGTAAACATGAATATGCACTGTTGTTCCCACTGTAAGCAGCAGTTACCATGTCTACTAGCATTGCTGTTAGCTTGTACACAATAGTAAACAAACCATTTTTTAACAACTTATCAACATTATCTTTTTAACAATATCATTATCTTAACAAAATCTTTAACATGTCTAATGTCACATAAATGAACTTACAGCATTGCCTCTATGATGCTTCATAGTGGATGCAAGTGGATTATTAGAGAGTGCACACCGTGTCTGTCTCTTTGTTTTCATGCAAAACCAGGAAGTGACTAAACAGGTAGTGACATCATCACATGACACAAATAATGTTAATTTTACAAATGAGTTTGTTAAACTGAAAAGTAACTATCAACTTCCCATTTTCAACTAAAAATAAGTACCAACAAATATTTAAAGAAGAGATTTGAGAACGTTAAACAAATTCCTTAAAAGGCAACACACTCCCCGCCTGACCTATGTGAGGTCACTAAAAACTTGTGGGAATCCAGAACATTAGTCTCTAGATCAGTCTTTGGGTAGAAGTACAACAATTTCTGCAAGTGGCCTCAGAAAGGTTTTTACATTGCCTTGGTCTGTTGTTGTCACCTCAACCTTTCTTACATGTCCATCCTTTCCAGGGAATATGTCAGTAATCCTGGCCATGGGCCAGCAGTTGCAGCCTGTCTGCTTATCACTGAGCAGAACTAGATCTCCAACCTTCTGCGAGGCACTGTTCACTTCTGTCTGTGGAAGAAGGTAAGTATTCACGGCTCCAGCGGGTCCAGAACTGGTTTGCAAGAGCATGAACTTGTCTCCACTGCTTTGTGTTCAGGTCCTTCTCCGAGAAGTCTCCAGGAGGAGGTTGAACTCCTGTCTTCTGTGTAAGGAGCATCAACGGTGAGAGTATGAAGGGGTGTTCCGGGTCTGCAGACACGGGTAAGAGTGGTCGTGCATTTATGATAGCTGTGATCTCTGCCATCAGTGTGCAAACCACTTCGTGGGTTAGGCAAGTGTGTAGCTGCAGAAACATTTAATCTAGGATTCTTCTGGCAATACCGCTCATGCGCTCCAATGAGCCTCCCATATGAAAGCTGTGTGGTGGGTTGAATTCCCAGCTGCATCCCTGCTCGATGACTTCAACATGTGCAGCTCTCGAAGTCATACAGCAGAACATGATAGCCCACCGCTTGCTCTCTGCCTGTCCTCCTCTAGTGCGTATGGTTGTGAGAGACCAGGGTCCAAATACATCAAGCCCCACATACATAAAAGGAAGGCAGGTTTTGAGGCATTCAGGTGGCAGGTCCACCATGCGTTGTTCTTTCAGCTTCCCATGCAGCTTGTGGCAGGTTATGCATTTGTGGAGTACTGAATTGATTAGTGTCTTGCCTCCTAAGATCCACAGTCCTGCTGCCCTGATCACTCCTTCCGTCAAGTGACGGCCTTGATGTTTCACTTGCTCATGGTGATGTCGCGAGAGCAGTAGGGAGATGTGGCAGATCTTTGGGCAGAATTATTGGGTTCTTTTCTGCAGTTGCAAGCAGAGAGTGCTTTAGTCGGCCTCCAACACAAATGAGATTGTCCTCCATTGCAATTGGCTACTTTTGGATACTGCTTGGTTGGCAATTGGCTACTTTTGGATACTGCTTGGTTGGCTTGGAGGGCTGACAGTTCTTTTGCAAGGGCTGCCTTTTGTGTTGCTTTAAGGATAACATTCCTTTCTTGGGTCGTTTCATCCAGAGTATGAGGTAAATTACATCTGTGCCAACCATTGCATTTGCTGTTTTGGTTTGAGTGTTTGTAGGATCTTGCCATGTGGACAAGGAATGTTACTCCTCTTACTAGGGAGGTGAAGGTGGAGAAGCATTGGAATCGGTCAGAGGTAAGTGCTGGTTCTTCCAGGTTGAAACAGTGACTTTTCAATGATCTTGTGGGCAGCATAGCACTCACGTAGTCTCTCCCATGCTTTGTGTAAAGCCAGATTGGGGTTGCTGACTTGCACTGAGCGTATGCATTTCACCTGTTCGCCAAATTCCTTTCCTAGCCATTTAGTCATGAGGTCCAATTCTTGAGTTGCTGTGAGGTGAACTTCATGAGCTACACTGGTGAATGAGGAATACCCTGACCAGTAATTCTCGGGCTTATCATCAAATTGGTACAGTCCTGAATTGACAAGGTCTCGTCGTGCCAAATACTGTGCCAAAGGCTCCGCCAGAGGTGGTGTGCTAGCTGAAGGAATATGTCGAGGAGCCCCCTGGTGAGGTTTGTTCTTCTGACTTCAGATGTCCTGTAGACACCTGTAGACAGATCAGGTAAGTTTGGTGCAGGTAAGTGCATACTGTCAGCCTTTTCAGACTTCAGCTTGTTGTTGATAGGTTGTGATTGTGAAATGTCTTTCACAGGTGGACACCATGTTACAAAGCTGTCATGTGAGTCGACATGGAATGGAGGAGCGACAGGTAAGAGCGATAAGAGTAAGGGAGAATGATTCTGAAGGTTGGTTTGAGATTTGACATATTTATTCACTGGTGCGTTCAATTAAAACCCTTTCTGATTCAGATCTTCCACTTTCGACTGCAGCATGTATTGCTTCAGCATCTTCCAGCACTTGTGCCTCCACCACGGCCACGTCAGTTTCTCGCTGTAGCGTTAGCATTTCCAACTTGGTGTCTATTCTTACTGTTTCCAACTGATTTTGAGCATCTCTTGTGATCCTTTCTGCTTCTCTGTCAGCCTTTTCCATTTTCAGTTTAGCCCCTTGGCTCTCACCTTGGCGGCTTCTGCTTTATCCCGGTCGCGGGCCACACTTGCTGATGATGCAGATGTCTTGCTACTTCTAGCACTGCACACAGACGACTTGCCGCTTGATGCCATCTTAACCACTTCAAAACATTGAATGGTGCCTTTTCACTTTAGTGTTCTTGTGCAGTGTGTCGAAACTCTGACTAAACACCAAGATAAACCGTAGCCAATGAGTCATAGTAAGGTTGACCATTTACTGTCATACTTCCTCATTAACATGCTGGTAAAAACTGTAAATAAAAGCAATACAATAATATTCAGTGTTGGGCTACTCATCGGAAACCCCAGTACTGCCAAGACACCGCTGTTGGGCACTTGAGCAAGGCCCTTAACCCTCAACTGCTCAGATGTATAAATGAAATAAAAAAATGTAAGTCGCTCTGGACAAGGGCATCTGCCAAATGCCATAAATGTAAATGTAGCATTGCTGTTAGCTTGTACACAATAGTAAGCAAACCGTTTTTTAACAACTTATAAAACATAATCTTTTTAACAAAATCATTACTAATATATGATCTTTAACACGTCTAATGTCACATACAGTTGCAATCAAAATTATTCAACCCCCACTGCAAATCAGGTTTATTGTCAAAATTTACAGACTTTCAGCTGTTTGCAATGAACAAATCAAACAAAAGCAATTAAAATAGTTCAACACAATGAAAACTTCAAGTGGTTTCCCCAAATTCAACTGAAAATGCAACTTATAAGGACTTCTCCAGTTTCAAAATTATTCAACCCCCTGAATAGAATCCCTCACAACAGGTGGATGCTACTGTTAGAGTCACGGAAGGAGGGGCTGGATGCACGTGCTGGGGAAAAGTTACTTTATTAGGAACACCTTCAGAATTAATGGGACAGTTCAAACTTATAGTAACAGGGAAAAAAACGTGAAGCCAAAGCAAAGTCAAAAACAGGCAGGGTTCAAAAACACAGGCAAGCAGATATATCCAGGGCAAGGCAAAAATCAGAAATCCAAAACGTTAGCAAAGTTCAAAAAACAGACATAGTAATAACCAGGGCAAGGCGATAATCCGAAATCCAAGAAACGTTTAACGAGAGTCCAAAACCAGTAACAGCAATAACATGGGCAAGGGCAATGATCCAAAATCGAGAGATGTAGCAAAGTTCAAAAACCAGAATAGACAGTCCATATAAATCCGCTTGGTATCTTGTAGAGACACGGTGAGTGCACAAATACTTCGCGCCGAGGCGAAGAAACGAAAGCCTTAAATACATGAATGAAAATGAGACTAAACACAAAACACCTGAAACACATAATCACACATAAGAGCAGAACCAATAAACATACAGGAGCGGAGACATGACATGAACCAAAACAAAGATGCACGTAGCGAAGTAAACAAAACGAGTCTGTGAATGCGGAAGTGCGCTGCTTCAGCGAGCAGAGCGAGGGGAAACCCTAACAGAGCCCCTCCCCAAAGGCGCTTCTCCCAAAGCGCCAAAGTCTTGACCCCTCTGGCGGACCTGGGCCCCTGGGCAGGATAGTAATGTCTGCCCCCCAGGTTCCGAGGCAGGCATAGTCCATGGAACAGAACGTGGTGGGCCATCCCGTCGGCCTCTAGCGTGAGCGGAGTGTGGTTGGCCATCTCGTCGGCCTCAGGTGTAAGCGGATCAGGGTTGGCCGTCCCGTCGACCACAGGCATGAGCAGAGTGTGGCGGGCCGTCTCCTCGGCCTCAGACATGAGCAGAGCGTGGCGGGCCGTCTCCTCAGCCTCAGACGTGAGCGGAGCGTGGCGGGCCGTCTGGTCAGCCTCTGGCTGGAACTTGGACTGGAACCTGAACTGGAACCTGGACTGGAGCTTAGACTGGAGCTTGGCTTGGAGCTTGGCTCGGAGCTTGGCTTGGAGCTTGGCTTTGGAGGCCGCCTGGCCGGCCCCTGGCAGGAACTTAAATGCGGAAGTGTGCTGCTCGCCTGCTTCAGCAAGCAGCGTGAGGGAAAACCCTAACAGCTACACACTGGTGGTGGTTGAGGAGATTCCCCCCATACTATGTAAAGCTCTTTGAATGTCTAGAAAAGCGCTATATAAATGTAACTAATTAATAATTATTAATTAACAGCACAAAAATGTGAAACAGGTGTTGTCTCAAGCACACTTGATGCAACTAATCAAGGGCTTCATTAGTTGTACCAGGTATGCTTGAGCTGGAACACATGAAATACCTGAACTGGCTTGCGGCAGAACATACATGAAATACCTGGACGGAGCAGAAAAAGGAAGCTATCAACGGCTGCACCACTACTGACGGCTCAAAATCATATAAATAAGCCACAGAAGTTTTGGGATTCTGTTCTGTGGAGCGATGAAAAAAAACTGAAACAAAACTAGTGAATCATGAAGAAAAGTGTCAATGATTGATAAGTTTAATGTGAACACTCTGTTTAATATCCGTCTCTCTCCCCTTGTTAATACTTTCTCCTTTCTGTCCTCCCTCTGAACACCCCTCCCTTCTCTGTTTCCTGATTCCTGTATTGGCACCTCTTCTCTTTGTTTCTCTGTTGACTCAGGTACATACAGATGAAGCCCCTCACCATTTGTATATTCCTCTGTCTCCCTGAATACCATTTGCACGCATTTACATTCTTTCCCAAATAACATCTCGCATTTCATGGCTTCCTAGAAACCATATATGGGTTTGTTCCTGTCTTATATCGATAGGCTTCCTGTTCTATGCAAATACACCTTCCACCTAGCCAATCAATAGTTAACCAGTTGTCTCTGTTTTGTGTCAAGCACAATATATACTCCTACAATATATATAATATATGTACTCCAATATATACTGCCTTTTCTTTGAATAAATGAGAGATTCTTCCATTTGAACTTTGTGTGTCTGTGTGTCATTTGGCAAACTCTCCCAAGGCCTTGGTGAAGGAAGCGTGTAGCGGGGCGAGGGCGCCGTCTTTCTTGTGTACTCTCACTTTCTCTCTTCTTAAGAATTGTAACCCGGAGATTCAATATTTTTAAAACCGAACAGTTTTCTGGGGCTCGATCCGGGATATCGATTCAAAACCTAATAATGATGAATCATGTCAATGCATAATCAAAAAGAAAGTTAAGGCTAAAATAGAATGAACTTTAATGCACTAGAGCATATGATGAGAGTGTGACTTAATGTTGAATCAGCATTTAAGCATGTGATTATGCTGCAAAAAAGATTTAAAAAAAAAAAAAAAAAGCTGACTGAGCTCGCACCACAATTAAAGAGAAGGCAGAGGGGACTATAAAATAATTCTGGTGAGAGGTCAGGGAGTAATTAAGTAATTAAACTTGAGAAGTTTTTTACCTTTGGCTGAGGAGATCTTTCACCACATTTCCTGTACAGAGCCATTGCAGCTGTCACGTGACAAAAGAAGGAACGGCTCGGACCAGCAGACTCGGGAGGTGAACTAATCTGGACTGGGATGTTCAACAAGTACATATGGGTGTGATGGTCAGGTGTCCACAAACCTTTGGCCATATAGTGCCATATAAATGTTTACTAACCTATAACACATTACTTGAAATATATAGAGAAATAAAACATCAATCCATTATTCATCACTTTATTATTACATGGGCATATTACTGTTGTTCAATTTATTTATTATTACATAAGCATATGATTTTTGTTGTTGATCCCAACCCCATGGTTAGATCCACCCTTTTCACTTTGTTTGGAGGTGTGGTCAAAGATCGGATATTACCACATAAAAAGTATAAATGTGACTGATGTCTACAGGTATATTAACATGCTGTCTTAACTGGACCAGGTATAATATTAAAAAGTATAGACTTTCTTCAAAATGTATTTTGATGTAATGTATTGATAAAATATGTTATTTATTGATATGTATTTTTATTGCTAGTTAAATAATGTTCTTTCCTTGCACTGCACTATAAACAGGAGCAAAATAGAGTACTTCTTATTGTTTTCCACAGGTTATATTGCCAGACGACACCTGACATGACTTCTGTGCCGCCTGCGCTCTCTGCAAATGCAACACTTATTCGCCCTTCCACTTTTTATATCAGTGGGTTTTACAATATTCCTCACACACAGTACTACTATGCCTTTCTCTGCACTGTCTATGTTGTGACAGTTTTAGGGAATTCTTTTATAATGTGCACCATCTATCTAGCACGTAGCCTCCATACAGCAAAGTACATTGTTGTGTTTAACTTGGCTCTTTCTGATTTGGGTGGCAGCTCTGCTCTTATTCCAAAGCTTATCGATACGTTTCTGTTTGAGAATCAGGTCATATCATATGAAGCCTGTCTGGCAAACATGTTTTTTGTCTTATTCTTTATGACCTTGCAGTCTCTTACTCTGCTTGTTATGGCCTATGACAGGGTAGTTGCTATATGTTTTCCTTTAAGGTATAATGTCATTGTCACCAAAGAAGCAATGACTTTAATCGTAGTGATTACCTGGATTTTCTCTGTAGCTATCATTGCACTCCTCGTAGCTCTGATCACCAGACTGTCCTTCTGTAGATCTGTAGTTATCAACAGCTATTTCTGTGATCATGGGCCTACCATAATGTTAGCTTGTAATGACAAATTTATAAATCAAGCCGTATCTAGACTCTGTTTTGTTTTGCTGGATTGTGTTCCATTGCTGTTAATAACAGTCTCATATATTTGTATTGGCATCGCCTTGCTGAATATCTCACATGGTTTGGAGAGGAAGAAAGCTATGAAAACCTGTACTTCCCACCTTATTTTAGTGGCTTTATTTTATCTCCCATTTTTTGGCACCAATATAGCATCTTTTACATCATCTATAAATGCCAATGACAGGATAATTAATTCTACCCTGACACAGACTATTTCCCCCATGTTAAACCCCATTATATATACTTTAAAGACAGAGGAGGTCATGCACGCCATTAAAGTGCTCTACAAACGGGCAAAAGCAGTAGTGATACGTGGCATGTCCAGTGGACAGGTTATTCACCCAAGGGTAGGAGTTGGGAGTAAAAAAAAATTTTTTCTTGAATAATTCTTTCATTCGACTATAATGGCATGTACACACGCTTCATAAAGTGTTTATTTTACTTATAGCACTAAAGTTGTCATATAGTTTCATGTAATGGAGCATTCGTGTTGTAAAAAACAAAACAAAAAAAAGAATAGAAAAGAAAAGGTAGAAACCCTTCTTTGTTATTTGGTATGCTTGTATCCCAAATTCACTGAAAAGGTTACCATGTATAAATTAACCTTGTCTTTTTAATAAATTATTATAAATCATGAAAAAACTGTGCAGGTACAAACGAAAATTCTAATATATTGTAAATTGTTTTATTTAGTGACTGTCTCATTATTTGAGCTTTTAAAGAGACCTGCCTAATGCATCACAAATGTGAAGAACAATGATGTGCTTAACAAAATATAGCTTTCTCTTGATTTTTCTTTTGCATTTTTGTTTAGTTATTTACTCCATTAAACTATCTCTAACGCGAATGTTTGCAGTTTGTTTGAGTTCTTTCGATTTTGAAGTTATATTAATCATGGACTACTTGTCTACTGTACGTGTTTAAATTTCTTTTGGTAAAAAATCATCACTCATATCAGACCACCACATTCTGTAAACACACTAGTTAACAGCAGTCGCTTTTCTACCAGTCAATACAATACAGTAGTTCAAGAATTTTATAATGGTATATAATATCATTTAAAATGCCCTCTTTTCTAATAGATATAAGAGACAATATTATAATTTGATTAAAAAGTTCTGACTAAACTATTGAGATACATTTTTATTTATCCACAAAGATGTTTTTTTTCTTACTGATATTTTGACTAGATCTTCCATTTCATAAACTACTAGTAATCCAAATAAAATAAATTTTAACTGGTTGATCAGTAGTTAAAAAAAGGTTGTTAGGGTTAGGGTTAGGGTTACTAACCCTAACCCTGGTTGCAACTACCGTCTGGTAGTTGACTAATCATGTTTTTTCAGTCAGCAAAAGCTGATTCAGGACATCACTATTTTACGCTAATTTTAGTGCAGTTCAGTGTGAATACATGACAACAAAGAACACATCAAAACACACTTCAATTAACAGAGTCATACACCGACTCTGAATTACTGTGCATTTCCTGCTTCAGTGGTTCTTTAGGCTATTGTTAAAGACAAAAAATGAATAAATCACAACATTGAATGTGTACAATAATAACTGTGGACAATTAACTGTGGAACATTTAACTAGAGGCATGAATCAGGATTGTTCTCAAGGCTTGCGCTCAGGAGCAGGTGGTCAGCTATGAAGCTCTCAGGGCAAAAAACTGAGGCACTCATATAAAGTCTTAAAATTGCAGGTTCTTGTGATGTAAAAAAATAATAATAATAAAACCAATATAAATCATGTGAAATCCTTTTTCTTCTTTCATGTGATATACTGTAGCACCCAACAAAATTCAAGTAAAGAACAAATAGAAATGTTTTAGGGGGAAAAATGAAAAAGAAAAAAAAACAATAACAATAACCTGGTTGCATATGTTTGCACACCACTTAACTAATACTGTTACGACCCGTAAGGTGAAGGAGATGAGCAGGATGCATTCGCAGGGGAAAGTGTTCAGTTTATTAGGTACAGTTTAAAAAATAAAACATAAAGGACTTCATTCAACATAATAATAAACCTAAATGTATAAACAGAAATGTCACCGTTCTCCAAGGAAGGTAGAACTAATACAAATAAGAAACACAGATAACACATGCTAGGCTAGAATGTGATCTGGAAATCACGGAAACAAATTGCACGGTTACACACATCTACATGGAACTAACGCAAAACTAATTCTCCGCCCCGAAGCGGAGACGGAGTGGCGTATTTAAACACATATCAATCACATCAATTACATGCCCAAATCAATGACAGCTGACATCCATAAACCAAAGAGAAATGAGGAGGCGGAGACATGACATGAACAAAAACATGAGCACATGGGAGAACATGGGAGGCGGTGACATGACGTGAATACAAAAACAAAAAGCACATGGCAGAGGTAAACAAAACATGAGTTCATGAATGAAATGTCCATCGGAGAGTTTTTGAATAGTGCTGGAAAGCGCGCAGTGGAATGCGGAAGCACGCCACTCGCCACTCTTTGTAGCGTAGCGAGGGCTGGAGAAGAAGAAACCTAACAGAGCCCCCCCCCCTCCCCCACCTAAGGCGCGGCTCCTGAAACGCCACAAGTTCCATCCACTTTGGTGGACCTGGGCCCCTGGGCAGGATCATAACCTCTGCCCTCCAGGACCTGAAGTTGGTTATGTCCAGTGTCCCGTAACCAGAGCAGAGCGTGTCGGGTTTTCCTTGAGAACTTGGACGAGAACTTGGACGAGAACTTGGACGAATGCCTGGTCTGGATTTCGGAGCTGCGCGTGACCTGGTGCTGGGCCTGGATCTCGGAGCTGCGCGTGACCTGGTGCTGGGCCTGGATCTCGGAGCTGCGAGTGACCTGGTGCTGGGCCTGGATCTCGGAGCTGCAAGTGACCTGGTGCTTGACCCAGAGCTTGACCTGGAGCTTGACCCGGAGCTTGACCTCGAACCAGGATCAGAGTCGGCTCCGGGACCAGGATCGGAGTCGGCTCTGGAACCAGGATCGGAGTCCGCTTTGGCACCTGGATCAGAGATAGGCTGGGAAAAAGATTCGGAGAAAGGCTGGGAAACAGCCTTGGAGAAAGGCTCGGAAACAGCCTGGGAGAAAGGCTCGGAAACAGCCTGGGAGAAAGGCTCAGAAACAGACTTCGAGACAGACTTGGAAACAGACTTCGAGACAGACTTGGAAACAGACTTGGAAACAGACTTCGAAATTGAATTGGAGACAGGGCTGGAGACAGAGGAGGAGACAGAGGAGGAGACAGGGCTGGAGACAGAGGAGGAGACAGTGCTGGAGACAGAAGAGGAGACAGGGCTGGAGACAGAGGAGAAGACAGAGGAGTGAGCTGGGTTGGAAGCGGAGCTGGGAGTCAAATCAGCCTCCAAACTGAGAAGGAGAGCAAACACACATCCAGAAATTAAACCTATGTAGCTAGCAATGAAATCAGAAACTGGACTTGGAACTGAACTAGGAACTGGGCTAGGAACAGGGTTGGAACCTGGACTTGGACTTGAAACTGGATGAGGAACTGGACTTGGTACTGGACGAGGGACTAGACTGGAACTGGGACTGGGAGCAGGACTGGGAGCAGGACTGGGAACCTGCCTGAGAACTGGCTCAGAGATTGGCCTTGGAATAGGGCAAAAATCTGGACATAGACTTGGACATGGACTAGGATAAGGGCAGGAACCTGGACATGGACTTGGACATGGACTAGGATTAGGGCAGGAACCTGGACATGGACTTGGACATGGACTAGCTTGAGAAGAGGTCATCCCATGGACCTCAGACATGGACAGGGCAGGAGTGGAGGTTTCTTCTCGAACCTCTGATGAGAACATGGCTTGGGCGGAGGTTTCCTCGTGGACCTCCGGTGTAAGCAGGCCAGGAGAGGAGGTTTCCTCTTGAATCTCTGGCTGCTGCTTGGGGCTGGAGGTCGCCTTGTTAACCTCCCTGAGCAGCTCTGCTGTGGAGACTTTCTGCTGGGCCTCCAGCTGGAGCTCGGGGCTGGAGGTTGCCACGTTAACCTCCCTGAGCAGCTCCGCTGGGGAGACCTTCTGCTGGGCCTCCGGCTGGAGCTCGGGGCTGGAGGTCGCCACGTTAACCTCCCTGAGCAGCTCCGCTGTGGAGACCTTCTGCTGGGCCTCCAACTGGAGCTCAGGGCTGGAGGTCGCCACGTTAACCTCCTTGAGCAGCTCCCTTGAGAAGACCTCCTGCTGGGCCTCCAGCTGGAGCTCGGGGCTGGAGGTCGCCACGTCAACCTCCTTGAGCAGCTCCGCTGTGGAGACCTTCTGCTGGGCCTCCAACTGGAGCTCGGGGCTGGAGGTCGCCACGTTAACCTCCTTGAGCAGCTCCCTTGAGAAGACCTGCTGCTGGGCCTCCTGCTGGAGCTCGGGGCTGGAGGTCACCACGTTAACCTCCTTGAGCAGCTCCGCTGTGGAGACCTTCTGCTGGGCCTCCGGCTGGAGCTCGGGGCTGGAGGTCGCCATGTTAACCTCCTTGAGCAGCTCCCTTGAGAAGACCTCCTGCTGGGCCTCCTGCTGGAGCTCGGGGCTGGAGGTCGCCATGTTAACCTCCTGTGGTAGCTCCGTGGAGGAGACTTCCTGCTGGGTCTCCGGCTGGAGCTCTGAGGGAGCCCTCCTGTGGAGATGCTTATGCACCCACCAGCTGCCCTTGAAGCAGCCTTGGGAGCAGAAGTAGCTGCTCCTGACTCCCTGGTTCCTGCAGGTGGGACATTGCAGGATGGCTGGTCGGGTGCATCCCTCGGTGGCACACTCCTGGGTTTGGGGATGAGAGGTATAGGCCGCCACGTTAGCCCGTTCACTCTCGTAGTACTCCAGGAATGTTTTACTAGGTCGGTCGCCCAGACAATCCTGCCCCAAAAATGTCCTGAGGTCGGGTTGGAAGTCTGGGCTTCCAAACACCTGGACCAGTAGATCCACAAAGCCCAAAACTGTTTGGAGCTGCGGGGATCTACTGGTAAGGTGAAGCTTCGCCCATTGGCGAGCGGAGCTGACCAGACGAGAGAGGAGGAACCCCAACCACTCTTCTTCATCGGGTTTGGGGTCCTCCAAGCTCAAAAAATAAAGTTGTGCCTGCAAAATGTAGCATTGTGGCCAAGTGGAAAAACCATCATATTCATCGGGAGGATAGATGAAAGTCCACTGAGGAAAAAACATAGAGTTAATAGCAGGCATTTCAATTGTAACGTGGCAGGGCGTGGCGTGGCGTGGCGTCGCTTTCCCCGCTGCATCCATTTTTTGGCAGAGTATTCTGTTACGTAACACAGACGTGTAGGACGGAAGAGGGAGTCAGGATGCATGCGCTCGGGAGACGTCAATTAAAATAGAAGAGTTTATTCCAAACATGAGAATCCATACCACGAATAAAACAAACTATAATCCAGGCTATACTAAACAAGAGTAGTGATCTGGGAATCACGAGAACAAATCGCACGGTTACACACATCTACATGGAACTAATGCAACTAATACTCCGCCCCAAAGCGGAGACGGCGTGGCATATTTAAACACATATCAATCACATCAATTACATGCCCAAATCAATGACAGCTGACATCAATAAACCAAAGAGAAATGAGAAGGTGGAGACATGACATGAACAAAAACATGAGCACATGGGAGAACATGGGAGGCGGAGACATGACGTGAATACAAAAACAAGAAGCACATGGCAGAGTTCTCACAAAACGTGAGTTCATGAATGAAATGTCCATCGGAGAGTTTTTGATTAGCGATGGAAAGCACGCAGTGGAATGCGGAAGCACGCCACTCGCCACTCTTTGTAGCGTAGCGAGGGCTGGAGAAGAGGAAACCTAACAAATACTTTGTTTAAGCACCTTTTGCTTGTAAAACAGCACTCAGTCTTTTTGGGTAAGGGTCTACCGATTTTATTCCGCTCTTCCTTGCAAAAATGCTCCACTATCTATCAATGAGACATCTAACCCAGACTTTTCCACTATTTTCCAGACCACCAGAATGCACCCTCCCAGAATATTAAACTCACTTCTCTTCGTTTTGTTTCCCCTATTTAGTGTTGAACTGCTACATGAAACGTATGAACTTGAAGGCCATGCGAAGTCTTACAATTTTGGAAGAGGTTTCATTTAGCCACCCTACCAGTCTCATATCATATCTCAAATCATATCTCATATTCAGACATGTGAAAGGTATGAGAGATTATTGTCATATGCAGGGAGAGATTTTGGTTTTGTCTTTTCCTTTTGTTTGGAGGGTGTGGCAACTCTGAGCTACAGCCGGGTGAACACAGACACTCAGGAGGCAGGAGTGAGGAGAAAATGTGCTCTTTTTATTTTTAATAAGGAGGTGAAGGGGGAAAGTGAGGGCGTGAGAAATTTTCATGCTGGCTGTGTGTGGTGCAGTCTTCCCGTTGTGGGGAGCGGCAAACGGGCTGAAGCAGGCTTGAGGCGGGAGCCAGGGAGTGTGGCACTGGCAGCATGTTCTGGCCGAGGAGGCAGCGTGTCCAGGGAGCTTCTTCGCCGGCACTGTCATCGTCTGCCTCTGGACAGTGTACATCCCCATGGACACAGCAGACCGGGAGGGTTTCCCAGTTCCCTGCGGGATTCAGCCTAGTATAGTTGACCATGCCAGGGTCACGGTGCTCCCAGAGTCTAGGAGGGCAAAGACTGGCTTGCCGTTCACTCTGATGGAAATCATAGGAGCACTGGGAGGTTTTGCCATGTGGAGAGCACATCCAGCCAACCAGGGTTTGATAGTCCTTTGGGGTGTAGGAGGGTCTGGCTCGGTGGGCATGGGCTTATCCTGGGCTGGTCCATAGTCTCCGGCGGGGGAGGGGGCCACTGCATTGGCCAGGGGCAGCTTCTCTGCATTCTCCCCTGCCAATTTTGAGGGTGGCTAGAGCACACCCGAGGGACTCCAGCTTCTCTCTGGGGGAGTCGGTGCCTCATATCCTGATGGCCTTGCTCTCTTTGGATGGCAGAGCTCTCAGGAAATGGTCCATCACCACCCACTCGACATCCTGGGAAGTGGTGTGCCAGTCTGGTTGGAGCCACCTCCTGGTGGTATGGAGCAGGGTGTCCATCTGGGCTCAAGGGGTGACTCTGGGGTGGTAGGACCATTTCTGAAACTCAGCAGCTGAGTTGGTGGGAGACAGGCCGCAGCGAATCAGGATCTCGGTTTTGAGAGTCTCATAGTGGCCACGGCTGGTGGGAGAGTGTACAGCCGTGGCCAAACGTTTTGAGAATGACACAAATATTAATTTTCACAAAGTCTACTGCTTCAGTGTTTTTAGATCTTTTTGTCAGATGTTACTGTTACTGAAGTATAATCACAAGCATTTCATAAGTGTCAGTGGCTTTTATTGACAATTTCATGAAGTTTATGCAAAGAGTCAATATTTGCAGTGTTGACCCTTCTTTTTCAAGACCTCTGCAATTCGCCCTGGCATGCTGTCAATCAACTTCTGGGCCACATCCTGACTGATGGCAGCCCATTCTTGCATAATCAATGCTTGGAGTTTGTCAGAGTTTGTGGGTTTTTGTTTGTCCACCCGCCTTTTGAGGATTGACCACAAATTCTCAATGGGATTAAGGTCTGGGGAGTTTCCTGGCCATTGACCCAAAATGTCAATGTTTTGTTCCCCGAGTCTCTTCGTTATCACTTTTGCCTTGTGGCAAGGTGCCCCATCATGCTGGAAAAGGCATTGTTCATCACCAAACTGTTCTTGGATGGTTGGGAGAAGTTGCTCTCTGAGGATGTTTTTGTACCATTCTTTATGCATGGCTGTGTCCTTAGGCAAAATTGTGAGTGAGCCCACTCCCTTTTCTGAGAAGCAACCCCACACATGAGTGGTCTCAGGATGCTTTACTGTTGGCATGACACAGGACTGATGGTAGTGCTCACCTTTTCTTCTCCGGACAAGCTTTTTTCCAGAAGCCCCAAACAATCGGAAAGGGGATTCGTCAGAGAAAATGACACTACCCCAGTCCTCAGCAGTCCAATCCCTGTACTTTTTGCAGAATAGCAGTCTGTCCCTGAGGTTTTTCCTGGAGAGAAGTGGCTTCTTTGCTGCCCTTCTTGACACCAGGCCATCCTCCAAAAGTCTTCGCCTTACTGTGCATGCAGACGCACTCACACCTGCCTGCTGCCATTCCTGAGCAAGCTCTGCACTGGTGGTGCCCCGATCCCGCAGCTGAATCAACTTTAGGAGACGGTCCTGGCGCTTGCTGGACTTTCTGGGGCGCCCTGAAGCCTTCTTTACAACAGTTGAATCTCTGTCCTTGAAGGTCTTGATGATCCGATAAATGGTTGATTTAGGTGCAATCTTACTAGCAGCAATATCCTTGCCTGTGAATCCCTTTTTGTGCAAAGCAATGATGGCTGCACGTGTTACCTTGCAGGTAACCATAGTTAACAGAGGAAGAACAATAATTTCAAGCACCACCCTCCTTTTAAAGCTTCCAGTCTGTTATTCTAACTCAATCAGCATGACAGAGTGATCTCCAGCCTTGTCCTCGTTAACACTCTCATCTGTGTTAACGAGAGAATCACTGACATGATGTCAGCTGGTCCTTTTGTGGAAGGGCTGAAATGCAGTGGACATGTTTTTTTGGGATTAAGTTCATTTTCATGGCAAAGAGGGACTTTGAAATTAATTTCAGTTCATCTGATCACTCTTCATAACATTCTGGAGTATATGCAAATTGCCATCATAAAAACTGAGGCAGCAGACTTTGTAAAAATTTATATTTGTGTAATTCTCAAAACTTTTGGCCACGGCAGTAGTATGCGAGCTGTGCCTACCCCGAGAGAAAGGGAGCGAGTATATTGGCCAGATTCTTCCCATTCTTTGCGCAGGGCGACCCGCTCGAAGGTCTCTAAGAAGGCTGTCGTCCTCACTGCTGAGCTTGGTGAGCAGGTATTGGGCTTCTCAGCATGGGTCTGGGAGAGGAATGGCGGTGGCGGAGCGTGACTTTTTGAGTTGTAGGAGATCCTGTGTAGCAATCCTTAGGCTCTGGGCCAGCTCCTGGGTCACCCAGGTGGTGACCTGCTGCTGGAGATTAGTTTCCAGCAGGTGTTCTAACATGGGATCCATGCTGGTGGTCTGGGTGTGGTCTGCATGCATAGCTTCCATGCTGTGGGTTTCAGTTGGGTCTGTGTTCATGGCGCCTGCAATCTCCACCACTGTGGCAACTCTGAGCTACAGCCAGGCAAACACAGCACAGACACTCAGGAGGCAGGAGTGAGGAGAGCCACTGCTCTGCTCATTGGCCGCCAGCCATGTGTGCTTCTGTCACCCCGCCTTGCAGACATGTACTTCCCAGCTGTCCACAACATGTGAGGTGCTGAAGCGGAGCTGTCCGTTCAGCGCTCGGGTGGCAGTCGTGCGGGGAGCGTGTTGGTTTATGTGAGTGTGGGCTGCGTGCTCGCCGTCACAGAGGGATATCCTGTTCTTGGTAATGTCACTATGGTGCCCCATTTTCCCCACTTGTTGGTGATGACCTCATGGTTCCATGGTACATCTAATGTTGGAAATTATTCTGTACACCTTTGCTGATTGATACATTTTGACAATGAGGTCCCATACATGCTTTGTAAGGTTTTAGCGGACTATGGCTTCATCTATTTGGCCAAGATGATCCTACAGAAACAGTTCATCTTTATTTGGGGTTAATGACAATCATTCCACTAATGACAGGTATATGATGATTACTTTTGAGCATGAGTTTGAATGTGGATAATTCTGAGCTCATTATAAAAGCATGCACACACTTATTCAACCAAGTTATTGTATGTTTGTTTCTTTTTCTAATTGTTTCTTTTTCTAGGGTGGTGGTAGCTCAGTGTTTAAGAAGTTAGGCTATTGAATGGAAGGTTGTGAGTTCAAATCCCAGCACTGCCAAGCTGTCACTGTTGGGCACTTGAGCAAGGCCCTTAACCCTCAACTGCTCCCCGGGTGCCGTAGCAAAAATGGCTGGCCACTGCTCCGGGCATGTTCATGGTTTGTAGTTTGTGTGTTCACAACTCCTAATGTGTGTGCACTAACTTGGATGGGTTAAATGCAGAGGACAAATTCCAAGTATGGGTTACCATACATTGGCCGTCACTTTCACTAATTATTTTACACTTGAAACAAGCCCACATCTCTGATTGTATGGGGGTGTACTAGTGCCTATGGAATGGGCAGCTTGTACATCTGGAAAGGCACCATCAATGCTAAAAGGTATATACAGGTTTTAGAGCAACATATGCTTCCATCCAGATGACGTCTTTTTCAGGGAAGGCCTTGCATATTCCAGAAAGACAATGCTAAACCACATACTGCATCTATTACAAAAGCATGGCTTCATAGTAGAAGAGTCCACGTGCTGAACTGGCCTGACATAATAGTTACAGGTTTATTGATGTTGGCAGTCATAGTCTGAACTCACACACCAATTTACACCTGTGAAAAGCATTGTATTAAATTTAAGATAACATAATATATAATAAAAAATATTAAATAAGATGTAAAAACAAACAGACACACACTACAGAGTAAACAGGCTACAAACAGGCCAGAATTTTATACTGTGTGATTGTTGATATGTCTATTAAAATAGGGAATTGTGGAGTTATTATAACAACCATTTCTTGTTTTTGGTGGGGTGCAAAGTTGATGGCTATTCCTTGTAGGTTCGAGAAGGAGGTCCCTGTGAACAGGGAAGACCAAAATCAAATTGTAGAGGTTTGGTCATCATGCACAATGCCATGTTTAGTGAAAACCAAACACAGCATATCTCCACAAACACCCAATTCCAACTGTCAAGCAGTTGTGGAGGGGTGAATGGGTGATGATTTTGGCTTGTTTTGCAACCACAGGTCCTGGCAAACGTGCAGTCATTGAGACAGCGATGAACCTCACTTTATACTAGAATATTCTTGACATACAATCTTGAGAGGCCATCTGTCCAGCAGCTTAATCTGGCTGAAATTGGGTCATGGAACAGGACAGCACAGGATCCCGAGCACACTGGCAAATAGACATCTGAATTGTTTAATTAGGAAAAAATCAAGGTGTTGGAATGGACATCTCAAAGTCCAGACCTGAACCCCATTCAGATGCTGTGGCGGAATCTTAAGGGAGCTGTGCATAAATGAATGCCCTCAAACATCAATTAACTGAAGCAATGTTGTAAAGAAGAGTAATTTTTCTATTATATGATTTTTATGTTAATGCTTCCCTACCTTTATACACACTGTGAATACAACATGAATACTCATGTTGTAAATCTTAATCATGTATGTTTAAATCTTAAACATAACAATCAGCATGAGGACTTCATTATAAATCTTAAACATAACAATCAGCATGAGGACTTCATTGATAACAGCACACAACAGCAACCAACAAACATAGCTGAATAAAATCTTCTGTGACTATTGAAAAGTACAAAAAAACATGTACCCATACTTAGTCTGAAAATAGAAAAAGGTATTGATGCCTCTCTACTTATTAGGCTATATATATATCTACTTAGTATACTATATGGTCAACAGTTTGTGGACACCTGACCATCACACCCATATGTGGGCCTTCCCAAACTGTTACCACAAAGTTGGAAGCAGACAACTGTATAGAATGTCTTTGTATGCTGTTGCATTACAGTTTCCCTTAACTGGAACTAAAAGACACAAACACTCCAAAATCTAGTGGAAAGACTTTCCAAAAGAGTGGAGGATATTATAACAGCAAAGGGGGACTAAATCTGGACTGGGATGTTCAACAAGTACACATTACTAGAAATAGACAGAAAAATGAAACATCAATCCATTATTCATCATTTTATTATTACATGGACATATAACTGTTGTTCAATTTATTATTACATAAGCGTATGATTTTTGTTGTTGATCCCAACCCCATGGTTAGATCCACCCTTTTCAGTTTGTTTGGAGGTGTGGTCAAAGATCTGACATTACCACATAAAAAGTATAAATGTGACTGATGTCTACAGGTATATTAACATGCTGTCGTAACTGGGTCAGGTATAATATTAAAAAGTATAGACTTTCTTCAAAATGTATTTAGATGTAATTTATTAATAATATATATATATATATATATATATATATATATATATATATATATATATATATATATATATATATATATATATAACATAACATAACATAACTGGGTCAGGTATAATATTAAAAAGTATAGACTTTCTTCAAAATGTGTTTAGATGTAATTTATTAATAATATATATATATATATATATATATATATATATATATATATATATATATATATATATATATATATATATATATAACATTTGTTTTCCACAGGTTATATTGCCAGACGACACCTGACATGACTTCTGTGCCGCCTGCGCTCTCTGCAAATGCAACACTTATTCGCCCTTCCACTTTTTATATCAGTGGGTTTTACAATATTCCTCACACACAGTACTACTATGCCTTTCTCTGCACTGTCTATGCTGTGACAGTTTTAGGGAATTCTTTTATAATGTGCACCATCTATCTAGCACGTAGCCTCCATACAGCAAAGTACATTGTTGTGTTTAACTTGGCTCTTTCTGATTTGGGTGGCAGCTCTGCTCTTATTCCAAAGCTTATCGATACGTTTCTGTTTGAGAATCAGGTCATATCATATGAAGCCTGTCTGGCAAACATGTTTTTTGTCTTATTCTTTATGACCTTGCAGTCTCTTACTCTGCTTGTTATGGCCTATGACAGGGTAGTTGCTATATGTTTTCCTTTAAGGTATAATGTCATTGTCACCAAAGAAGCAATGACTTTAATCGTAGTGATTACCTGGATTTTCTCTGTAGCTATCATTGCACTCCTCGTAGCGCTGATCACCAGACTGTCCTTCTGTAGATCTGTAATTATCAACAGCTATTTCTGTGATCATGGGCCTACCATAATGTTAGCTTGTAATGATAAATTTATAAATCGTGTCATGGCTATAGTCTGTTTTGTTTTGCTGGATTGTGTTCCATTGCTGTTAATAACTGTCTCATATATTTGTATTGGCATCGCCTTGCTGAATATCTCACATGGTTTGGAGAGGAAGAAAGCTATGAAAACCTGTACTTCCCACCTTATTTTAGTGGCTTTATTTTATATCCCATTTTTGGGCACCAATATAGCATCTCTTACATCATCTATAAATGTCAATGATAGGATAATAAATTCTACCATGACACAGACTATTCCCCCCATGTTAAACCCCATTATATATACTTTAAAGACAGAGGAGGTCATGCACGCCGTTAAAGTGCTCTACAAACGGGCAAAAGCGGTAGTGATACGTGGCATGTCCAGTGGACAGGTTATTCACCCAAGGGTAGGAGTTGGGAGTAAAAAATAAAAATTAGTTGAATAATTGTTTCATTCAAATATAACCAAAAATAGCACGCTTCATAAAATGTTTATTTTACTTATAGCACTAAAGTTGTCATATAGTTTCATGTAATGGAGCATTCGTGTTGTAAAAAACAAAACAAAAAAAGAAAAGAAAAGAAAAGGTAGAAACCCTTCTTCATTATTTGGTATGGTTGTATCCCAAATTCACTGAAAAGGTTACCATGTATAAATTAACCTTGTCTTTTTTATAAATTATTATAATTCATGAAAAAACTGTGCAGGTACAAATGAAAATTCTAATATATTGTAAATTGTTTTATTTAGTGACTATCTCATTATTTGAGCTTTTAAAGAGACCTGCCTAATGCATTACAAATGTGAAGAACAATGATGTGCTTAACAAAGTATAGCTTTCTCTTGATTTTTCTTTTGCGTTTTTGTTTAGTTACTTACTCCATTAAACTATCTCTAACGGAAATGTTTGCAGTTTGTTTGAGTTCTTTCGATTTTGAAGTTATATTAATCATGGACTACTTGTCTACTGTACATTTTTGTATTTCTTTTGGTAAAAAATCATCACTCATATCAGACCACCACATTCTGTAAACACACTAGTTAACAGCTGTCGCTTTTCTACCAGTCAATACAATACAGTAGTTCAAGAATTTTATAATGGTATATAATATCATTTAAAATGCCCTCTTTTCTAATAGATATAAGAGACAATATTATAATTTGATTAAAAAGTTCTGACTAAACTATTGAGATACATTTTTATTTATCCACAAAGATGTTTTTTTTCTTACTGATATTTTGACTAGATCTTCCATTTCATAAACTACTAGTAATCCAAATAAAATAAATTTTAACTGGTTGATCAGTAGTTAAAAAAAGGTTGTTAAGACGGTAGTTGACTAATCATGTTTTTTCAGTCAGCAAAAGCTGATTCAGGACATCACTATTTTACGCTAATTTTAGTGCAGTTCAGTGTGAATAAATGACAACAAAGAACACATCACAACACACTTCAATTAACAGAGTCATACACCGACTCTGAATTACTGTGCATTTCCTGCTTCAGTGCTTATTTAGGCTATTGTTAAAGACAAAAAATGAATAAATCACAACATTGAATGTGTACAATAATAACTGTGGACAATTAACTGTGGAACATTTAACTAGAGGCATGAATCAGGATTGTTCTCATGGCTTGCGCTCAGGAGCAGGTGGTCAGCTATGAGGCTCTCAGGGCAAAAAACTGAGGCACTCATGAAGTCTTAAAATTGCAGGTTCTTGTGATGTAAAAAAAAAAATAATAAAACCAACATAAATCATGTCAAATCCTTTTTCTTGTTTCATGTGATATACTGTAGCACCCAGCAAAATTCAAGTGAAGAACAAATAGAAATGTTTTAGGGGGAAAAATGAAAAAGAAACAATAACAATAACCTGGTTGCATATGTTTGCACACCACTTAACTAATACTTTGTTTAAGCACCTTTTGCTTGTAAAACAGCACTCAGTCTTTTTGGTTAAGGGTCTACCGATTTTATTCCGCTCTTCCTTGCAAAAATGCTCCACTATCTATCAATGAGACATCTAACCCAGACTTTTCCACTCTTTTCCAGACCACCAGAATGCACCCTCCCAGAATATTAAACCCACTTCTCTTCGTTTTGTTTCCCCTATTTAGTGTTGAACTACTACATGAAACGTATGAACTTGAAGGCCATGCGAAGTCTTACAATTTTGGAAGAGCCACCCTACCAGTCTCATATCATATCTCATATCATATCTCATATTCAGACATGTGAAAGGTATGAGAGATTATTGTCATATGCAGGGAGTGATTTTGGTTTTGTCTTTTCCTTTTGTTTGGAGGGTGTGGCAACTCTGAGCTACAGCCGGGCGAACACAGACACTCAGGAGGCAGGAGTGAGGAGAAAATATGCTCTTTTTATTTTTAATAAGGAGGTGAAGGGGGAAAGTGAGGGCGTGAGAAATGTTCATGCTGGCTGTGTGTGGTGCAGTCTTCCCGTTGTGGGGCGCGGCGAACGGGCTGAAGCAGGCTTGAGGCGGGAGCCAGGGAGTGTGGCACTGGCAGCATGTTCTGGCCAAGGAGGCAGCGTGTCCAGGGAGCTTCTTCGCCGGCACTGTCATCGTCTGCCTCTGAAGAGTAAAAAAGACACAAACGTTAGTTTTACCATTACCGGAGATCTAGCTCACCTCTCTGTGCTGACGCAGCCCTTTTATACACTCCCTTTGTCTGCGGGAGGGTGAGGAGCCGCTGCTCCACTCATTGGCTGCTAGCCATGTGTGCTTCTGTCGCCCCGCCTTGCAGCCATGTGCTTTCCCAGCTGTCCACAACACGCGAGGTGCTGAAGCAGAGCTGTCCGTTCAGCACTCGGGCGGCAGTCGTGCAAGGAGCGTGTCAGTTTATGTGCATGTGGGCTGCGTGCTTGCCATCACAGTACCCCCCCTCAGCTCCAAGCCTACTATCGGTGGATGTTGGGCCCAGAGTGCATGCCTTCCTAATCCTAACCCTAGGCCATCAGCATTTCCATGGTGGGCCCCCGCTCGGTGCAGTGGAGGTCGAGACTCTGACTTCGGCCGCAAGGACTTTTCGCACATCCCCATGGACACAGCAGACCGGGAGGGTTTCCCGGTTCCCTGCAGGATTCAGCCTAGTATAGTTGGCCATGCCAGGGTCACGGTGCTCCCGGAGTCTAGGAGGGTGAAGACTGGCTTGCCGTTCACTCTGATGGAAATTGTAGGAGCACTGGGAGGTTTTGCCATGTGGAGAGCGCATCCAGCCAACCAGGGTTTGACAGTCCTTTGGAGTGTAGGCGGGTCCGGCTCGGTGGGCATGGGCTCATCCTGGGCTGGTCCATAGTCTCCTCTCTCGGTGAAGATCCGCTTCAATCTGGCGGGGACGCGAGCCACGGCATTGGCCAGGGGGAGCTTCTCTGCATTCTCCCCTGCCAATTTTGAGGGTGGCTAGAGCGCACCCGAGGGCCTCCAGCTTCTCTATGGGGGAGTCGGTGCCTCATATCCCGACGGCCTTGCTCTCTTTGGATGGCAGAGCTCTCAGGAAATGGTCCATCATCACCCGCTCAACACTCTGGGAAGTGGTGTGCCAGTCTGGTTGGAGCCACCTCCTGGTGGTATGGAGCAGGGTGTCCATCTGGGCTCAAGGGGTGATTCCGGGGTGATAGGACCATTTGTGAAACTCAGCAGCTGTGTTGGTGGGAGACAGGCCGCAGCGAATCAGGATCTCGGTTTTGAGAGTCTCATAGTGGCCACAGCTGGTGGGAGAGTGTAGTATGCAAGCTGTGCCTACCCCGAGAGAAAGGGAGCGAGGATATTGGCCAGATGTGTTCTTCCCATTCTTTGCGCAGGGCGACCTGCTCGAAGGTCTCTAAGAAGGCTGTCGTCCTCACTGCTGAGCTTGGTGAGCAGGCATTGGGCTTCTCAGCATGGGTCCGGGAGAGGAATGGCGGCGGCGGAGCAGGACTTTTTGAGTTGTAGGAGATCCTGTGTAGCAATCCTTAGGCTCTGGGCCAGCTCCTGGGTCACCGCCTGCTGCTGGAGATTAGTTTCCAGCAGGTGTTGTAACATGGGATCCATGCTGGTGATCTGGGTGTGGTCTGCATGCATAGCTTCCATGCTGTGGGTTTCAGTTGGGTCTGTGTTCATGGCGCCTGCATTCACCACCACTGTGGCAACTCTGAGCTACAGCCAGGCAAACACAGACACTCAGGAGGCAGGAGTGAGGAGAGCCACTGCTCTGCTCATTGGCCGCCAGCCATGTGTGCTTCTGTCACCCCGCCTTGCAGCCATGTACTTCCCAGCTGTCCACAACATGTGAGGTGCTGAAGCGGAGCTGTCCGTTCAGCGCTCGGGTGGCAGTCGTGCGGGGAGCGTGTTGATTTATGTGAGTGTGGGCTGCGTGCTCGCCGTCACAGAGGGATATCCTGTTCTTGGTAATGTCACTATGGTGCCCAATTTTCCCCACTTGTTGGTGATGACCTCATGGTTCCATGGTACATCTAATGTTGGAAATTATTCTGTACCCCTTTGCTGATTGATACATTTTGACAATGAGATCCTATACATGCTTTGTAAGCTTTTAGCGGACCATGGCTTCATTCTATTTGGCCAAGATGATCCTACAGAAACAGTTCATCTTTATTTGGGGTTAATGACAATCATTTCACTAATGACAGGTATATGATGATTACTTTTGAGCATGAGTTTGAATGTGGATAATTCTGAGCTCATTATAAAAGAGTGCACACACTTATTCAACCAAGTTATTGTATGTTTGTTTCTTTTTCTAATTGTTTCTTTTTCTCGGGTGGTGGTAGCTCAGTGGTTAAGAACTTGGGCTATTGAACAGAAGATTCAAATCCCAGCACTGCCAAGCTGTCACTGTTGGGCACTTGAGCAAGGCCCTTAACCCTCAACTGCTCCCCGGGTGCCACAACAAAAATGGCTGGCCACTGCTCCGGGCATGTTCATGGTTTGTAGTGTGTGTATGTGTCCTTATGTGTGTGCACTAACTTGGATGGGTTAAATGCAGAGGACAAATTCCCAGTATGGGTTACCATACATTGGCCTTCACATGTCACTTTCACTAACTGTTTTACACTTGAAACAAGCCCACATCTCTGATTGTATGGGGGTGTACTAGTGCCTATGGAATGGGCAGCTTGTACATCTGGAAAGGCACCATCAATGCTAAAAGGTATATACAGGTTTTAGAGCAACATATGCTTCCATCCAGATGACGTCTTTTTCAGGGAAGGCCTTGCATATTCCAGAAAGACAATGCTAAACCACATACTGCATCTATTACAACAGCATGGCTTCACAGTAGAAGAGTCCAGGTGCTGAACTGGCCTGACATAATAGTTGCAGGTTTATTGATGTTGGCAGTCATAGTCTGAACTCACACACCAATTTACACCTGTGAAAAGCATTGTATTAAATTTAAGATAACATAATATATAATAAAAAATAATAAATAAGATGTAAAAACAAACAGACACACACTACAGAGTAAACAGGCTACAAACAGGCCAGAATTTTATACTGTGTGATTGTTGATATGTCTATTGTCTATATTGTCTATATTGTCTATACTGTTGATGGCTATTCCTTGTAGGTTCGAGAAGGAGGTCCCTGTGAACAGGGAAGACCAAAATCAAATTGTAGAGGTTTTGTCATCATGCACAATGCCATGTTTAGTGAAAACCAAACACAGCATATCTCCACAAACACCCAATTCCAACTGTCAAGCAGTTGTGGAGGGGTGAATGGGTGATGATTTCCGCTTGTTTTGCAGCCACAGGTCCTGGCAAACGTGCAGTCATTGAGACAGCGATGAACCTCACTTTATACTAGAATATTCTTGACATACAATCTTGAGAGGCCATCTGTCCAGCAGCTTAATCTGGGCTGAAATTGGGTCATGGAACAGGACAGCACAGGATCCCAAGCACACTGGCAAATCGACATCTGAATGGTTTAATTAGGAAAAAATCAAGGTGTTGGAATGGACATCTCAAAGTCCAGACCTGAACCCCATTCAGATGCTGTGGCGGAATCTTAAGGGAGCTGTGCATAAATGAATGCCCTCAAACATCAATTAACTGAAGCAATGTTGTAAAGAAGAGTAATTTTTCTATTATATGATTTTCATGTTAGTGCTTCCCTACCTTTATACACACTGTGAATACAACATGAATACTCATGTTTAATCCTTAGTATACTATATGGTCAACAGTTTGTGGACACCTGACCATCACACCCATATGTGGGCCTTCCCAAACTGTTACCACAAAGTTGGAAGCAGACAACTGTATAGAATGTCTTTGTATGCTGTTGCATTACAGTTTCCCTTAACTGGAACTAAAAGACACAAACACTTCAAAATCTAGTGGAAAGACTTTCCAAAAGAGTGGAGGATATTATAACAGCAAAGGGGGACTAAATCTGGACTGGGATGTTCAACAAGTACACATTACTAGAAATAGACAGAAAAATAAAACATCAATCCATTATTCATCATTTTATTATTACATGGACATATAACTGTTGTTCAATTTATTATTACATAAGCGTATGATTTTTGTTGTTGATCCCAACCCCATGGTTAGATCCACCCTTTTCAGTTTGTTTGGAGGTGTGGTCAAAGATCTGACATTACCACATAAAAAGTATAAATGTGACTGATGTCTACAGGTATATTAACATGCTGTCTTAACTGGGTCAGGTATAATATTAAAAAGTATAGACTTTCTTCAAAATGTATTTTGATGTAATTTATTAATTATATATATATATATATATATATATATATATATATATATATATATATATATATATATATATATATATATATATATATATATATATATATATTACATTTGTTTTCCACAGGTTATATTGCCAGACGACACCTGACATGACTTCTGTGCCGCCTGCGCTCTCTGCAAATGCAACACTTATTCGCCCTTCCACTTTTTATATCAGTGGGTTTTACAATATTCCTCACACACAGTACTACTATGCCTTTCTCTGCACTGTCTATGTTGTGACAGTTTTAGGGAATTCTTTTATAATGTGCACCATCTATCTAGCACGTAGCCTCCATACAGCAAAGTACATTGTTGTGTTTAACTTGGCTCTTTCTGATTTGGGTGGCAGCTCTGCTCTTATTCCAAAGCTTATCGATACGTTTCTGTTTGAGAATCAGGTCATATCATATGAAGCCTGTCTGGCAAACATGTTTTTTGTCTTATTCTTTATGACCTTGCAGTCTCTTACTCTGCTTGTTATGGCCTATGACAGGGTAGTTGCTATATGTTTTCCTTTAAGGTATAATGTCATTGTCACCAAAGAAGCAATGACTTTAATCGTAGTGATTACCTGGATTTTCTCTGTAGCTATCATTGCACTCCTCGTAGCTCTGATCACCAGACTGTCCTTCTGTAGATCTGTAGTTATCAACAGCTATTTCTGTGATCATGGTCCGACCTATATTTTATCTTGTAATGATTATTTTATAAATTATGTACTGGCTAAATTCTGTTTTGTTTTGCTGGATTGTGTTCCATTGCTGTTAATAACTGTCTCATATATCTGTATTGGCATCGCCTTGCTGAATATCTCACATGGTTTGGAGAGGAAGAAAGCTATGAAAACCTGTACTTCCCACCTTATTTTAGTGGCTTTATTTTATCTCCCATTTTTTGGCACCAATATAGCATCTTTTACATCATTTTTAAACGCCAATGACAGGATAATTAATTCTACCCTGACACAGACTATTCCCCCCATGTTAAACCCCATTATATATACTTTAAAGACAGAGGAGGTCATGCACGCCGTTAAAGTGCTCTACAAACGGGCCAAAGCAGTAGTGATACGTGGCATGTCCAGTGAACAGGTTATTCACCCAAGGGAAGGAGTTGGGAGTAAAAAAATTTTTTTTCTTGAATAATTCTTTCATTCAACTATAATGGCATGTACACACACTTCATAAAATGTTTATTTTACTTATAGCACTAAAGTTGTCATATAGTTTCATGTAATGGAGCATTCGTGTTGTAAAAAACAAAACAAAAAAAAGAAAAGAAAAGAAAAGGTAGAAACCCTTCTTCGTTATTTGGTATGCTTGTATCCCAAATTCACTAAAAAGGTTACCATGTATAAATTAACCTTGTCTTTTTAATAAATTATTATAATTCATGAAAAAACTGTGCAGGTACAAATGAAAATTCTAATATATTGTAAATTGTTTTATTTAGTGACTGTCTCATTATTTGAGCTTTTAAAGAGACCTGCCTAATGAATTACAAATGTGAAGAACAATGATGTGCTTAACAAAGTATAGCTTTCTCTTGATTTTTCTTTTGCGTTTTTGTTTAGTTACTTACTCCAATAAACTATCTCTAACGTGAATGTTTGCAGTTTGTTTGAGTTCTTTCGATTTTGAAGGTATATTAATCATGGACTACTTGTCTACTGTACATTTTTGTATTTCTTTTGGTAAAAAATCATCACTCATATCAGACCACCACATTCTGTAAACACACTAGTTAACAGCAGTCGCTTTTCTACCAGTCAATACAATACAGTAGTTCAAGAATATTTTGGTTAATCGTTTGTTGTACTGAGGCACTCAGCATCTGGTGTAAATTGAGATGTATTTATTTGTTCATTTAATTCACCAATTAATTAGTAATTGCTTTATCCTGGTCAGTGTGATTTAAATGACTTATTTATATGTTTGAAAATACTCATTTCCTTTGAAAATATTGTCAATGATGTGTATGATTCAAAACAGTATGCCACACAACTGAATCATAAAAGCTCGATCTATTCTGAAATATTTGTAGACTAAGAAAGTACATTTAGCATCTGCTTGCATTTCTTTACCATCTGGCTTGACTAGTCAACAGCTCCCCACAGCGGCAACTACTGACTGTATTAGTCAACTAGTCGACTGTCTCTTTAAAAAGTCTGAAATATTACAGAAATTGATGTAATTACTTTTAGAAGATTCTGACTGGCCAATTCTCATAATTAGGTGGTAGTTGAGAGTGCACCTCAGAAAAAAATGTGGACCTCTGGAAGCAATCTAGACCAACAATTGTATGTTGGTACAAAAAAGGGGAAAATAGAAGGAAATTGTGCAACAATCCAAATAGGGGAAAAAAATATTAATTTTCCCCAACCGCACACACACTGTTCACTCAAACACACACAAGTGAAAAAGTAAATACATAATACACACAACACTCAATTCGGATACACCACCAATTAGCAGCAGCACCTAGCCTCCCACTCCAACCACCTTCCCCGGTTCCTGCCAGTACAAAAGAAAGAAAACCTTCAACAAAATACAACAACAACACACACACACACACACACACACACACACACTGGCTGATATCCACAAGCTTCAAGATTTCATAACAGCTAGTTCACATTAAGAGAAATTAATCAACCACCAACAAGACATCAACAAAGTCCACAAAGTAACCAGTTACACAAAACTAAGTCAATCGTACAACAATTATAATTCCAAATAAACAAAAACCACAAGTAAGTCACTCAAACATTATCAAAAAGAAACAAAATGAACAAAGCGCAGCCAAATAGAAGCAGCATTACAACCGGAAACAACCCTGGTGGCAGTGCTCTGGATGTAACCCAGTTACAGTGGGTATAGAAAAGACTCACCCCCCTTTAAAATAATTACATGTGGTTGCATTTAGCAGATGCCCTTATCCAGAGCTACTTACATTTATACATCTGAGCAGTTGAGGTTTAAGGGCCTTGCTCCAGGCCAAACAGTGGAAGTACTGAGATTTGAACTCACGATCTTCCAATCAGTAACCCAACGTCTTAAACACTGAGCTACCACTGAACCGGTTGCTACCACTGTTGCTTTTCAGCCTGAAATGAAGACAGACACAGTTTTTGTTTTATCCATCTGTATTTGCTCAGTGCAACTTATAACGTCCAAGTGAAAGATATAACACCAACATTTTTTAAAATATTTTTTTAATTACAGCCTTTAGTCTGTTGGGATATGCCTCTACTAACTCCACACATCTACACTTTGCAATATTTGCCCACTCTTCTTTGCACAACTGCTCAAGTTCAGTTAACAGGATATTACCACCTCCATGCTTTACTGTAGGAATGGTGTTATTTGGATGGTGAGCTGTATTGGATTTCCTCCAGACATATCATTTGGTGTTGAGGCCAAATAATTCAATTTTAGTCTCATCTGACCATAACACCTTTTTCCATGTTGCCTCAGAATCTTCAAGGTGCGTTTTGGCAAAGCTCAGTCGTGGGTGGCTTTTTTCTTGCAACCCTCCCATACAATCCACATTTGTGGAGAATTTGTGATATTGTTGTCACATGCACACATTGACCACTCTTTGTTATAAATTCCTGCAACTGCTTCAGGGTTGCTTTTGGCCTCTTGGTAGCCTCTCTGACCAGTTTCCTCCTGGCTCTTTCATCCCGTTTGGAGCGACGTCCTGATCCAGGGAGGGTCTGTGTTGTACCAAATACCTTCCACTTCTTAATAATAAACTTGTTCTGATAGTAGTGATCAGGACCTCTACTACATACAATAAAACTTACCAGCTAATTTCCTTGTAAAACTGCACAAATTGTACTGGAGACTACTATTTTTTATATTAATTGTATTTTTTTTGTCACACCAAACATTGACTTTGTTTCATTTACTGCTCTTTATGTTTTTTTTTGTTGTTGTTTTTTTATGTAGAAACATTTAATTTCATTATTTTGAAGGCATCTTTGCTCTACAGCATTTCTTTGCATGTGCCTAAAACTTTTGCACAGTACTGTATTTGAATCACCTTCTTCCTCGTCATTTGTGGAATTTCTTTCAACTTTGGCATAGTGTGTTATTGGGTAAGTGTTACAACACCGGGGATAGGAAGGACGAGGGAGTCAGGATGCAAGCGCTGGGGAGACGTCAGTAAATGCAGAAACGTTTATTTACAAAAAGGCAGCAATCCACAAATGCAGTAATCCAAGAAAAGTAATAATCCACAAAGTCAGTGATGATCCAAGAGAGCAGTAATCCAAAAGACAGGAAAAACATACGAGAAAAGGAAGTGGTCTGGGAACCACACACAGGGAACTACGGACATCGAAAAAAGAATACTAACTTCAATTATACTTAACTAATACTCCACGCTGAAGCGGACACAGACTGGGGTTTTTATAATGCAGTTCATATTGAGGCAAACAAGATTAGATACGCGACACCTGAAGCTCATGATCACAAATCAAAAGGCGAACCAATGAGGAAACGGGGCAGAGACATGACGCAACACAAAAACAAAAGCACATGGGGAAACACAGGAGGTGGAGACATGACGTGAATATGAAAACACAAAGCACATGGCAAAGGTAAACAAAACGTGAGTCTTTGTGAATGGTGCTGCAATGCGCTCCGTGGAATGCGGAAGTAGGCTACGCTCCATTTGTAGCGTAGTGAGAGCGGGAGAACCTAACAGTAAGAGCTTTTAACCAACTTCATGCTGTTGAAAAAGTTCTATTTAAGTGTTGATTTGATTGAACAGGGTTTGCAGTAATCAGGCCTGGTTGTGTCTAGTCCAGCTGAACCCCATTATAAATGCAGTTTCATAGATTTTGGAAATTAGTAACTACGGGGGCAAATACATTTTCACACAGGCCCAGTTGGTATTGGATAACTTTTTTGCTTCAATAAATAATATCATTTAAAAACTGTATTTTGTGTTTACTCAGGCTGCCTTTGTTTTATCTTAGATTTTGTTTTAATTTCTGAAACAATTTAGTATGAGATATACACAAAAACAGAAGAAATCAGGATGGGGCAAATAATTTTTCACAGCACTGTGTTTGCTGACTGTTTGTGGACATTTACTCTTTTATGTAACCTGCAACTATTTTTACTCTCATGCATCTGACAAACTTGAAGTGAAAGTACTATTTCCACATCCTTCCAGATTTGACTCTTTTCATGCAGTGTTAGTCGTCGTTTGAAGACTGCCAGTGACTCAGCGGTTCGGACATCTAGGGGAAGTTCATTTCACACTCTAGGTGCCAGAACAGAGAATGTTTGATGCAGGCCTTCCTTGTACCCAGAGAGATGGTGGGACCAGTCGAGCAGTGCTAGAGGATCGGAGGGAGCGTGGTGCACTGTGGGGTGTGATAAGTGATTTGAGGTAAGTGGGTGCTGGTCCATTTTTGGCAAGCATCAGTATCTTAAATCTGATGCAGGCATTAACAGGAAGCCAATGGAGGGAGCGTAGCAGGTGATGATGAGATGTCTGCCAGACATCCGAGTGTCTGAGGGAGGGAAGGAGAGGATGAGTAAGCAGTGGTATGAGAACCCATGTGAGGATATGACCTCACCAAGAGGTTGAGTATAGAGGGAGAACAGAAGAGGACCAAGCACTGAGCCTTGTGGGACACCAGTGGAGAGTTTACATGGAGCAGATGTGGATCCCCTCCACATCACCTGATATGACTGACCTTCGAGGCAGGATGCAAACTCTTGTCATGCTGTGCCACAAATTCCAAGACTCATGAGACTAGATGTTTAACACATTTAGATGCAAATATAAGGAACTGAAATATAGCGAATACAACAAGAGCAGAAAACAACAAGAGCTGGCCTTGCCATTCCAATACTTTTGGATGGGACTGTATACTAAACAGTAAAAGATATGCAAAAGCACATGTTTTTTGGAAGCACAATGGATTAAACAGATTCATGCCATACACAATGCTCTATGGGATCGTACAATAACTTCAAATCACAAACATACTTTGTTCAATCATTACAAATATGCTGCCTTGTCTTTTAGTACTACTGTATATACACAAATTGTGCGAGACCTTGTTAAACTAGTGGTGTAGCAGTTTTGTCAATGTTATCTTTTTTCCATCAGTCTGAGAAGTATTCCAGTTCTGTGGGAGTATCTCTAAAGCATTGTAGAGTGAAATACATAATTAACCTGCACTCTCAGAGTATTATAGTATTTATGTTTTGACTATTATATAATGACTGTTTCATTAAGCTCTTCATACCTGACATATCTTGTTATCTATGACTTAATTTAACAGTCCATTACCATTCACCCTTGGAGTGTACAGCAAGTGAAATTTACCAATTTTTTGTCTTTCTTAATAAAAAATTCTTTTTTATTTTATGATCAGAGAAATAATATACACCTTAGATGTTTTATTATTCCAAGTTAGCCTGGATTTTTCATCATAAACAGATGAGCAAAAATGTTAGACCAATTAAAATATGACAATGTATTTCTGTGTATTCTTGGGGGAATGAGGAAAAGGCAATTATGACTGTTAGGACTGTCTCTAAACACATGCAATATGCCCTCTAATTTATTCTCTCAAGATACCCAGAAGGCCCACATGACAAGATATGGATTCCTGAGAGAATGCAATTTCAGTAAACAGGCAAAACTGGCAACAGTCGCATAGCTCTGTGTACTCTTGAAACCTCAATGGAAAATGATGAATGTGTAATCAGTGTATAATAAATGTGACTTAAAACAACATTTGTGTTATCAAATGTCAAAAATAATCCGTGAATTTACTGGACATTCTGGTCAAAGATGCCCTCACCTATGCACATGCAGTGAAACGCACCTCCACCGACATATATGTGTATATTCACATACATAAATTGGACAGTATTTCTCTCAAACGTGTATTCACTGTGCAACAAACTGGATGAACTTCAGCTACTGGTGGGGGACTTTTTTTCATCTCCCATCTTGTGCTTCACGGAAACGTGGCTGTATGGAGTTATCGCGGACTCTGTGCTGCAGCTGGCAGGATTCCAACTCTTCAGAGCAGATCACAACACAGAACTTTCAGGCAAGACGAAGGGTGGAGGGATTTGTTTTTACACAAATAATGGCTAGTGCAATGATGTGACAGTGATTCAGCAATACAATTCTCCTGATCTTGAGTCATTTTTCATAGACTGCAAACCATTCTACTCCCCACGTGAGTTCGCTTCATTCATACTGGTACATCAAAGCAGTGGACCAGGGAGGCTGTGGAGGATCTTCAGGCATGCGTGGACTGTACTGACTGGGATGTATTCAGGACTGCTACCAGCAGTCTGTATGAGTACACAGAGGCTGTGACATCATACATAAGCTTCTGTGAGGATAGCTGTGTACCATCACGCAACAGGGTTACAACAATGACAAACCCTGGTTCACAGCCAGACTCCGACAGCTAAGGCTGGAGAAGGAAGATGTGTTTAAGAGTGGGGACAGAATCAGGTTTAAAGAGTCAAAGTACAAGTTTAGCAAGATGGTGAGCGAAGCTAAACAGCTGTACTCTGAGAAACTAAAACAGCAGTTCTCAGCCAATGACTCTACTTCTGTCTGGAAAGGGCTCAGACAGATCACAAACTGCAAACCTAAACCCCACTCTGCTAACGACTTGCGTGTGACCAACAGCCTGAACGAGTTCTACTGTCGCTTTGAAAGACAATGGGACAGTCCTGACACCATCCCCTGAGACACCAGCCATCAGCTTCAGCTCCAGCCCACCAGCTTTACCACCTCCACCACTGTAGGAGCTGGGGCCTCTCCACAGCTGCACACCTCAACGCCCCCCCCCCCCTCAACCCCACCCCACCCCTACCCTCCACCCCTCCCCCCATACCACAAGTATGATTCTCACCATCCTGGAGAGAGATGTTTACAGAGTCTTCAAGAGACAGAACCCCCGCAAAGCAGCTGTACCAGACTCTGTCTCTCCATCCACCCTGAAGTACTGTGCTGATCAGCTCCAGTATTTACAGACATCTTTAACACCTCACTGGAGGTATGCCATGTGCCAGCCTGCTTCAAGACCTCCACTATCATCCCCGTCCCCAAAAAAACCCAGGAACAGGACTTAATGACTACAGACCTGTCACTCTGACATCTGTGGTAATGAAGTCCTTTGAGAGCCTCGTGCCGTCCCACCTCAAATCCATCACAGACCCTCTCCTGGACCCTCTGCAGTTTGCCTACAGAGCCAACAGGTCCGCAGATGACGTAGTAAACATGGCCCTCCACTTCATTCTCCAGCACCTGGACTCCTCAGGAACCTACGCCAGGATCCTGTTTGTGGATTTCAGCTCTGCTTTCAACACAATCATCCTGGCTCTGCTACAGGATAAGCTCTCCCAGCTGAGTGTGCCTGATTCCACCGGCAGGTGGATCATAGACTTCCTGTCTGACAGGAGGCAGCATGTGAGACTGGGAAAACATGTCTCTGACTCCCGGACCATCAGTACTGGTTCCCCCCAAGGCTGTGTTCTTTCTCCTCTACCCTTCTCCCTTTACACCAACAGCTGCACCTCCAGTCACCAGTCCGTCAAACTACTGAAGTTTGCGGATGACACCACCCTTATTGAGCTCATCTCTGAGGGGGATGAGTCTGCCTACATGTGGGAGATTGACCATCTGGTGACCTGGTGCAGTCAGAACAACCTGGAGCTCAACACTGTGAAAACAGTGGAGATGGTGGTAGACGTCAGGAAGAACCCAGCCCCACCTGCCGCCATCATCCTGGATGACTCCCCAGTTGATACTGTGGACTCCTTCCGCTTCCTGGGAACCATCATCACCCAGGACCTCAAGTGGGAGCTGAACATCAGCTCTCTGTTTAAAAAAACGCACCAGAGGATGTACTTCCTGCAGCAGCTGAAGAAGTTCAACCTAACAAAGACAATGATGGGGCACTACACCTCCATCATTGAGTCCATACTCACTTCCTCCATCACCATCTGGTATGCTGCTGCCACTGCCAACGACAAGGGCAGACTGCAGCGTGTCAGTCGTTCTGCTGAGAAGGTGATTGGCTGCAATGTGCCACCCCTTCATGACCTGTACATTTCCAGGACCCTGACACGGGCAGTTAAGATTGTGGCTGACCCCTCTCACCCTGGACACAAACTTTTCGAGACACTCCCCTCCAGCTACGGTCCATTAAGACCAAAACCTCATGACACAAAAACAGTTTCTTCCCATCCGCAACTGGTTTCATTAACTATACTAGCACCCACAATGGTCTCTTATCCGCCTCCATGGACATTGCACGTTACATTAACGAACAACCCCACATTGTTGTCTCATATGCGTTACATTAACATACACTAGACTGCTATACTGCACCTCCTTACCTCCAACTGTTAACATTTGCACTGGCCCACTTTTGCACATCCTGCACTATTGTACAGTTAATGTCTCTATTATTATTTTCCTAAATCCTTATATTTTATATTTATGCTCATAGTTTTCATAGCCCTAGTTTTTTTCTCTCTCTTGTTTATCTTATTAATATTATTGTATTTCTTGTATTTTACTGTTCTTGTCAAGCAGCAATACACCAAGACAAATTCCTCGTACATGTAAGCCCACAGCATTTTTCTTTGCATGACAGGCAGACGGGAGAGGGGATCTTTGACACAAATTCTGACATGATTCTGTCCCCCTTAATTTTTTGCAGCTTGCACATTCCCTGTCACTCACAATTAAACTGCATGGGACGCATTCAGTTAAGCACATCTGGAAATAAATCACTTAGGAACTATCCCGTTTTCTAAATCACACCATCCCACTCTCCCCTTCACTCTGCTTACGTTGAGATACATCTGAGATCAAAATCACAAAGGATAACATGGTAGTTCTTCTTATAGTGCTGACTACCATATTACAGCTGGGAATCAAAGAATAACATTAATATCACACATTGGGAGTAAATAATCGACTTCATAACAATGGAAAAACTGCCTCAACAAAAATAAAACTACCAAATTTAACTCACTTCGCAATAGCCAACAATACAGTCCCTACAGACAAACCACATAACCAAGGCCACACCATACATACCACGCTCAACCAACATTCCAACTTCTACTCTTTGCACATACCCCCCATATCCCTCATCCATCCTCCGCCCTGATGTCCATATTGCGTCTACGGTCTTGTCTTGTCTATTGTCTTGTCTCATCTACTGTGCTGTCTGTTCCGTCCTACACCCACCACTCACCCATACTAATCCTTAACTATGAAGTACAGCACATCTACAAATATGAATGAAGTTAAATAAATAAAGTCGCAATGGTCACCCAAATAAAAAAATAAATAAATAAATAAAACATTTAAGGCCTTCCTCACCACCACATCACTGCGTCTTTGTTACCAGTCAATATCAAGCTGTATTTTGCCTAGTTTATGTTGTTTGCGGATCACCTATCCATTGTCTTTTCCTGTTCCTGATTTTTGCCCAACACATTGGATTTGTTGCAGACTTTTTTAATGAAGCTTTTGTCTACCTGCCCTTGCTGCAACCTGACATGACTTATCTTTTTTCGCATCACAAAACCTGCAATTTTAACAGGGGCATGTAGACTTTTTATATCCGCTGACACCTGACCATCACACCCGTATACTGTACAGGCCTTCCCATAACTGTTGCCACAAAGTCGGAAGCAGACAACTGTATAGAATGTCTTTGTATGCTGTTGCATTACAGTTTCCCTTCACTGGAACTAAGAGACACAAACACTCCAAGATCTACTGGAAAGACTTTTCCAAAAGAGTGGAGCTTATTATAACAGCAAAGGGGGACTAAATCTGGACTGGGATGGTCAACAAGCACATATTGGTGTGATGTTCAGGTGTCCACAAACCTTTTCGCAATATAGTGCCATATAAATGTTTACTAACTTAGAAATACACAGAAAAATAAAACAGTAATCCATTATCCATCACTTTATTACATGAGTTTATTCAGTTTATTATTACATAAGCATATGATTGTTGATCCCAACCCCATGGTTAGATCCACCCTTTTCAGTTGGTTTGGAGGTGTGTTCAAAGATCTGACATTACCACATAAAAAGTATAAATGTGACTGATGTCTACAGGTATATTAACATGCTGTCTTAACTGGACCGGGTATAATATTAAAAAGTATAGACTTTCTTCAAAATGTATTTTGATGTAATGTATTGATAAAATATGTTATTTATTGATATGTATTTTTATTGCTAGTTAAATAATGTTCTTTCCTTGCACTGCACTATAAACAGGAGCAAAATAGAGTACTTCTTATTGTTTTCCACAGGTTATATTGCCAGACGACACCTGACATGACTTCTGTGCCGCCTGCGCTCTCTGCAAATGCAACACTTATTCGCCCTTCCACTTTTTATATCAGTGGGTTTTACAATATTCCTCACACACAGTACTACTATGCCTTTCTCTGCACTGTCTATGCTGTGACAGTTTTAGGGAATTCTTTTATAATGTGCACCATCTATCTAGCACGTAGCCTCCATACAGCAAAGTACGTTGTTGTGTTTAACTTGGCTCTTTCTGATTTGGGTGGCAGCTCTGCTCTTATTCCAAAGCTTATCGATACGTTTCTGTTTGAGAATCAGGTCATATCATATGAAGCCTGTCTGGCAAACATGTTTTTTGTCTTATTCTTTATGACCTTGCAGTCTCTTACTCTGCTTGTTATGGCCTATGACAGGGTAGTTGCTATATGTTTTCCTTTAAGGTATAATGTCATTGTCACCAAAGAAGCAATGACTTTAATCGTAGTGATTACCTGGATTTTCTCTGTAGCTATCATTGCACTCCTCGTAGCTCTGATCACCAGACTGTCCTTCTGTAGATCTGTAGTTATCAACAGCTATTTCTGTGATCATGGTCCGACCTATATTTTATCTTGTAATGATTATTTTATAAATTATGTAATGGCTATAGTCTGTTTTGTTTTGCTGGATTGTGTTCCATTGCTGTTAATAACTGTCTCATATATTTGTATTGGCATCGCCTTGCTGAATATCTCACATGGTTTGGAGAGGAAGAAAGCTATGAAAACCTGTACTTCCCACCTTATTTTAGTGGCTTTATTTTATCTCCCATTTTTTGGCACCAATATAGCATCTCTTACATCATCTATAAAAGCCAATGATAGGATAATTAATTCTACCCTGACACAGACTATTTCCCCCATGTTAAACCCCATTATATATACTTTAAAGACAGAGGAGGTCATGCACGCCGTTAAAGTGCTCTACAAACGGGCCAAAGCGGTAGTGATACGTGGCATGTCCAGTGGACAGGTTATTAAGCCAAGGGTAGGAGTTGGGAGTAAAAAATAAAAATTTGTTGAATAATTCTTTCATTCGACTATAATGGCATGTACACACGCTTCATAAAGTGTTTATTTTACTTATAGCACTAAAGTTGTCATGTAGTTTGACATAATGGGGCGTTCATGTTGTAAAAAAAAACATTCATGTGAAAATGTTAACATTTAGAAATAAACCTTGTATAAAATACACCGTGTGTTATGAGTTGCATGACAATTCATTTTAACTGGTTGATCAGTAGTTAAAAAAGGCCGTTATGAAGTCTTTTTTTTTTTTCAGTCAACAAAAGCTGATTCAGAGCATCACCGCTAATTTTAGTGCAGTTAAATGTGGATAAATGACAGCAAAGAACACATCAGACCACACTTCAATTAACAGCCATACACAGACTCTGAATTACTGTACATCTGTACTGTACATTTTTAGTGCTTCTTAAAGTATAGCAAAAAGAAAAAAGAAAAAAATAGCCAAAAAAATAAATGTCACCACATTGAATGTGTAAAATAATACAACAGTTGACGATCAACTGTGGAACATTTAACTTGTGGAAATCTAGGGAGCACACAGACACTGCACCGTTCAGGAAGGAGGCACAAATGAACTCCCAGGGATGAACAAAATTTGGTCCGAAAGGTATCAAAGTGCACTATATGGCCAAAAGATTGTTGACTACTTACCACACACGTATCTATATGTACAGTGGGGGGAAAAAGTATTTGATCCCCTGCTGATTTTGTACGTTTGCCCACTGACAAAGAAATGATCAGTCTATGATTTTAATGGTAGGTGTATTTTAACAGTGAGAGACAGAATAACAACAAAAAAATCCAGAAAAACACATTTCAAAAAAGTTATAAATTGATTTGCATTTTAATGAGGGAAATAAGTATTTGACCCCTTCGACTTAGTACTTGGAGGCAAAACCCTTGTTGGCAATCACAGAGGTCAGACGTTTCTTGTAGTTGGCCACCAGGTTTGCACACATCTCAGGAGGGATTTTGTCCCACTCCTCTTTGCAGATCCTCATTAAGGTCATTTTCAATGCCCTGGCTGAGGGAAGGAGGTTCTCACCCAAGATTTGACGGTACATGGCCCCGTCCATCGTCCCTTTGATGCGGTGCAGTTGTCCTGTCCCCTTAGCAGAAAAACACCCCCAAACATAATGTTCCCACCTCCATGTTTGACGGTGGGGATGGTGTTATGACTTGGGGTCATAGGCAGCATTCCTCCTCCTCCAAACACGGTGAGTTGAGTTGATGCCAAAGAGCTTGATTTTGGTCTCATCTGACCACAACACATTCAGATGTTCATTGGCAAACTTCAGACGAGCCTGTACATGTGCTTTCTTGAACAGGGGGACCTTGCAGGCACTGCAGGATTTCAGTCCTTCACGGCGTAGTGTGTCACCAATTGTTTTCTTGGTGACTATGGTCTAAGCTGTCTTGAGATCATTAACAAGATCCTCCCGTGTAGTTCTGGGCTGATTCCTCACCGCTCTCATGATCATTGAAACTCCATGAGGTGAGATCTTGCATGGAGCCCCAGACTGAGGGAGACTGACATTTTCTTCCATTTGCGAATAATCGCACCAACTGTTGTAACCTTCTCACCAAGCTGCTTGGCGATGGCCTTGTATCCCATTCCAGCCTTGTGTAGGTCTACAATCTTGTCCCTGATGTCCTTGGACAGCTCTTTGGACTTGGCCATGGTGGAGAGTTTGGAATCTGATTGATTGATTGCCTCTGTGGACAGATGTCTTTTATCCAAGTAACAAACTGAGATTAGGAGCACTCCCTTTAAGAGAGTTCTCCTAATCTCACCTCTTTACCTGTGTAAAAGACACCTGGGAGCCAGAAATCTTGCTGATTGATAGGGGATCAAATACTTATTTCCCTCATTAAAATGCATATCAATTTATAACTTTTTTGAAATGTGTTTTTATGGATTTTTTTGTTGTTATTCTGTCTCTCACTGTTAAAATACACCTACCATTAAAATTATAGACTGATCATTTCTTTGTCAGTGGGCAAACGTACAAAATCAGCAGGGGATCAAATACTTTTTTCCCCCACTGTAGGTCTTCACCAAGCTGCTGACACTGTTGAAGATTTCCCTTCACTGGAACCAAGGGGCCTTGTACACAAAGCGAGCTCCATGAAGAAGTTTGCCAAGGTTGGTGTGGAAGAACTCGAGTGTCCTGACCAGAACCCCTTTAAACATCTTTGAGATGAATTGGACCATTGAAAGTTTTGTTGATTGTTCCATCTCCACTGCTGTCAGTACTCATTTTGGTTCGTGTGCAGGTAATCGCACTAAAACCTTATATTTGGTTGCTTGATTTTGTTTGAGCACTTTTTGCATGTAATATAGCACTTAATCTTTTTGGGTAAGAGTCTACCAACTTAGCACATCCTGATGAGGCAATTTTGTTCTACTCCATTATCTATCCACTGACTATCAGTGAGACATCTAGCCTGGACTTTTCCACTCCAGAATACCAGAGGGTGCCCTCCCCTGAATATTAAACCCACTTCTTTTCTGTTTTTCCCTATTTTCTGTTGAACTGCCACATGAAGCTTTACAATTTGTCCACCATCTTGTGAGTTCTGAACCATGATATTTTGGATAGATTCTTTGTGTTTGACCTTACCTTGCCTTGATTAAATTTTGCCTTTTGCCTTCTGTTTTGATACAGTTTCTGCTATTTTGACCCTGCCTGGTACATCGATCCTGATTCTGGACTGTGCTTTGGTTTTGCACATGTTGTCTGCATTTTTTTTTCTAGTTCAAACCCTGCTTGTTTTGACTTTGTGCTTTGTCAAAATAAACCTGCTTTGTTTTTGTGTCAAACATATCTCTTACAATTATGCCCAAAAAGTTCTACCTTGTTCTCATCAGACCATAACAAATTTGGCCACATTCTTTGGGAAAAATGTACTTGGGCATCGGTGTTTTTCATGAGGAATGGATTTCATTTAGCCACCCTACTAGTCTCAAATATCTCATATCCTACACAGTCCAGAAATGTGAAGGATATGAAATATTGTTGTCATATGCAGGGGGTGACCAGTATTTGCCAGATATTCTTGCAGCTCCTGTAACATTACTGTAGGTCTCTTGGAAGCCTCTGTGATTTTGTATTTGTCTAGTTCTTTCGTCAATTTGGAGGGATATCCAGTTCTTGGTAATGTCACTGTGGTGCCCCATTTTCTCCACTTGTTGGTGATGACCTCATGGTTCCATGGTACATCTAATGTTTTGGAAATTCTTCTGTGCCCCTTTGCTGATCAATACATCTTGACAGTGAGATCCCTTACATGCTTTGTAAGCTCTTTGTGGTAAGCTCTTTTTTTTTAGATTTCTCAAACACTCAATAGCTCCCAGCTTACACCCTGATGGTCCACTGATCTCTGCACCACAGTTCACACTCCAGTCTGGATTACACTTAATCAGTCCACTTATTGGTTCACTTATGTGTTGGTTTGTTGATGGTCCTGGATTCATCTGTAGGTCACTGCTAAGTGAGAGAAGAATCAGTAGAACATTTGGACCATGCCATTTGCTTCTCTTGGCATGCTGATGACTTTCTTTTCCTTGATGATGATTGTTTTGCCAACTGGTAGAACAAATAATGAGGTATCCTTGGCTGAAGAAGTTCAGATTTGGTCCATCAACCATGGGCATGAGTTCAATAGATATACTCGGTGTTTATTTTCCAGTAGCACTGACACCAAAACCACATGGACTTATGAGAAACCACAAACAAAGCAGTCTTATCCCTCTCTCCAACATTTAATATCCATCTTTGGCTGGAGATTTGAAGATGTGCAATTGTTGAAAAATACCAAGCAAGATATAAAAAAAATAATAATAACTGTAAAAAAAAAGGTTAAACAAAGGGGCAAGTGTGTAGCCTAACAAACCACCCCTGCACCTGGTGGCTTTATGTCACCATTCTCTGAAGCTTGTCACTGTCTTTGATTAGAATGGGACAGAAAAAAGACTCATTTTAAACATGACTCTCTCTCTCTGGTTGTTTCTTAGAGAACAAAGGAAATTATATGCCAACAGATTAAAATTAAGTGCTCACATGCAATGCTCTTTCCAAAATAAAAACAAATTTGACCTCATATCCAGTTCCCAAAGGAATAATTAATGACAAAATCTATTAACTCAGGTAATACATCTGAGTATTAGTGGTTTAATCAAGAGTCCATGATCAATCTCAGTAGATAAGGAATACAACTGAGATTTGGCACTTACTGAGTTCAAATCCCAGCACTACCAAGCTTCCACTGCTGGGTCTTTGAGCAAGGCCCTTAACCCTCAACTGCTCATTTGTATAATGGAGATAAATGTAAGTGGCTCTGGATAAGGACGTCTGCCAAATGCTGCAAACGCAAAGCAAATATGAAGCCATGTTGAGAATGTTGAGGGGCACAGAGTGGGGCTTGTTTGATATCCATGAGAGCAGAGTATTTTGTGAATTTTTTAAACAAAAGATCAAAAGGTTAAACAATAAAGACAATTTCTCACAGCCTTCTTTGCTCATATTTACCAAGAGGGCCAATATTAGTGGAGGGCACTGTATGTCTAGGTGTAACAAGGCATCTGTCTGGTCTTTGATTTGATTCTTGCCACCATGAAAATGAATGGTACATGGGAACTAAAATCAAATCAATAGACAAAGGCGTTGCTATCAATTCGGAGGTTTGTGACTGTAGTCGAGCATGCTGCGTGATGGTAAAGGAGCTTACGTCATCAACTCATCCATTTTGTAGAGTATCTAAGATATAAGATATAAGTTTGCAAAGCTATTATATATATATATATATATATATATATATATATATATATATAAAGGAACTGTGTGTGTTATATGTGGAAATTGAGTTACAGCTGCATTAAAACTCTCTAGAGATCATTGTGTCTGGGGTGAAATTGTTTTACGGCAGTTTATCTGATAATAAATAAGTAGCATTTCATTGGAAGCTAGTTGCATTGTTTCAACACAAAATTAATGCCTTTCAACCATACTTTGTAGAAGAATTAATATATGTTCCTCAAACAAATGTTGAGTAAGAATAGTGCGATCATAAAAATAAGCACAGTAAATACGTCATTTTAAAGTATATTAAAAATACCAAATTAGCACACCCAAACTGAAGTACACTTTACAAAAGTATACCAATATATACACATATATATGAAGTGAGGTATAATGCTTGAAGCATTCTGCATATAATTCGAGTAGGTGTATTCAAAACCCCTTTATACCTGACAGGATGTTATTTGTGTCTTTATTTAATAATCCCTAATCATAAATATAGTTAACCTTGGCCTAGGCCATTTGTTATTCCAAACTCAAACTAGCCGGATCCACGTGCAGGACAGCTAGGCCTCATGAAAACATGACAGAATGAGTATACTTACGGGAATAGCTAAAAGACAGTTGCGATGATCCATGCACATGCAGCGTGGTTTTAATTTATTCTCTAAAGATACCTAAGAGACCCAGCTGACTAGTTTGACAATATATGGATTCCTGAGAGACTGTAAGCAGTAGTGAGGCAACTCTTCCGAGACAGTTTCTTAGTTACTCAGACCAGATGTGAGCAATTAATGACAAAGTAACTTCTCTTCCGAAGAACTGTGGCAGATTCTGCTTGATGCTCAGTAAAACTTACCAACATATTTCCTTATAAACCTGCACAAACTCTACCTAAGACTATTGACGCATATTTAAAATTTAAAAGTGATGTCATGGTTGATCTGCCACTGGAAGCTTGTATCAGAAAGTTGTGTCTCTGCTTCCTTGATGTAAAGGTCTTGTCTCCAGACAACAACTGCCCCACCTTTGTCTGATGGTCTGATCATAAACCAGCTGTGTATTCTTTCATAGGTGGATTGAGGCTTTTGGTGGATTTCTTTTAAGATTTATGGTGGCAGTTTTTCTTTTGAAATTGCTGCTAAATGGTCTTAGTGCCACCTACTGTTTGCTCAGTAATATGCAAACTTGTTAAACAAGACGTGTTTCCCCTTCTGACAGTGAATAATATGTTTATGAAGTACAGTAATATTCTACAGATAGGGACTGTTAGGATTAGGCTGATAGTGTTGGAACCGGTTATGTCGCCTCCTTTCTCACTCAGTAGAGCACAAAATGTATCATTTACAGTGAGGGGAAAAAAGTATTTGATCCCCTGCTGATTTTGTACGTTTGCCCACTGACAAAGAAATGATCAGTGTATAATTTTAATGGTAGGTGTATTTTAACAGTGAGAGACAGAATAACAACTAAAAAAATCCATAAAAACGCATTTCAAAAAAGTTATAAATTCCCCCACTGTACATCTCCTCCATTTTGTGTTCGGGCAAACGTCCCAAATATTTTACTTTAGGTTGGATCAATTGCAGTTTAGATTTGGAACATTTATGGGCTTTAACAGTGCTTTGGTTTCCAATTCACATTGTTCCCTACTTTCAGAACAAAGGAGCAGATCATCTGTATAACTTATGCGAGTGCTGCACCCTGGTGGCTGAAATGATTCCAAGTTTCTTTGTAGCTCTTGAGAGAAAAAAGTTGCAGAATCACAGAAACCCTGTGGCAAAACGCACCACTGGTAGAGTCTGCCCTTAAATGTAAAAGCAAACCAATCAGCCATCCCTCAGCTGTGCTTACTCAGCTTACTAATTCCTAAATGTTTGTGCCCAGTGGTGGTGTATCGGGGTGTGTTGTGTATCTCTGTGCTTGCACTTTCACTCAACCATCAGCTAGTTTACGGAAATACATTTTTATTCATTTTTGACATAGAATTATTACACAGCCCACAAATAGTTTTTCAAACTGAGAGAAAAAAATTAAAATAAAGAAAGAATTGTGTGTCATCCCATACCGTTACGTAATTTAAAAAGAGAAGAAGAAAAAAACTCTCAAGGAATACAGAGATCAATATTAATGATAACTAGCTTGAATAAATAAATCATAACCAACAAATTTAGGTGCATTAAGCATTCTTTAAGTGGCAAGCACTCACCCTATTTGCCACAGAATGGTTCTAATACCTCTTAGCTGGGTGGTGTAGAACATTTAAGTGTTCTGATGGGTAAACTAACCCTGTATTCATGTCACAATCCAAAACGAAGGCTTCTGAACTTGCTATATATAATAAACAAAACGATATTTACTTTAAAGAAATGCCTAATGTAAGCACAATTTAACCAGATTTGTATGTGGTTTCAAATCTGATTAGAATCCAGATATCTGGACTCGAAGTCAAATCAGATTTCATGTGTTTTTCTTGCCATTTGGTATGTGGTGCTTCCTGGTCAAAGATCTCCCACGAGAACAACAATATGGACAACGAGCAGGATAAAGGCAATGCAGGGTGGGTGGAGGTGAGTGTAGTACCTGTAGCAGCAGCAAGCATAACCATTCTCTTCAGTGTGATGCTAATGTGTTGTCTGATGAACAAACTGAGAGGTTTATGACTGGACATTACCCTTATGTCAAACATAATCCACAACATGGATCTATTTAACTGCACATATAGACACATTTTGTATATAGACACCTGAGCATCATCACAACCCCAAATTTTGAAAGCACATAATTTCCCTTCACTGGAGCTAAGAGGCCCCAAACACTGTTCCAGCACGATATAAAGTGCACAAAGCGAGCTCCATGAAGACATGGTGTGTTGGAAGAAGGTGGAAGAACTGGAGTGTCCTGCACAGATCCCTGACCTCAACCCCACTGAACACCTTTGGGATGAACTGGAACTGGAGCCTCCTCACATCAACATCAGTGCCTGACCTCAACCTCGCTAATGCTCTTGTAGCTGAATGAACACAAATCCCCACAGCCACGCCCTATAAAATCTAATGGAAAGCCTTCCCAGAAGAAAGAGTGGAGCTCATTATAACAGCAAAGGGGGGACCAACTCCATATTAATGCCCTTAGTTTTGGAAAGGTACATCTGGTTCTGATGGTCAGGTGTCCACATACTTTGGCCAGTGTATGTAAAAATGAGAGTTTAACAATAGGTTTTATAGTATTTCTGCATTTAAAGGAAAAGAATTACAAGCGATCGTAAAGGGTCTCATGTTCTAGCTGTAGTCATCCAACAAAAGTCAATGGAAACAACATTTTCCTAAATTCTTTGGAGGGAAATCCATTTGGGAGGGAACATATGTTTTACCTGCGATTTTCACAGCAAACTAAGAATTGCGATATCCGACAACAAACAAACAAACAAACATTATGATTAAAGGATATAACTGTCTTGCAATGTTCTTCACCTACGTAAGAAATCGACATTGTTTGTGGTATATAATTGGTGTTTGTTCTGTTCTGGCTAATATTTAAATGAATCCGAAGACAAAATTCTAATTCAATTCTCAAACAATTAGACGTCGAGCTCCCGTTAACTAGCTTGCAGTACTCAGTATACGCCTGAATATTGTGCCGATAACAACCTGTGTGGATATGTGAGCCAATGAGACTGAGAGGAAGTCTCTCGGGTCATCCTTGACTCGGTGTTTAATGTGGTGGATGGTAAGAGTTCTGAGCTTCAACTGCAATATTGGAGCATAAAAGAGAAATAACCTGTTGTATAATAATCTTTAAGATCTTTTGTCTAGTGTCAGTGTACTGTATTGCAGAGGCTCAATAATGTAACAGTACAAAATTCAGCCCACAGTAGAATCCAACCTCTTCATTGTTTATACAGACGGAAAAACCCATACACTTATGAAACATTAAATATGTTCTACTTTGGAAAAACACTGGTATTTATTTTGGCTGCTAATAGATAGTTCAAATCCAGAAAACAAACATGCTGATAACATATGGAGATTTGATCACGATCAGGTTAAAAACCGTCCTCTCGGTGCTTCTGTGTTTCTAGAGAGGAACAGGAACCCGCCATGGAGATGACAACTGACATGAAGTGGTCTTGCACCCAGTTTATCTTTAGCCAGCAGTTCTCATTTGTAGCATACAATAATGTAATGCTGAAAAAGTACTGTCAAGACAAACTAGGAGTGTTTTCACACAGTCTGTTTTAGCATTCCGACTGGTCTCAGACTGATGACTGAGCATTTTATGTTCATATGTGAACACAACAAAGGAACTCAGACCCCTTTTAAATGAGCCACGAGCTACCTGCGCTGGTTTCGTGTCTTAGGAAAACAAAGTGGTCCCAGTCGGCTTCACATTTTGGACTTGAGGCTTGCTGTCCGTCGTATGTAGCTGCGGTTTTCTGTCACCTTGCAGATAATAATAATAATAATAATAATAATAATAATAGCAGCCATCTTGGAATCCAAGAACCCTTCTCAAATACTGCATGCAGTGTCCAGTTCTTGCCAAGTTACACAGAACACTAAAGAGACCATGGATGAACATACTGTACAAGTTTTGTGACAATTGAATGCTAACACTGTGAAATGCCTGCTGAATGCTGATTGGCTGATACCATGTTTTTAGGGAACCCAGTCAGCGTTAGGAATCAGATGACACATTAGCACAGCAAACTGCAGCTTGACTGGATGCACGGTTTTTAACTTTCAGGTTGAACTTTAACGAGCTCTCGCCTAAGCGCAAAGATGGAAGAGAGAGTTGCCAGGTTTCAGCAAAATTTCCCACCTCAGCTACAATTTAAAAAAAAAAACGCACAAAACGAATTACAACTAGCCCAAATCATTCAGGCATGGAAAAAGTAGATGCGTTTTTCTTCTTTATCTCAGTCGTTTTGGTGGAAACAAGCGGTGCGCATTTCTGATTTGCAGTGTACAGTCTCCTGTAAAAGTTCTGGAATGGCAAGGCCAACTCTTTTTGTTTTTGCTATACACTATACACAATATGCTATAAACAATATTCCTGATATTTACATCTAGATGTTAAATTCTTATTTTGTGATGCTTTTCCAGGCTTATACCGCAGCCTCTTTCAGTTGTCGTTTGTTTTGGGAGGCTTCAGTCTCCTCTTCAGGACGGGAAATATATATTATGCGATATTTCTGCTCTTCGTCAAACAGTGGCTTGTGATAACTTCACCTGGATTGTGATACCTGCCCTGTGGAGGTAGCTGGAGATGTCACTGACTGTTGTTTTTTTTGGGGGGGTTTTCTTTCCATGTCTGATTTTTTAGTACACTAAAGTCTTTCTTTTTCAGGACATTCCAAATTGTTGTACTGGCTATGGCTCTGATCGAATTTGTCCAACTTTTCAATCACCTTCCAAAATGACCTGCTTTTCTCCCATAGACAGCTCTCTGGTCTTCATGTTGGTTTATCCTTTTTAACAACAAACCAAGAGTAGAAAATTGGCCTTACCGAGGAGACTGTATATCTGCAATACACGTACATTATACGCAGAACCTGGCAACCCTACCCACAGAACTTTAAAAAGAGCTGTGCATTCCTCCGGGCTGGGCTCTCCACAAAAATAATCATTTAATTAATTAAGAAACGATTCTAAAACTTTTTTTTCCTCCTCATTCTTAAATGATCATTCTCCATTATTAATTATTATCGATTATCAAATGGAAATGTTCCCATTTGGACTCGCGGCAGCACTGTAAGTGCATCCAAGTTTTGTAGAAGGTCACCGATAGTGTGTCCAAGGGAACTTTCCTGATCTTTCCGGAATGAACCCAACTCCAGAACTATAGACATTCTGATCAAATGTTATTAGATGGATATTGTTGTCAACTGTAGCCTTGATTTGGGAAAGGCGTTGTTGTTTTGAAACACGGTTAGCATGCTTACTCAGTCATGTCAGAAAGAACATAGAAAGCTTTCCAGAAAGTTCCACAGGGTGTCAGGATCCGGGGCTGATTAAAGTTATGTTCGGGAAAATCGCTACAGTATTTGTTGTTATGATTGTTGAAAGAAAAATGACTTCTTTTTCCAGCAGCACTGTTTCTTCAGTGTTTTCCAGTGTTTCTATGGCATAGTTGTATGATTACAAAAAAAAAAAACAAAAAAAAAACAACAAACAGACCAGACCACATGAATATTTTCACTAAACAAATAAAAATGCAAATACGGATAATGGCATTGCATTAGATCCCTAGTACTGTATGTATGTATTTGGTCTACGCCAACGATTTAGTAATGTAGAAATTACATGAAGCATGAGTCAGTTCCCTCGCCTCATTGCTTCATCGCCCCCACCCCCTGCCCCCCCTTGTGGTATTTTTCATCCACGGTTAAATGATTGCATCATATAAAATACCCATTTTGAATTACATTATCCATGGGGTCTGACTTCTAAAGAAGATGTGGTCGGAACAAGTGGTGTGAGAGCTCATCAACGAGCTCAACAGACTTTTCCACTTTTGAGTACACTTGTATTGTGAACACCAAAAGTACTGAGGTAATTTGCAGCTAGCTCCCTTTCAGGACCACTAAGAGGACAGAATATGGTTTATTTCTTTAAAAATAACTATATGTGAAAACACCCGAATAGTACATAACAGTGCACACACACGTTTCAAACTAGGTGTGGAAGCAGGAATGCAAAGAGTTAGACCGTTGTCATTACATAATTGTATATAGAATCTATACTATTTCTACGCGACTGACGAAATCTGTTTCTCCTCAGGGTCACCTTCGGCCTCAGCGTCCCCCATCAGGGGCTGCCTTTTCTTCAGCTCACGCTGGTACTTGGCCATAAGAGAAGCATAGATGCATCCATACGCGGCTGCAGCAACCATCATGATGCACACGATGCCGCACACAACACCAGCAATCACCACAGTGCCAATGGCACGACGGACGCTTATAGGCCGGTAACGCTGCTTAGCGCAATCCAACGGCTCTGGCTCACTCTGTACCACAGTGCTCTCAGGCAATGGAGCGGCGGTCGCACGTGCGCACGGCATGGAGCCACCTTTTGTTCCTCCAGCCCCACCCCCGTTCTCATTATCCAACTGGAGGCAGTAGTTGAACATCTCTACAGGAACACTCCGGATGTCACGCCCTCTGAGATCCTTGGGGAGGGTACACTCCACAGCATCCACGTAGCCACCTGAAAGAGAGAGACAAAAGGATGAGGGGAAATAGAGAGATGCAATTACAACACTCCACTGTAAACAACAGCCCGCAGTAATCTGAATTACAGCTCCAAACCCTCCAAAGCGTCAACCACTAGCTAACAATGCCAAAAGGGCCACCATTTGTGTATACGACGGCCAGTTTTTAATCGAGGAGCTGAAATCCATTTCAAGCCGGCTACAGCATAAGGCTAGCCTGTCACAAACACAAATATGGATTACACTCTAGTGAGTCATCAGCTTTTTGTGGATCAGTTCGTGGATAACAGAGAAGAATGTAAAGAAAACTAATGATGCTGCTATAAAAAAATAGTGTTAACAGATATTGATACTCCACATGAACATGCACACCCCTGAACACTCCCCCACCACACACACACCTCGGTAGATGAGCCACTCCATCCAGTTCTTGAAGTCGCGCAAATTGCAGTCACATTCCCATGGGTTGAAGCCAAGCTCAAGGTGCTGCAGGTTCTCAAGTGGCTCAAAGGCAGCCCTGTCCAGTGCCTGGAGTCTGTTCCCAGCCAGAGAGAGCCAGGTCAGGCCATGCTGATGTTCTAATAGGCCAAGAGGCACAGCACCCAGGCCATTCAGTGACACATCCAACCGCTGAAGGCTCCCCAGGCCCTGCAGGAGGTCACGGTCCAGTGCTGTTAGGCTGTTGTTCCTCAAACTAAGGTCAGTCAGGTTGGCCAGCTCAGCAAACACGTGGGCTGGCAGGTTGTCCAGGTAGTTATTGGATAGGTCGAGCCTCACCAGTGAGCTGTGGTTGGCGAACGCTGAAGCAGGCAAGGATGTGAGGTGGTTGTTGGGCAGGAGGAGGGTCTGAATAGTTGTAGGAAGCAGGGAAAGGGCAGGCAGTGTAATCATGTCATGCCCACCACAGTCTGCCTGAGTGGAACTGCACACACAAATGGATGGGCAACTGGAGCACAACTGGAGGTGCAGAACCAGAAGGTAGAGCACACAGTGCGCTGCTGAGATTGAGAGATAATAACAAAAAGAGAAGGGTAATCACTATTTGAAAGTATTTTACTCAGTATTTCACTGCAAATCAATTAATCAGACAACCTGTCTTTTCTACACTCCCTTTATAAAAGTTTAATAAATGGAAGTCCAGGGGACAAACATCTATAAATGTTATCCTCACTATTTTATGCATCAGAATGAACCGAGTCATTAAAGCCTAGTGCTGAGAGCCACTGTGTGTGTGTGTGTGTGTGTGTGTGTGTGTGTGTGTGTGTGTGTGTGTGTGTGTGTGCGCTTGGAAGACAGGGCTGACATAGATTATTAATGAGAACGGCCAATGTCAACCAAGACCAGTGCAGTGCCCACATGATAGGCATCTTTTAGCTGCCTGGCATTTCACAATTGCCCTCTTTCAAGGCCAGTCTGAAGGCTATTCACAGAGGGAGAAAATGTATATACAGATTATGCGGCAACTCTTTTCTATGATTTATTAGTTTATTACCGATTCATTCTCTTTCTCTATCTTTCTATTACAGTATCCAGTGGCCTCGCCACTCCTTTTCCTGTTGATAGGAATGAAATTCATCTGCTGGATAATGGCGTGTACAGAACAAGTACTTTTCCTTCTAGATACAACAGAAAGTATTTCATGGGGTGGTTCAAAGGTTCAAAGGTGGTTCTATGTTTATAGAATCAGCATTTGATCAATACACCAGTGATGAGATGAACCTTTAAGATATTGCATGAATTCCAGCATTACATATATAAAGGTTTTTGCAAGCAACTTCATTTAAAGAAGGATTAGGCGAAATTTGTCAAAATATAGCAAAGCAGCTTTTCCGCCTCACAGCTCCGGGGTCCCAGGTAGCAATCCTAAGCTCGGGTTACTGTCTGTGTGCAGTCTCTCACATTGTCCCTGTGTCCTCCCAGGTTTCCTTTGGGTTCTCCGGTTTCCTAAAAAAAACATGCCAGTGAGTGGATTGACTAAGATAGGTTGCCCTCAGGTATGAACATGGTGTGTTCATGGTGTCCTGCAATGCGGGGTGTATTCCTAGCTCATGCCCAATGTTCCCAGGATCCACCTCAACCCTGACCAGGATAAAGCGCTTCCTGAAAGTGTGAGTGAGTGAACATTATTAGCAATGTGCTATATCTCTTTCGTTTCATTTCTGACAGCCCACTCCCTCTAACACAGGCTTTTAAAAAATTCTCCTCCCATGTTTTGGATGCCTCTCGCACGATATGCTACCAATGTCACATTGGAAAATGCGCATTCTCATTCTGTCTCTCTGTAACGTGACCCGTCCGTGTGTGGCTACGAGATTGTGTTTTGAGTGTGGGTGGACGTGTATGTTTAAGGTTATATGGACACCAGTGACACCTGAGTTGGTTTGGATTCTGATCCTAGTGTAATGGGAGAATTCGTCAATCATTCATCCGTTTATTTCAGGCTAGATTTTCAGTCTATGAGTTTCCACTCTCCACTCTAGACACGAACGCTCAAGAGTCTTTACCGTCTGGTGCAAAGATTCATAAGCTGTGTGGTTTTGAATATTCCTTCACTCATTCATTCATCTTCAGTACCTACGCTATCCTACTCAGGGTCATGGTGGATCGAGAGCCTATGCCGGGAACACTGGGTGCGAAGCAGGAATACACACCGGTCCGTTGCAGGGCATCATGCACACATTCGCACACATTCACACACTTTAGGGGAAATCTAGAGATCAACCTTCTGGCATGTTCTGAGAGGCAGGAAGAAACTCAAGAACATGGGAAACTCTATACAGACAACAACCTGAGCTTAGGGTCAGACCAGAGATACTGGAGCTGTGAGGTGGCAATGCTACTGTGGCAGGCGGGGTGTCATTTTGGGGAAGGCTGTAACAAGAGAGGACGATTGGGGGGATGAAGTTGAGGGTTAATTCGTGAGAAGGTTCATTAATGGAGTTAAGCAGTGAAGTGAGGTTCACCTGTTTATGCTGATTATGATCATTATAACCCACAGCCTTTCCTCCCTGTACAGTACGAGAGTTCCCTCCTTTGTGTTTAGGAGCATGAGAAGCTGAAACAGTGATAATTATGTTCTCTTTATCTGCTCACCACTGCCGGTTTAAACTGAACAGACAGGTAAACAAAAGAGAACATAAATATGGAATAGGAATGTTTACTATTTTTTATTTAAAAATGTGTTCACGGGTATTATCATGCATGTATAGAATTTGTGTTTGCTGAAGCACGGGACATACAGTATTCCCTGCCTTGCCCTCTTTTACCTTTTTTAATCGGATGTACTGTACTGTACTCTACGTGAGCTTTGGACAGTATCTTAAAGTATTAGCATTTCTTCGCGTTTTAACACGTACATACACAGAACTGAGACACATTGCTATGGTATCGTCTTACAAATGAATTGACAGACTGCATGTGTAAATGTATAATCATATAATCATACTGCAACCAGCATCACTAGCATCACTAACTCCGGATGAATGGAAAATTCTTATATCTCTGCGCCAGTCTCCTGTGCGAGTAGGTAGCTCTGTTATTAACTTACACACGCTGTTTTGAGTGGTTCCTCTGCAGTGCCTTATTGCAGTCCCAGCAATGAGCCACATAGCTACGGTCTGCCTATGTGTTCCCACCTCAGAACAGGATAAGCATCAGTCTGCCTCGATGCCCACCTTCAATGTTATAGGTCAGACAGGCTGCTACCTGGGCGCAAGTGTCTGAGGGAAGGAGAGTGTCAGAGAAAATTGTTTATTCTTTTTTTTTTTTTTTTGTATATTCATACAACATTATTCTGTATAAAGAGCTTCCACTGGTTCAGAGTTTCCAAATTCCAGTTAGGAAAAGTCAAGCACTGCAAAGTTCTGTGTTTTTCCCTAGTCTAGCAATTTACTGAAGCACTTTATAAGAGTTGAACTGGGTGTATCAGGGTATGTTTAGTCATCCATGTGGATGTGGTGTTCCAAGGAAAGAGAGGTGGTTGGCAGCCCAGTATGTACTGGAAAAGTGTAAGCTGGGTGGTTGAATGATGCAGGGAGTTCTGAGATCACTAAGCCCGTGGGACGTAAGGTAACCATTTTCAACCGGCTTCTTAGTCAGAGGTCAAACTAACAGATACCCCTACGTTTTCCATGGAATTCACACTTGAGACATGAATTGCAGTCCTCAATCTGACGCACTGGGTCTCATTTATCAATTTTCCTTTTTGTAAACATTCTTATAGGCTACACCAAACAAATAATTCCTGCAGGATTTACGAAAGTTTAGATTTTCTTCACACTCGCGTCCATATTCTTATCAATGCCAATCCCCCATAAAGTGCAAAGCATGTTCATGGCAGAGCTAATTTGCATTTAGTGACGCCAACAAACCTCCATAAAAGCTCACAAAACAAGGTTTAAATGGTGAGAGAAAAGGAAATTCTCAGAGGTACAGTATGTGGAAATTATTTTGACTCACATCTACATCAATAAAGAAATATTATTTAGCAGCATAATAGCAAATTAAATGGCCAGATAAATTATAGAAAGGGTGAAAATAAAATGGGTTGACATGAAAATGGAGGACACCAAGCACATGACACAAGGTTTTAACTGTCTTGGGAACTGTTGGCCAGAAGTCTCTCACACCAACAATGAACCCGCCCCAAGTGTCATCTTGGTAAAGCATGTTGTAACAGGAGGGAACATAATGTATTCGGGAAGAAGCTCAATGTGGCATGCAGCACACTATGGAACATGTGGCTCATTGAATCGTATCAGATCGGTCACTTATCTCTTTTCTGAAATGTGCCAGCAGCAAGAAATTCAAGCAGTGACAAAACCTGGACATCTGGATTTGTGTTGGCTTTCTTTCTGTAATTATTTCTTCTATATTTACATTTCAGACATACAGAACTAAACAGGATCAAAAACCGTGAATCAAAGAACAAGGATCAAAGGCTTGGTACGGTTCTGGCGGCTAAACACAGACACCCAAAAAAGTAATTGGACAAACTAACAATCAGTAATATAAGGATTATCTTTACAGCTTGGATGCAAATCCTTTGCAGTCAATGACTGCCTGAAGTCTGGAACCCATGGACCCATGTTTGTGGGTCTTTCTGCCTTCAGTTTTGTCTTCAGTGTGTGAAAAGCAGCTCAGCTGGGTTGAGGTCAGGTGACTGACTCTGCCATTTAAGAACTTCTTTGCATTGAGAAGCTCTTGGGTTGCTTTCGCGGTATGTTTTGGGTCATTATCCATCTGTACTGTGAAGCACCGTCCGATCAGTTTTGCAGCATTTGACTGAATCTGAGCAGAAAGTAAAGCTCTATACACTTCAGACTTCATCCTGCTACTTCTATCAGCAGTCACATCATCAATAAACACCAGTGACCCAGTTCCATTTTTAAAAAAAGATGTTTTCTAGCGAAGCCTGGCCTGTTTAAGAATATACCAAATTGTTGATTTCCTAAAAAATCAACATCTCAAAAATCTCCTAAAGATTCTGCTGTCTCTCCGATAGGTCTGTTTTGTTTTTTCCAGCCCAACGATGGCCTCATTCACTTGCGTCGACACCTCTCTGGACCGCATACTGAGAGTTCCCATGAACAGCTACCGAATGCAAATTCAACGTTTGGAATCAACTCCAGACCTTTTATGGCCTTAATCTGTCATGAAACAACGAGGAAACAGGCCACGCCTGGCCATGAAACTGCTTATCAGTCAATTGTCCAATTACTTTTGAGCCTGTGAAAATGGAGAGACTGTAATTCCTACAGGAATGGTGTGTGTGTGTGTGTGTGTGTGTGTGTGTGTGTGTGTGTGTGTGTGTGTGAAATGACTGGGTTTTCCAATTTTTTATTAAATTAAATCCATAAAAAAATTCAAGTGCCAATCATTCGATTATACGAATCATACGATTATGCCTATCAATCAAGGGGATAAGCCAGAGGTATAACTAATCATTTGTGAGTCTCCTTACAAAATTTTTGTATCTACAACAGTTTGTAGCTAGCTTGATAAATGAGGCCCACTGTCCTTTGGAATACCAAATTATCTAAAACCACGTTGAAACAGGAATTCTGCTGTTCTGAAAGCTGTCAATAAGCCAGGAAAGAGAATGAGCCAGAGGGACTTCTTTAAAAAACAAAAAACAGAGGAGGGCCCATTAGGCTTGTGTTAGAATGAGTCAGAGGCTCTGTGAAAAGTTTAAAAAAATGGTCCATCTGGCTTGTCTCGGGGTATTAAAGTTTTCGGTGTAGACTACAGAGGTGTTTGGTTCCTTCCAGCCAATGGCACCCTTTTCCCCATGCAATGTGTACATAATAAAAATAAATAAATAAATGGTAAACTATATACTACCTTTAATGTGATATAGCAACCAAAAAAAGACCAAATTGAAATGTTTTAGAGAAAAAAATGAAAGAAAAAAAAAAAAATGACAATAACCTGGTTACATAAGTGTCCACACCCTTAATCAATGCTCCAGATCTAACAAATTGTGAAGGGGTCTCCTGTGCATGGCCCTTTTCAAGTCTTTCCACGGGTTTTCGGTAGGATTTAGACCAAAACGTTGATCTTCTTCTTCTGAAGCCGTTCCTTTATTGACTTGGATTTGCGCTTTGGGTCTTTATCGTGCTGGACGGTGAAAATTTTCTTCATCTTCAGCTGTCTAACAGAGGCCTGCAGGATTCGTGCCAAAATAGACTGGAGCTATCCTTAATTCTCTCTATCTTGACTAGAACCCCAGTCCCAGCTGAAGAGAAGAGCATGATGCTGCCACCACTATATTTCACTGTTGTTTGGTGATAAGTCTTGTAATATATCTGTTAGACTTATTCCCAAAAAGTTCTACTTTGGTCTCATCAGTCCATAACATATTTTGCCACATAGTTTGTGCTGATTGTATGTATGTTTTTTGGGAAAATTTAGGTGGGCCTGGGTGTTTTCCATCTAAATACCCTACCCCATATGCCAGACATGTGAAGAATATGAGAGATTGTTGTCACATTCAGGGAGTGACCAGTACTTGCCAGATATACCTGCAGCTCCTTTTCGTCTTGTCCTTTCATCAATTTTGGAGGGATGTCCTATTCTTGGTAATGTGTTGGCGCCCCATTTTCTTCACTTGTTGATGACGACCTTCACCAGTGGCGGATCTGGCTTACTTGGCACCCTGGGTGAAATAATAAGACAGAAGACAGCAAGGATGTTTGTTTTAGCATTGGAACCACAAAAGCCATGATCCTCTTGCAATACAATAATAGAAAATGTTTATGATGCCAATCAAGGAAAGTGAAATAAATCATTAATGTGATTGCTTATGGTCATTTTGCTGCAGGATTATGTCAGATTCTGTATGCTACAGTATATCAGAAATGGGGGTTTATTTGGTTGTATAACTTTAAGTGTTTTATTGAAAGAACTTAAGGTACAAAGGTGCAATAGTGACGGGTAAAGCTCCCCCTGTCTCCCTACTTCTGACAACAGTACAGATAGGAGGAATGACAAGGAAGGCAGTACAAGGCGCCCATTCCGACAAAGGTAAATATTCAGCATGGTGACATCACTGATTCACAGATGAGCGACAGAAGAGTGACTGCACGTTGTATATGCATATGTCATCATCTGACATTTTTGTTCAGGCGCCCAGGGCTGCATCGTTCTGGTGAGCGGCACCAGGAGTCCCATCGCGCTCCTGCCAGGATCTGCCACTGGCCCTTACGCTGTTCCATCTAATGTTTTTAAATTCTTTTGCACCCATCTCCTGATTGATACATTTTGACAGCGTGATCCTTTACATGCTTTACAACCTCTTTGTTGACCATGGTCAGATCATACAGTATGTTTTCAGGTGTCATGTGTAGTGCAGTCTATACATTACAGCACCAAGTTTCATATAATGTGCGATGTGCAGTTAGTGTCTGGCAAGTACAGTTTGTGGATATTTAGCAGTCTTATATCCTGTAGGAAGAATCTGTCTCTGATTCTGTTAGTTTGTGTTCAAATACTGAACCAGTACATTCTGTGGTTCAGATGGATGGGGTCTTTGATAATCCTCCAGGCTCTCCTCAGGCACCATCTGGTGTAAATGTACTGGAGGGAAAGAAGCTCTCTTCCAGCGATATGCTGGGAAGTTTGTACTATATGCTGCAGGTTCCCAGTTTTCTTCCAGGTTGCAGTTCCCAAACCTGTGGTACATGTATAAGGCCTGTGGTTTATAGAGATAGGGCTCAGGCAGAACCTCTTAAGGCACCTGATGTTGTAAAGACATTATTGTGCCTTCTTTATGACAGCTCTAGCGCATACTAATCGTGGGAAATCCAAGGAATTTAAAGGTGCTCAACCTGTAGTTCTGTTTATGATGAAGGGCTCTTTTCTGTAGTCCACTCTCAGTTCCATGGTCTTGTCTATGCTCAGGAATCGGTTAGTTTATGCGGTACCTAGTGCCAGGGGTCTGACCGCTCTGTAGGCCTCGTCATCTTTTTTTGGAGATCAGTTGTGATTGTTGTGTCATCAGCAAATCTGATGACAATCTTGGAGTTCCATGTGGCCAAACAGTTATAGGTCTACAATAGTAGAGGATCGGGCACTGTATTAAGGGTTAATGGTAAAGAAGTGTTGGAACCTACTCTCCCCACCTTAAGATCCAATCTTATCCACAAAGGGCCTGTGTTGGTGCAGGTTTTCACATTGAAAGCCAAGATCAACTGACTAAATAGGTTTATTTGATGTGGCTACTGCTTGATTAGAATGAAAAGCCTAGTGTACAGTCTAGAGGACACTATGGTCTTGAGATGTAATCTACAAATGGCATTCTCATATAGGTGTTCCTTCTTTTTCATAAAGAATAAACAAAGAAATTAATAAGAAAAGGAATACAAATGAACATTAGTGCTTTGTTGCAAAGCTGTTGTTGTTAGCTTTGAGACATCAAAGATATGAAGTAATTTGATTTTTGCAACACTGTGGCTCAATTTTGGACCATTCCACTCTTGGCAAATCTTCTTCAATTCACCAAGGTTACGAGGGTTCCTTTGATGTACTCGTGACTTCACAATCTTCCATACATTTTCATTGTGATTCGGGTCAGGAAATTGTCTAGACCATGCAATGCCTTCTTGAGTTACTTTGGCTGTATGTTTGTCTTGTTGAAACATCCATCTTCTCCCCAGATTCGGTTTCTTGATGAGATTAAAGCCTCCTCTAATACATCACCGGTAAATCGCTCCATTCTCGTTTCCTTCGATGACGCGTAACATCCCAGCACCAATCGTAGAGAAGCAGCCCCATCTCGTGATGCTCCCACCTCCCTACTTCACTGTGGGCATGTTGGTCTTGGGATCATAAGCGCAACCCTTCTTTCTCCAAACATGATGCGCAAAAGCATTGTTCTATTTATACTGGTTTAATCATCATTCACTCAAATATAAGATGCAGAAATGAAATCAAATAACCTCTTTCTAGAAATAAATGCTTCGAATTAGGAAAATTATCCGCCAACATAGAACGAGACAGCTTCAAGCTTGAAATGAGTCAAATAGGTCTAATAGGTTTAATAATCTTAATTTCGGTTTATTGTTATCTTATAATAGGAAATATTAGTTGTGTGTGGTAATATTCATACTATTTCCACTATTACTATGATTTTATATGACTTCAGTGTGACATTGAAGTCCAAACAGTGGTTAGGTGATACATCTCTCTTGGACTTTTGTATCCTATGAATGAGTGAATAAGCAAGGTGATACAGGTGCGTGTTTAATAAACCATGAATCTCGTGTGTATAGAGCAGACACATACGTGCAGACACACAAACAAACACACACACACTGGATGTTTTAACGGAAATGGGCCATACGTTTAATATGTAATCCGAACGGATCAAACGACTATGAGGTCTTGACGTCGGCTAGCTGTGTAACGATATGTCACGTGAGACGTTGCAGTGCTGATGACGATGACTACTGTTGGATCATCGTCTCTGTCTCCCATGTTGTCACGTATCATTCACAGAAAAGGTTCTAATACCAAAAGGCCTCTGGCATCAATTATTAAGAGCGACCGCCAAGAGACTAAGGACATACACGAATATTACTCACATCTATAACTCTCCTACAGGCTATACACACAACCTTCCTTTAGGGCTTCCATCTCATTACTATCAGCAACAAAACAGCATTCTTACTCGTCTGACCCTCTCTCTCCCTCTCTCTCTCTCTCTCACACACACTTTCATTATCACATGCTCCCCATTTCTCCCAATAATATGCTCGTTCTTCCTCCCACACACACCCAGGCTGACACACAGATGAACATTCTATTATTCTATCCCAACATTTCCATAATACGCATCCTGTGTGGACGTGTTAATGTCTGTGCACAGCTGAGAAAAAGGGTTATATCATCCTATAAGAAAATGGGTTATATTGCAACACTGTGTGTGTGTGTGTGTGTGTGTGTGTGTGTGTGTGTGTGTGTGTGTAAAAAAAAAAAAAGAAAAAGGAAGGTTGACTGAGACACTCACCGTCTCCCTATCTGACGTCCTTCTCAGCTCTAACCTCTCCGAATACATGCAGCCAGGTTTTTATAATGGAGAGACACAGGAGCGGCTCCTAGAATGCTCTGAAAAGGGAAATGAAAATATTCTCCTGCTGACAGTAGCAACGGCAACCTCCGAGGGAAAGAAAAAAAAAAAAAAGAGGAGGAGGAGGAGGGGTTGTGAGAGGAAGAAAAGGACAGCAGATTAGAATAAATAAGAAAAGAATGCTCGAGGAAGGAGATTAAATCCTGCACAGCTCTCGCTGTCACTCCAGTAAGCGGGTTTTATTCCCAGTGTCTGTGGTCTACAGCCGATCACACTGCCACGGGTCTGTGCTGGTATGCTGCTGAAACCACAATACGTGCCTTTCTGTGTGTGTGTGTGTGTGTGTGTGTGTGTATCTCTTCAAGTGCAAGATGTCCTTGGGACAGCCTCGGCTGTACGTGTGTGTGTGTGTGTGTGTGTGTATGAGCACGGCTTGGCTTGGTAAAGATAGCAACATTAGATCACACTGTGTCTAGGAGGGAGAAAATGTGAAGGTACAGCCTAATCACTGTAGGCTAACGGCTTCTCTCTCTCTTTTCTTGCAAATATCTCACCCTCGCTCGATTTCTACCGCAGGAAGCAAGGATATGTGCTATGTGTGCACCTGTGCCAGGAACAAAGAGAACCAGAGAGTGCACACAGTAGATCTCAAAGCAGATAGTACAGTATCTGTACACGGCAATGGCTTTCACCTGTAACCCCGACATTGTTATATGTTAAGCTATTACTATTACCGGAGCTCGCATTAGCTACACATTTCTAGAGATCAACCCAGATCGGATGTATGGTAGATTGGAAATAATGATTAAGAATTATGAATGAAAACAAAATGCAACAAAATTCTATTGTCGTTCGTCTTTATTCATGGAAATAAAAAAATAAAAAATAGTGCTAGATGGCCCCTAGATGGCGCTCTACAATGCGGATTAAGATCGGACCCCAGGTAGCAAACTGGCATTGGCCTAACTCCTAATCTGTGTAGAGAGAGCGGTGCTTGAAAGTTTGTGAACCCTTTAGAACTTCCTAGAGAGACAGGGTGGTGGACATTTTGCAGGTAATCTTAAGGCCTTTGGCAAGATTTTATCGGTGTATCCCGCCAAACAGTTCCCGAAGGCAGGACCTACATCATCAAACAGGAACTGTCAGTCAACCAGACTCATCTTTGCAGGAGCCTTCTAGATCCAAATCCGGGGGATTTGAAGAAGTGGAGATGTTCTTTTGAAGAGAAGGGTCCAGTCATTTTGTGTTTTAATCTCAACCATTTGGTTTGAGATTAAAACACGTCGGTCACGAATCCCGAAAGCCAGTGTAGTAATTCATCACACTGTTTTAAAACCTCTTAACTCAGATGAAACCTGCATTCGGTGACACACCACTCTCGCATTGTCCTGAATCTTCTCTCTCTTTTGGTCTACAAACAGCTGCATCAGAAAGGGGGCTGAGGGCTGTGCGTTACACATCAGGTTTACTGTCCACATTTACAGACTTTCAGCTGTTTGTAACAAACAAATCAAACAAAAACAACTGAAACAGTTCGACTCAGTGAATCATTCACCTGGAAATAAACTTATAACGACCTCACAAAACATGTTTACACAAACACTATCAGTTATTTATTTATTTACATCTTTACAGAATCACTGTCAGTTAGTTAGTTATTGTAAACATGTAAATAAATAACCGTGATAGTGTTTATGTAAACATGTAAATAAATAAATAACTGATATTGTTTGTGTAAACATGTAAATAAATAAATAACTGAGAGTGTTTGTGTAAACATGTAAATAAATAAAATAACTGTGATAGTGTTTATGTAAACATGTAAATAAATAAATAACTGAGTGTTTGTGTAAACATGTAAATAAATAAAATAACTGTGATAGTGTTTATGTAAACATGTAAATAAATAAATGAGTGTTTATGTAAACAAATAAATAAATAACTGATAGCCTTTGTGTAAACATGTAAATAAATAAATAAATAACTGATAGTTTTTGTGTAAACATGTAAATAAATAAATAACTGAGTGTTTGTGTAAACATGTAAATAAATAAAATAACTGTGATAGTGTTTATGTAAACATGTAAATAAATAAAATAACTGTGATAGTGTTTATGTAAACAAGTAAATAAATAAATAACTGATAGCCTTTGTGTAAACATGTAAATAAATAAATAAATAACTGATAGTTTTTGTGTAAACATGTAAATAAATAAATAACTGATAGTGTTTGTGTAAACATGTAAATAAATAAATAACTGATAGTGTTTGTGTAAACATGTAAATAAATAAATGAGTGTTTATGTAAACATGTAAATAAATAAATAACTGATAGCGTTTGTGTAAACATGTAAATAAATAAATGTGATAGTATCTATGTAAACATGTAAATAAATAAATGTGATTGTGTCTATGTAAACATGTAAATAAATAACTGAGTGTTTATGTAAACATGTAAATAAACAAATAACCGTGATAGTGTTTATGTAAACATGTAAATAAATAAATAAGTGTTTGTGTAAACATGTAAATAAATAACTGTGATAGTGTTTATGTAAACATGTAAATAAATAAATGAGTGTTTGTGTAAACATGTAAATAAATAAATAACTGATAGTGTTTGTGTAAACATGTAAATAAATAAATAACTGAGTGTTTATGTAAACATGTAAATAAATAAATGAGTGTTTATGTAAACAAGTAAATAAATAAATAACTGATAGCCTTTGTGTAAACATGTAAATAAATAAATAAATAACTGATAGTTTTTGTGTAAACATGTAAATAAATAAATAACTGAGTGTTTGTGTAAACATGTAAATAAATAAATAACTGATAGTGTTTGTGTAAACATGTAAATAAATAAATGAGTGTTTATGTAAACATGTAAATAAATAAATAACTGATAGCGTTTGTGTAAACATGTAAATAAATAAATGTGATAGTATCTATGTAAACATGTAAATAAATAAATGTGATTGTGTCTATGTAAACATGTAAATAAATAACTGAGTGTTTATGTAAACATGTAAATAAACAAATAACCGTGATAGTGTTTATGTAAACATGTAAATAAATAAATAAGTGTTTGTGTAAACATGTAAATAAATAACTGTGATAGTGTTTATGTAAACATGTAAATAAATAAATGAGAGTGTTTGTGTAAACATGTAAATAAATAAATAACTGATAGTGTTTGTGTAAACATGTAAATAAATAAATAACTGAGTGTTTATGTAAACATGTAAATAAATAACTGATAGTGTTTGTGTAAACATGTAAATAAATAAAATAACTGTGATAGTGTTTATGTAAACAAGTAAATAAATAAATAACTGATAGCCTTTGTGTAAACATGTAAATAAATAAATAAATAACTGATAGTTTTTGTGTAAACATGTAAATAAATAAATAACTGAGTGTTTGTGTAAACATGTAAATAAATAAATAACTGATAGTGTTTGTGTAAACATGTAAATAAATAAATGAGTGTTTATGTAAACATGTAAATAAATAAATAACTGATAGCGTTTGTGTAAACATGTAAATAAATAAATGTGATAGTATCTATGTAAACATGTAAATAAATAAATGTGATAGTGTCTATGTAAACATGTAAATAAATAACTGAGTGTTTATGTAAACATGTAAATAAACAAATAACCGTGATAGTGTTTATGTAAACATGTAAATAAATAAATAAGTGTTTGTGTAAACATGTAAATAAATAACTGTGATAGTGTTTATGTAAACATGTAAATAAATAAATGAGAGTGTTTGTGTAAACATGTAAATAAATAAATAACTGATAGTGTTTGTGTAAACATGTAAATAAATAAATAACTGAGTGTTTATGTAAACATGTAAATAAATAACTGATAGTGTTTGTGTAAACATGTAAATAAATAAATGTGATAGTGTCTATGTAAACATGTAAATAAATAAATGAGTGTTTATGTAAACATGTAAATAAACAAATAACTGTGATAGTGTTTATGTAAACATGTAAATAAACAAATAACTGTGATAGTGTTTGTGTAAACGTAAATACATTAACTTTGACAGTGTTTGTGTAAACATGTAAATAGATAGCTTTGATACAGTGATTCTGTAAACATGTAAATAAATAAACGTGAAACATGAAAATACATAAAATAACTTTGATAGTGTTTGTGTAAACATGTAAATAAATAAATAACTGATACAGTGTAAACGTAAATAAATTAATAACTTTGATAGTGTCTGTGTAAACATGTAAATAAATAAATAACTCACACAATGTTTCTGTAAACACGTAAATAAATTAACAACTTTGATAGTGTTTGTGTAAACATGTAAATAGAAAATAACTGATAGTGTGTGTAAAAATGTAAATAAATAAATAAATAAATGTGATACATTCTGTAAACACGTAAATAAATAAATAACTTTGATAGTGTTTCTGTAAACATGTAAATTTTATTTTAACATGCAATTTATTTATTTTAAATAAATAAATAAATAATAGTGTTTGGGTAAACATGTAAATAAATTAATAACCTTGAAAGTGTGTAAACATGTAAATAGAAAATAACTGATATTGTTTGTGTAAACATATAAATAAATGTGATACATTCTATAAACGTAAATAAATAAATAACTTTGATGGTGTTTGTGTAAACGTAAATAAATAAATAAATGTGACACATTCTGTAAACATGTAAATAAATAAATAACTTTGATAGTGTTTGTCTAAACATATAAATAAATAAATAAATAAAATAACTGATACAGTGTTTGTGTAAACATGTAAATAAATAAAATAACTGTGATGCAGTATTTGTGTAAATGTAAATAAATAAATTTGATAGTGTTTGTGTAAACATGTAAATAATTAAAATAACTGTGATAGTGTTTGTGTAAACATGCAAATAAATAAAATAACTGTGATAGTGTTTGTGTAAACATGTAAATAAATAAAACAACTGTGATACAGTGTTTGTGTAAACATGTAAATAAATAAATAAATGTGATGCATTCTGTAAACATGTAAATAAATAAAATAAATAATAAATAAGTAAATAAATAAATAACTTTGATAGTGTTTGTGTAAACATGTAAATAAAAAAAATAACTGATAGTGTTTGTGTAAACATGTCAATTAAAAAATAACAATCAGGTGTGAGTCTGGAGGACATAAACTTGGTTCTTCACTATGAACGTCTGGTCTTAACCACACAGGTTTATGGAGGTGTGCCATGACTCCATCAAAAGAGATTCCTGAGGACCTCAGAGAAAGAGTTATCGATGCTCACCAGGCTGGAAAAGCTTACAAAACCATTTCTAAAGAGTTTGACCTCCACTGTGAGCCAGATAAGATACAAATGGAGAAAACTGGTATCTCTGGCTGATTGCTTCCTACACTGATTGTGTGTCAAACATACTGATCTGTTCAAGCACAGAGTATCTGTAATTATTACTGGCAGCTTCACAAGATTTTGAGAATCTGGATTAAGTGCACACTGAAGATACAGAAACACCTTTGGTCCTGCTTCTTCTGTTCTCATCTGTTTAGCGATCAGTCACACAGAATATTAATATATTGACCTTATTTCCACTCTCTTTTTGAAAATAGGTGTCTTGTCAATGATGTATGACAGGTTTACGCCTGCTGAACTCTTATTTCTTGCTGAGTATACAAAGACCATGAGCCCAGTTGGCAATTCCATTAATGTTCTTCAGGCAGAGACCAATGTCCAGATGGGGTTGCTGGTACAGACAGTTACCCTTCTCAAGGTTATGCTTGACCATCTTCCTGCAAGTTAAGTCTTTAACCACCCCCCCCCCCCCCCCCACTGTGAGGGCTCTAGTGCCGGAGTTGGGGGATTGCTATCTCCTGAGCCGTAGTAGAGTGTGTTGTGTGGCTGTGTATAGTATTTGTGTTTTGATTAAGCTGGTGTTACAGAGTGTAACATGATCATCACTAAAATGTTGATCATGGTATTATATTATAAATATTACTTATTTGTGAACCTTCCAATCAGGAAAAGTAACCTATTTAAACTAGTCATTATTGTTGTCTAGTGCAATAACAATAACATATCCTCCCAGTCCCTCCACGTGTTCAGATACCATGACGTTCTCTCCTCCTTATCTCCTTGTGCCTACTGCCACTCTGAACGTCCCTTTTGCTTCTGTTCTTCTTAGTGAGGTATTAACTTCAATATTTTTTTGTTTTTTTATGAAAGTAAGAATTAACTAAATAGATTTTATAAAAACGTGAAGCAGAAATCAAGCTGATTCAAATGAAGTTGAGTTGATTAAAACTGTACAGATTTGAACAAATATAACACGTTTATTTGCCAGAGTGTTTATTTAATCCACGCTTCATCATGAGCAGGTGTGCGTATGCCGAAACCTTTACCACAAAGTCATATGACAACAGTGATGGAGCACTTACTGTAAGTTACTGTAAATTACCTGAGCGAACCTGTGCAGCTTGTGACTTCGGTCGGAGCCACAGTTTTCCAAAAAACTGTCCTCCAAAGCTGTGATAGACTCTAGATGTCTCTATTCAGTTTCTCTTTCCCACACTGGTGAGGCTATCCATTCCATTTTAGCTGAGAACTGCTAGTACTAACTGTCCACCTGATGGCCCAGGGTCTGAGCTCCACTCGTGGTGCTCGACTGAGAAGCATGAGGACAGCATGTCCATTAAAATGCTCGGGCCATGTTACGGCAGCTGAGCTCTCCGATGAAACATGGAGCAAAACTGAGATCAAGCTGGCAAACGCACAATATGTAGCTCTGACAACTGATAGCTGGATCTCCAGGGCAGCTGAAAGCTACTTGACAGTGACAGTACATTACATTTTGGATTGGAAAACGGAAAGCTCAGTTACAAACATGCCCCATTTTTTGAAAGCCACACAAGTAGTCATTTGGCTGATGCAGAACAACATGAAGATAGCAGCCTAGAACATAATAGAGTGACCCAGTGTTCTTTTTATGTTACGGAAACCTGTTCTACCAAATAAGAGTTTTCTTTCTTTGGACTTGAAGTATTTAAAAAAAAAAAAAATTCCCTGTACATAGCAAGTACCGAATCGTACCAAAAACGTGACTGTAAAACCCTGGTAAAAAGCGAACTGTGAGGAATTTGAACTGTTACACCCCTACTAGCTGGTCCATAGCCAGCTCCTCCACTATAGACCTGATGGAGGCCTCACTTCTAACAGCAGGATACATGGATCGAGTACGGGAAACTCTGTGGCAGTCTGGTTAATGCAAAGCATGTAAAACCCCCATACACAGTTTGCCCTGGGTTCCTGGACTGATCTTTGGGACCCTAACCCTAACCCAAGTCTTCAGAATTGTGCAACCAATGGAATAACTCAGTACAGCCATGAGACCTGAACCAATGCTCAGGTCCCCCTCGAAGGTCACCCCGGAGCTACAGGTGCTTAGAACCGAGCTCCCGGCGCCCCAACAATTACCTGAGCTTCCCTGATCTGTCCCGTGGGTTGGGCCCTTAATAGCACCAGTTCTCCCTTCCACCCACATTAGAAAAACCTCTCAGAGCCCACCAGTGAAGAGCAAGAGAACGCAAATAGGAATTTGTCAAGCAGGTTCCAGAAACTGTAGTAACATTTATGTTGAGTTACAGTAAGAACTATAACTCTGTCATCATATGACTTTGTGTCCCATGTGGTAAACACCTTCCCTGGTAGTTATCTTGGGTTCATAGAACCGCATGCTCCTCGTATCCAAGAATTGTGTACAGGTACTGTGAAAATACAAATTTAATGTAGTAAGAAGATCATGTCGAAGCTTAAATGTTTACTTCTAAATATCCATGTGTGAAATGGCCAGAGGTACTAACTATATTTACTTTTCTGACCCACAACTGACACGCAGTGTACTACAGCAGTCATGACATAGTGAGAGGAAAAACTTACACGTAGTGACTCATTGTACTGTTGTAATTCTTCCTTAATATCATTGTACACTGTGTCCAGGACTCTATGAGACTCCCGCTGTCGCTCATACTTCTAAAACACAGCCACAGAGCAAAACAAAATGTAAGTTATTGCGAAATGTGCTGCTTCACTTCAGTGAAAAAGAAATAACTTTAAAGTAGAGTGAACTTGGGTCAAGTAGAGACTGATAACTTGGAACCACATTAACTTTAAAAAAAAAAAAATTGTTATGCTTCTCAAAAATTGCAATAGCAGTAGTAAAACATTTATGGCATAAAGAGAGGAAAAGCTCACCATTAGTAACTCATCACGCTGTTTTACTGTCTGTTTATACTGTATGTTTAGGATGCGGTTAGACTTCCCTGCTCGATCATGATCCTAAAACACAGCAGTGAAGATAAAATTTTTAAAAAGATTCACACTCAATGTTCACATCTACAATACTTCCATTATACCTTTTGAAAAACAAGTGTGTATCTAAATAAAATTCCAGTTTAAAATTCCAAATACAAGTTCACTAATTTGTTGTTACAGAACGAGGCGAATTTGGAGTAAAAACAGGCTTTCCATGTACCCATGTACAGCCGCCTGCAGCAGGCACATCTTGACTTGGCGAAATTTTCCCACTCTTTCTTACAAAAGCATTCTAGATCCGTCAGCTTGTGAGGGCATCTCCTGTGCACAGCCCACTTCAGGGTACCCCACAGATTATTAGTTGGATTCAGGTCTGGGCTCTGGCTATCTGGCAAGGTCATTCAAAAACATTGATCTACTCTTGGTTAAGCCGTTCCTTCGTTGATTTGGATGTGTGCGTTGGGTCATTGTCATACTGAAAGGTGAAATTCCTTTTCATCTTCAGCTGACTAGCAGACACCTGAAGCTTTTGCACTAAAATCAACTGGTATTTGTAGCTATTCATGATTCCCTCCAGCTTGATAAAGGCCCCAGTTCTTCGTGACATAAGCAGAACATAGAAATGTCCTTTACTCACAGGTCTACCATAGATCTATCTTCATTATATAATTTGTAGGGGTGTAGCCAGACCTATTACAATGGGGTGCCCGTGTTAGACCCAGGGGGTTTATTGTGGTGGCAATCTAGGGTGGGGAAAACTTCTGTGTTAGCTTTCTAAATGTGCTTGTTACCCGCCATTAGACAATGATGAAATTTCCCAGAGATGTCGTAGTAGGGGTTCCATTATTAGTTAAACCAGTCTATCAAAATTGAGATACACCAAGTCTTTCTGTTTCACATCATATTACATTGACAACTGCACTGACTAATAATAATAATAATAATAATAATAATAACAATAATAACGATTCATCAGTAACTCGTCATGCAGCACGAACATCGAGGGCCCTCGAGTTATTTCTAACGAAAATGCTTAACGCAAGGATTTTCTCACTAACCTGCTCTGTAACGCCACATGTTATGTCTGCCTCAGACAGCATTTCCTCCAGCTGCTGCACTCTGCCTACCAGTTTATGCAAGTGATACATCAGGTCCCACTTCTCGTTCTCCAACTGAGAGTATTTCTTCACAGCTTCAGTCAGAGAGTCCTGGAAATCCAACAATTAAAGCTGTTTGTTTACTTCAACGCACACATTCAGATACAGTGGAGGAAAAAAGTATTTGATCCCCTGCTGATTTTGTACGTTTGTCCACTGACAAAGAAATGATCAGTCTATAATTTTAATGGTAGGTGTATTTTAACAGTGAGAGACAGAATAACAACAAAAAAATCCAGAAAAACACATTTCAAAAAAGTTATAAATTGATTTGCATTTTAATGAGGGCAACAAATATTTGACCCCTTCGACTTAGTACTTGATGGCAAAACCCTTGTTGGCAATCACAGAGGTCAGACGTTTCTTGTAGTTGGCCACCAGGTTTGCACACATCTCAGGAGGGATTTTGTCCCACTCCTCTTTGCAGATCCTCTCCGAGTCATTAAGGTCATTTTCAATGCCCTGGCTGAGGGAAGGAGGTTCTCACCCAAGATTTGACGGTACATGGCCCCGTCCATCGTCCCTTTGATGCGGTGCAGTTGTCCTGTCCCCTTAGCAGAAAAACACCCCCAAAGCATAATGTTCCCACCTCCATGTTTGACGGTGGGGATGGTGTTATGACTTGGGGTCATAGGCAGCATTCCTCCTCCTCCAAACACAGCGAGTTGAGTTGAAGCCAAAGAGATCTGACCACACCTGACCACAACACTTTCACCCAGTTCTCCTCTGAATCATTCAGGCAAACTTCAGACGGGCCTGTACATGTGCTTTCTTGAGCAGGGGGACCTTGCGGG